>MU204326.1:1206207-1251748 GCA_017309775.1 Paedocypris sp. Pulau Singkep | reverse complement strand
AATGTATTTTGCAATCGTCCAGCATGTTAACATGGGGGGGGGGGTGACGGAACAAAAAATGTAAGATAGGGATGAAAAATAAAACACAAAAGCAGTAAAACACAAGAACACAAAAGCAGTAAAACACAAGAACACAAAAGCAGTAAAACACAAGAACACAAAAGCAGTAAAATACAATAAAAAAGAGAGAGATAAATAATGAATAAAATACAAGTGATTAAAAACATACACAAAAATACGGGGAGAGAAATACGGCATAAATATACAGATAAAATATGAATGAAAATACAAAAAATAAAAAATACAAAAGCATAAAAAGTGACTCGAGTGATGTGAAGTGACCCAGTGTGCAGTCAGACCGTTTCACTACTTTGATCCGTATCAAGAGTGAAATTTGAGCAGATTTTCCCGCTAATGAATAATTAAGCGTGTTGTCGCCGCACTTTCCCGCGCAGCTCCATCAGTATGCAAACGGAGGCAGCTAATTAAAGCGTAGCTGTGGATCCCGGGTAAACAGAGCAGCGTGATGGCTTTTCATAAATAAATGCATGAGTGGCTCGGCTTTTAATTATCTTCCTCAAACAATCGCAGCTGAATGGTTTGTTCTGGGATCAGCCGCCTCGGGTTCGTGAACCTTTTTACTATGTTGAGTTGTGTTATGAATTTTTTTTTTTATTGTGGAACAAAACGTTCACCGTATTTTCCCGATTAAGCACCCATTTTTTATTTTTTTTTTTTTCAATTTGCGTGGATCAAAAACTTGCGGCTGCTTATAATCGCCAATTTCAATAGAAGTTTGAATAGATTTTTGGAAAATGACTTCTGAACTGATACGAGTCACAAGGTAGGTTTGCTAAATATAGAAACAATTGTATGTAATAGAGATAAATAACGTAATTTAGCCAGAAATAAAAAAAATAAAACATTTTGTGCCTGAAAAATCAGAGGGGTGCTTATATTCGCGTAAATACGATATGTTGATTCAATTATATAAGCATGAAATATATCTAGATAGCGGTAACAAATACACAAACAAATCTACTGATTACTGTATGTTTTAAAGGTGGGCATAGATTATGTGGGTATTTTTTAAACTAGATTTAATCTAAATTAATCTTAGCTAATCTCTAATTATAGCAAATGGACATTTTCCACATTCTTTAGGCTTTGCGTTTCGATGCCACTTAGAACAGAATAAATTTCACATTGCAAAAGGTGCATCTTAAAAGACTTATTAGATTTTAAGAACTGGTTTAAGAAAAAAAAATACAAATACAATTTACTTATAATGTGTTCAACAAGTCCTCACTTTAGAAGAGCTGCGTGCTAGAAAGTGCTTTATAATTACCTGAATTAATCTCGAGTTTCACAGAAATATGAGTAATAAAGCCTTTATTAACACACTGAGTGTTCATTTATAAATGATTAACTGACCTCTAGCAAAGCAGAGAAATACAATTATCAAGCATGTTGTCGAGATGCTTTTAAAGAATGAATAAAGCTGTAATAAACTACTGTTGTCTATAAATGTAGGAACAATGCTTTATAAACTGTACGACTAAGTGATTATTTACTTGATAATTTTGTGATGCATATTATATTGCATATATTATGATATGTAATTTAGTGATTATTTACGTAACTAATGATAAATAGCATATAGTTATTTTAAAGTGCTACACTAAATTGTTTAATGAGTTTTATTACTCTTATATGTATTTTATCGTTTGTTATTTTACCAATGTGCAGCACTTTGGATCAACCACGGTTGTGTAAAATCTGTGCTTTATAAATACATTTGACTTTGACTCTAATCATTTTCTTCCTTAAAGACTCCGCATAGCGACTTTGCGTTGGTCTCGGCGCAAGAAAAGCGCCATATAAAAGAACTTGAACTTGAACTTGAGCTTAACCACATGATGATGAGACTGTTGATGACGATGAAGCGCTTTCTTCCAGCATCACCATCGATGACGTCGTGTTTGTGATCGACGGAGGCAAGATCAAAGAGACGCACTTCGACACGCAGAACAACATCAGCACCTTGAGCGCGGAGTGGGTGAGCCTCGCCAACGCCAGGCAGAGGAAGGGTCGCGCGGGCAGGTAGGCATGACATCACACACTCATCATCTCCGCATTCACGAGGAGCAAATCCAATTTCACTCGGTGGAGCAGCAGCGGGTGGAAGGATATCAAAGCTGAGGAGAGACGCGGCGTATCAATGTCCACAGACACTAAACCGTCTTCTGATGTTTGTTCCCCCTTGATGTGGTTTTAAATCATGTTGGTACTTGGGCGTGGGGATGGAGGGAGGGAGGGAGGGATGATGGATGGATGGATGGATTTTGCCCTGTGTATTTGTGCCTCAATTTTAATCTCTAGGTAATTTTTACAAGATTTTCCATAATTCTAGATATTATATTAATTGATCGACGGATGGATGCAGGATGGACAGATAGATGGTGGATGGATGAATGAATGGGTGGACTTATTAGATGGATGGATGGATGGAATTGTTAGATGGATGGAAGGACTGATAAAACCACAGACAGTGACTGATTAAGTGGATGGATGGAAGGATAAATGGATGTATGGATAGATTACTTGGATGGATGGATGGCTGGAAGGACAGATGAATAGACAGTGAATGGAGGGATCGACGTGTAAATTAATAGAATTGTTACCTGGATGGATGGATAGATTACTTGGTGGGATGGATAGATGAATAGATAGATATATAGATGGATTACTTAGATAAATGGATGGAATTGTTAGATGGATGGAAGGACTGATGGTTAAATAGATGAGTGGATGGAAGGAGGGAGGAATGGAGAGATATAAATGTTGCTCGGTGTGATTCCTCCGTATCTTTGAACTCTTTGTCCTGTAAGAAACCTTCAGAAATCCTTTCAGTCTCGGAGAAAAGCAACGGCAGTGAGAGGAAAGCGACCTTGAGCCGATTCACCGTTATCACACGGAAGCGAGGGAATAACAAGCCACTCGTTTCCCTTCTTCCCTGCTGTTCAGCTGAAACTCACACGCCATTTCAATCTCACAGCCATTCAGAAAGTGTCCGACACACACACACACACACACACACACACCTTCACATACACCCTGTTGCCATGGCGACCGTGCAGCAGCACTTCATTCATCGCATCATAAGGCCACCAGGAAGTGTTTTTCCTCACCTCTACGTACGCAAAATTTCCGGTTCTCTTCTTCTCTATAAAAACGAGTCAAAGTTAACGAGTTAACGCACGTGATTCATTTGAAGTGTTTCATTCCGTCAATTTTTTTTAAATGACATTGTCACAGGTGCATTTTTTTTTTTACTTTGGATTTGGCAACGTGCACCGCTGTCTCCAGGTGCGGCTCATTAAGATCAGCAGCTCAGTCATTGAGAACAGGTGATGCCACTTAGACTCAAAGTGACACTGACCTATTTAACACAGATACCTTCCTTTTCAACTGCAAAAAATTTTGTTCAAAAAGCCGATGCTTTAGATTCATACGGATTACATAAGCAGACAACACTGTATATACTTGCACTTATTTTTAAAAACGGACATTCTAAGCTTTTTGTAGACTCGTGTTTGATCTTAGAGTGATAAGTATTTATTAAGTTACTGTTCGTTTTCAGCTGACAACGAGACGACTAATATTCTTAGTTTTATTAGTATTATTTTTACGACGTCCTGTTATTATTAAGAGTGTAGCCTAAAAATCATGTACTTCAAACTTTCAGTTGGTGGACACTATATGTAACACCTATGTGTACAGCCAAAATTGACAAAATGTTTGTGTGTTTTATCTTGAAAAAAGTGCGACTCGACCTCAGAGGACAAATACATTATAAAGACAATATATTGCAAATTGAAACAAAATTATTCTAAATCCTTTTACAGAATTTACGAGTGTTTATTTGGTGATGTTTACATTAATTTAATATTACACCTCAATATCAGGTATAATTCAAGCTTCAGTCTTTTAATCGCGATTAATTTGGTCAGGGAAGTGCGATTAACTAGTTAACAAAAATTTTCATTTGACAGCACTAAGAAAAATTCATCCAGTTGCCAGTCCCTACGTTTCATTTTTTCATTTTTTTTTTTTTATTGGAAAAAGCCTTTAATTGTCCCACAGCAGGGACATTTTTTCAATTTTGTTTATTTTATATTTTTATAATTGGCCACAGGTGGGAGTGAGAGTAGGTGTGTTCCGTCCCTTGATTGATCGCGTGTCACCTAGGGGCGTGTCCCGCCTTCAGGCCCAGAGTGGCTGTGATTGGCTCCTCGTGAGTCGTGACCCTGAATTGAAAATGCAGTTTTGAAAATTGACGGATGGATGGAACATCGCTCGGCTTCCAACATCAAATCTTTGTGTTTAGCCAGGAAAGAGTGATAAGATAAAGTCCTTTATTCCTCCCCGCAATAGTGGAATTTCTTTGCTCTTTAAACGGACTCTTTCAGTTTGCTGGATTGTTACTCGCTCTTTGTTTTTCTGGCCAGAGTTTCTCCAGGGAAATGCTTCCATCTCTTTAATGGATTGAGGGCCAGTCTTCTAGAAAACTATCAGTTACCCGAGATCCAGCGCACCTCTTTAGAAGAGCTTTGCTTACAAATAAAGGTAAGTGTGTGTGTGTGTGTGTGTGTGTGAGAGAGAGAGAGTGTGTGTGTGAGGGTGTGGGTGTGTGTGTGAGAGAGAGTGTGTGTGTGTGTGTGTGTGTGTGTGTGTGTGTGTGTGTGTGAGAGAGAGAGTGTGTGTGTGTGAGGGTGACTGACTGAATTTTCCCTTTGTGGTAAGTGACATGTCCACATCTTTGCTTTTTTCCCCCTTTTCTTCTTCTTCTTCCTCATCTTCTTCTTCTCCGTCCTCCTCTTCCTCTTCTTCTTCCTCTTCCTTTTTTTCTTCTTCTTTTTCCTCTTCTTCTTCTTTCTCCTCTTCCTCTTCTTCTTCCTCTTCCTTTTTTTCTTCTTCTTTTTCCTCTTCTTCTTCTTTCTCCTCCTCCTCTTCCTTGTCTTCCTCTTCTTCTTCTTCTTTCTCCTCTTCCTTCTTCTTCCTCTTCCTCTTCTTCTTCTTTCTCCTCCTCCTTCCTCTTCCTCTTCTTCTTCTTTCTCCTCCTTCTTCTTCTTCCTCTTCCTCTTCTTCTTCCTCCTCATCCTCTTGCTCCTCCTCCTCTTCTTCTTCTTCTTCCTCTTCCTCTTCTTCTTCTTCTTCTTCCTCTTAAAATGGTCCTTTTTGTGACGTTTTGTGGTGGTGCCTTCCAGGAATGTGTGGTGAAAATGAAAACATGTACTACTAGTCATATGCACAGTTATATAACGTTGCTTTGGCTAGAATGATAGTCAATTGAAGACTTTCGATTGTGAAAACAATTTTGAAAACAATTCACACACAGTTTGTGGTTTTGCTTTGGCGGTTGTTCTGTTCGATGGCTGATGAAATGGATTTGCAATTGCCCATGTTTGGAGAAGATTTGCTCCGATGCTCAGAATTCACATCAACGCGACACAAATTATCGTTCTCAGAATGGACAAATTGTGATGAGAGATGGATAAACGAATTCATTAGAAAACGATGCTTAATACATTTTTCTGCATCGTTTTAATCTGCAGGTAAAGGACAAATTTTGCAGTTAATTTGCAATGAAATGACAAATTAATTTGCAATCAAATGGCAAGTTTTGCACAATTTGCAATTCAATGACAAATGACAAACGTATTTATTCAAATGACATTAATTTGCAATAAAATGACGAATTAAATGACACATTTTGCAATCAATTTGCAATTTAATGACAAATTAGACTGCAATCAAATGACGAAATTATTTGCAATCAGATGACATTATTTTGCCATGAAAGGACACACTTTGCACAAAAAGCAACACTTTATTGGTTTTTATCTGTAGTTGTTTGCATCAAATTCACCATTTGCAGAATCGCGGTGTATTAAAACCTCAGGGACTGAAGTCGGAAGCGGCTCGTTCTCAAAATGCAGCGCTTTTAGGAAACTGAGCGTTTCCCTCGGTGACTCACACACACACACACACACACACGCGTGTGTCTGTAATGGGGCTTGGAGGCAGAGGTTTCAGGGATAATCTCCAGTGACGGTGATAACCCAGCGCACAAACACACTAATGGATTCAAAGGGACGTGTGTGTGTGTGTGTGTGTGTGTGTGTGTGTGTGTGTGTGTGTGTGTGTGGCGTAACTGCTCAGCTCAGCTCGATCACGCCTGGTTTCCTCCTCTCGGACCCGTGGCTCTGGGATTAAAGGTGTGTGTGTGTGTGTGAGGTAGATTCTGAAGCTGGGTGGGATTGCGTGGTTCCTGAGGAAGAGTCTGGACCCTCCGTCAGACGAGGCTGTGAGTCTGGCCCTCACGCACCTGCTGGACCTGGTGAGTCTCTAGTGCTACACCTACTGACTCACGCTCTCACTTCCTGTCTGTGATGATGACATCATCAAACACACTGATTCATCACAGAGACTCTCTCTCTCTCTCTCTCTCTCTGTGTCTCTCTCTCTCTCTCTTCTTAGCTCTCTGTCTCCCTTCCTCCCATCTTTTTTCCTTTTTTCTTTACTTGCTCTTCCTCTCAATCTCTCTTCCCCCCTCTTTTTGTCTCTTTCTCTCTTATTTTATCTCTTTCCCATTCTTTTTTTTTTCATCTTTTTTTTCTTTCCTGTTCACTTTCTCTCTCCCTCCCCCTTGCTCTTTTCTTCTATTTTTTTTATTATTTTTCTCTTTCCCTCTATTGCCCTCTTCCTCTGCCCCTTCTTTTTTCTTTCTTTCTTTCCATCTCCTTCCTCTCTCTTTTTTCTTTCTTTTCCTATCTATTACTACTCCCTCTTTCTTTCTTTCTTTCTTCCTTCCTTTGCTTCTGTCCACCCGCTCTCTTTCTTTCTATCTATTTGTCCTCCCTCCCTCTTTCTTTATTTACTTCTTTCTATTCCTCTTCCCCCTCCGTTTCTTTCCTTCTTTCTTTCTTTCTTTCTTTCCATCTCCTACCTCTCTCTCTTTTTTCAGTCAGATATATCAAATATTATTTTCAGTATCTCCGCGCACAAATACCAACCACAGTTTCATACTATTTTTTTTTTTGCTTTGTAAATATGTGTTGCTGCGAAACGACAGAAAGTCTTAAGCGTCGTCCTCATGCAGACGCAGAGCAGCAGAGTGATGCTCTTTCTCTTCTGGTCTGTGTGCAGAACGCCCTGGACCGTGATGAAGAGCTGACTCCTCTGGGCTTCCATCTGGCTCGTCTCCCCGTGGAGCCTCACATCGGCAAGATGATCCTGTTCGGAGCTCTCCTCAGCTGCCTGGACCCGGTGCTCACCATCGCCGCCAGCCTGAGCTTTAAAGACCCTTTCTGCATTCCCCTGGTACAAGCGTCCCACCACACGCCCCTCACGCCCAGGCTTGACCCGTGGATGCTTTCAGGGGAAGGAGAAAATGGCAGACCAGAGGAGGAGAGTCCTGTCCAAGAACTCCAGGAGCGACCACCTGGCCATTGTCAACGCCTTCCGGGTGAGGAGAAGCGTCCCGCGGCACGGCTGCAGGCTCCTGACGTGCTCCTCCGGGCTTGTTTCAGGGCTGGGAGAAGGCCAGAAGAGCAGGAAGCTCCGAGCGGGAATACTGCTGGGAGAACTTCCTGTCCTCCAGCGTCCTCCAGGTCAGGCCCACAGGCTCCGGAGACGAGTGCGGTGTGATGAACGAGGTTTGATGTGCTTCCTCCCCGCAGATGCTTCAGAACATGAAAGGTCAGTTTGCGGAGCATCTCTGGGCGTCTGGCTTCGTCAGCAGCAAAGACCCCAAAGAGTCCAACTCCAACATCAACTCCGGTAACGACACGCTTATTACTCCCGCTCCAAAAAATGCCTTTTTATATTTATAATTTATACTTCTTTCATGCTTTTATGTTTATATATTTCATTTTTTGTTTTGGTTTGTTTATTTTTTCCTGTACATTTCTTTTTTTATTGTGTGTATTGTATTGCACGCTGGTTTTTAGTTTTTAATGTATTTTTATTGCTGCTGGACTCGGGGAGCGACCCAAAGAAATTTCGTTGTACAACATACAATGACAATAAAAGCCTCTTACTCTTACTCTAACTCTTACTCTAACTCTTACTCTAACTCTT
This sequence comes from Paedocypris sp. Pulau Singkep, assembly GCA_017309775.1. NCBI lineage: Eukaryota > Metazoa > Chordata > Actinopteri > Cypriniformes > Paedocypris > Paedocypris sp. Pulau Singkep. Next base: position 1,243,603 of record MU204326.1, on the reverse strand, counting down.
ACTCTAACTCTTACTCTAACTCTAACTCTAACTCTAACTCTAACTCTAACTCTAACTCTAACTCTAACTCTAACTCTAACTCTAACTCTTACTCTAACTCTTACTCTAACTCTTACTCTAACTCTTACTCTAACTCTTACTCTAACTCTTACTCTTACTCTTACTCTTACTCTAACTCTTACTCTTACTCTTACTCTTACTCTAACTCTAACTCTTACTCTAACTCTTACTCTTACTCTAACTCTAACTCTAACTCTTACTCTTACTCTTACTCTAACTCTTACTCTTACTCTTACTCTAACTCTTACTCTAACTCTTACTCTTACTCTAACTCTAACTCTTACTCTTACTCTTACTCTTACTCTAATTCTTCCTCTTCCTCTTACTCTAACTCTAACTCTAACTCTAACTCTTACTCTTACTCTTACTCTTACTCTTACTCTAATTCTTACTCTTACTCTTACTCTAATTCTTACTCTTACTCTTACTTTTACTCTTACTCTTACTTTAAAAGGTGGGAAATGGTCATTATTGAGTGTTTTAGAAGCGACTTGTAACGTCTCTGAAGCTTCTCTCCACCTCGTGGAAATTGTGTATTTGATGATGGATGTGAAACTGGAAGTTCAACAACAGGGAGGATGATAAGCAAATACAATAAATCATGTGACAAATTGCGCTTTGTGACTTTTGATTTGTGAAATAATCTTGGAAATTCACTTGCAAAGTTGCTAAGAATATTACGACTTGGAAAAAAAAAGTTGAAAAAAAAAATCCCTCAATCGCTGTTCTCGACTTTTGATTCCTGAAATAATCTTGCAAAAACTTGCCTGCTTTTAATCGAGTTAGTAGGGAATTCCCGCAAGTCATTTTTAACACTTTATGTGCGTTATATATTTTTTTCATTCAAACTAACACGTTTTGTTCTTTTTTTTTTCTTAGAAAATGAAAAGCTGATTAAGGCGGCGATTGTAGCTGGTCTTTACCCTAAAGTGGCCAAAATACGTTCCAGCTTCAAACAAAGGCAAGATTCTACGTGTTTTCATCCTTCAGTTCTCAGGCCTTTCTAGGCTTTTCATAGAATGAGATAAAGGAATGTGATTAAAAACAATGATATTTGTCCGAGACCAATGGAAACCAAAATTGCTGCATGGGGAAAGACATTGTCGTTATGAATATTGACTTTTTAACTCGTAATTCTAACTTTATAACTCACAATTATGAGGGAAGAAAAGTTTTAGTTTTTGTCAGTTACAGTTTTTTTTTTTTTTTTTTTTTCAAAGGCCTGACACATTTGAAACTTCCTTACAGTTTACTTTTACAAAGTTTTCCAAAGGAAACCTGGACAAAACCAAAGTTGTACATTCTGAAGACAAGAGAATGTTTATTGATCGTGCGCTTTATAATTAAGAAAAAAATGTGTAAATTCTTAATTAATTCTTGCTTTCTTGTATCCCGTGTTTCTTGCTTTTTATATTTTTCCTCCATATTTTATTATCTTTTAGTTATTTATATTGGTTATTCAGTGTGTATATTTTACAGTTATCACATCTTTCTTTTACACCAAACAGAGTAGAAATACTAGTGTCATTGTAACCCTGTGATACAATGACAATAAAGGCATTCTATGCTATGCTATTCTAATCTATTCTATTCTATTATTTTCTATTCTATGCTATTCTATTCTAATCTATTCTATTCTTTTCTATCCTATGCTATTCTATTCTATGCTATTCTATTCTATTCTATGCTATTCTATTCTTTTCTATTCTATGCTATGCTATTCTATTCTATGCTATTCTATTCTATTCTATTCTTTTCTATTATTTTCTATTCTATGCTATTCTTTTCTATTCTATTCTATTCTATGCTATTCTATGCTATTCTAATCTATTCTATTCTATTCTTTTCTATTCTATCCTATACTATTCTATTCTTTGCTATTCTAATCTATTCGAATCTATTCTATTCTATTCTATTGTAGTGCACCTAATAGTCCAACAATTACGATATTTACTTCATCATTTCTGAAGTTCGGAAGTGGTTTGACGAAAAGCGAACTGAGAGAACTTCTGATTTCCTTCCACGTCTGATCTCGAGCGGCATCAAGGTTTTAAAGCTTTCACAGAGAAATCCAAATCAACATGCGAGGATTTCAGGCAGGTAGAGCTCACAACTCCTCACGCGCTTTGTCTGGATCTAACATCAGTGGTTCAGAGACGTCTGACTCCGCCTCACACGCACAGGAAGTGCATCAGCGCTCTCCTCAAGGTTCCCGCCGCCTCCATCGCTCATTCACACGGTTTTTCTTTGGTTGTTCGCGGTGTCGACGGATTCGACCTTTCCTTTCAGTCTCGCTTCATTCATCGCTGCTTTGTGAGGGAAGGAATGAGTCCGGCTTCATCATATATATACACACGTCAGTATAGCGTGTGTGTGTGTGTGTGTGTGTGTTTCCAGGCCGGTGAAGATTTACACCAAGACTGATGGGAAAGTCAAGATCCACCCCAAGTCTGTCAACGCGGAGGAGAGGAGCTTCCACTACACGTGGCTCATCTACCACCTGAAGATGAAGACCACCGGCGTACGTCCCGCCCAGTTACACCTTTTATGTGAAGTTTTCACATTACTTTTACATTTCAGTGGCTGGTTTTTTTAAACTGTTATTACACTGTTATATATTTATTATTATATTTCCCCTTTATTAAAAGTACATTATTATTATTATATTTCGCCCTTATTAATTGTGCATTTCCCCTTTTTAAGTCTTGATTATCTCACTCTAGCCGAGTTTTATGAAGATTTACAGTTTAAAAAACTGTCAGTTTAACTTATTCATTAAAGTGTGAAAGGAAAGATTAAAGGCTTAAACGTTTTGCGGACGTTTCCATTTGCAAACACAAAGATGGGAAATAAATGGAAGTGTCGTGATAAATGAGGTCAAAAACCTCACCAATATACGTTTATAGCCCTTTTGTTTTATCTATTAGCCTATTTTTAGTCACATTACACTAATAAATCCGATCTTTCCCCGTTTTAAGTGCGGATTATCTGACTCTAGAGCGTTTTTTTTTCTTTCTCTTCAGTATTGTAGGGATTAGTTGATGAGCCGGTCACAGAGGACGCGTTTATAAACCAATGCCGCCTCCATTTTGAGAGAGTCCATCTTTTATTCAGTTCCTGTCCGTCTTTCAACCACCGGCCCTTCAGATGAGATCAAAGCTTCGTCTTCAGTCCCGAGGAGATTCACACTGGCGCTCGTGGCTGTTTTAAGCTTGAAACAGAAGGAACGGAACAGTATTAGATCAGCTGATGCTCTGTCGTCTGATGCCCGGCTCAATAGACACAAAATACGATATTACTATAGATATTACTGTGATAAGATAGAGTTAGAAGATAGAAAAGCGCCTTAAAAATACTATTATTATTATTATTATTATTATTGTTATTATTATTATTATTATTATTATTATTATTATTGTTATTATTATTATTATTATTATTATTATTATTATCACAAGACGGGGAACATTTTTGGCTTAACGGGACAGAATTATCTTACACATATCTATAGAAGTGGCATTAAACTATATACACTGTATAGATTAAAACTATATAGTAAAATGCATCAAAGCAAACATAATATTTTAGTAAACGAGAATTATACACAACACAAAGAAAAAGTTTATGAGTGTATAAAATCTTTAACCGTTAAGATGATATAAACTGTTGTAAAGTAGCCTATACATTGTGTGATAATTACATTTTTTTTTTAGTAATGTTTTACTAATTCATAACTCTTCATAATTCATATACAGTATATTCATAACTCCAACGCAATACTCCATTCTGATTGGTTGGTGGAGTTTCCGCTGTCCAGTGCTGAATTCAGAAAGATCAGTGTCAGACTTTTCTGGCTGATCCTAATTTTCCTACAAATTAGCTTTGTTGTCTCCGGTTTATTGAAATCAGACCTTCTCATCCTTCTGGTTGCTCACTAGTCATCAAATGTGTGAAACTCACAACCTGTGAAAGTCTTCAGATGTGGATTGGTCCAGACTTGGGTGAATTTACACAGAAGAACATCTACGTGAGAAGTTGTGGATGAATCTGGGCCTCACAGCTTGACCTGACTCTCACACGAAGATCAGATGTCAATCATGTTGAAGAGCTGTCAACGACCTACGGTATAAACCCATCATCATCATCTTCATCCTCACGTCCAAAGCTTGTGATTCTGTTTGGCCTTCCGAGCTGAACCAAACACAGCTGGACCCTGGAGTTCCTCAAACACACCTCTCTGTGCTCTTGATCTTCTGAACGGGACTTTCTCCAAGAGCCTTCTGTGCAAGAATGTTCTGGAGAAGTTCTTCAGGGAAACCTCGCTGACCGAGTCTGAGCCCGTAAAAACCTTCCAGAGGGTTTGAAGAACATCTCCCGCCGATGTGGAGCAAAGAGTCCTCGCATCCTCTCCATCCTTCTCCGGTCCTGCAGACGTTCTTGGATCAACACTGCACAACGTTCTTCACCTGTGTTTTTGCTGTTTCTTAGCATCGCTCTACGTCCTTTTGTTGTTCTACTGTGTTTTGTACCTTCTGTACAGCCTTTGTATTTCATCTGCACTTTTTGTCTTTGTCATTCACGCACTGTGATTGACGTTCTTATTTTAGTTACTGTATTCTACTGTAAATACGTTCATCTACTGTACAGTCCCAGACGGTGTGTGTGGTGTCTTCTAATCCAGCAGACATTGACACGCTCTTCACTATTTTTGCTTTGTTTTGTAAATGACCAGTAATGCACTTTTGTTCATGACAATAAAGTCTTCATCTAATCCAGTGGAATGCGTCTCAACAGAGGAAACGAGACGAGGAGAAACACTGTTCCGAGCTCGGAAAATCCTCAAAAACATGGAAAAGATTCAAAGTCCGACTCGTGTGGAAGCTGAGGAATACTGAGCGGTTAGGAGGTTCAGTTAGGACAGAGTAAGTACTGTACGGACATTTTATTTAGATGTTTTCTTATAGTGTTATTATAATATATTTATTTGAAATACTGTATGTCCTGTTTTTTCAGTCATCTAATTTGGATGAATGAGAAAAGGGAATATGTTGTTATTATGTTGTTATTAGTAATTATTCATGTAATCACAGAGCAGTATTTGTGAAACTGTTCGGCGTTAGAGTGAGACAGTCTCCTGAGTTTGATTCCTGTTATTAATGACTGTTATTGTTTTGTTGTTGTTTGTATTATGTTTTGCTTTTAATGATGATTGTTGTTGTTTGAATTGTTGCATCTAAACAATGTAACAGAATGTTAACGAGGTTGTGAGTCAGTAGTTTAATAAAGTGCGTTGTTGTCGTTTTCTTCATTTGCGGTGCTTTGTGTAGCTGGACGTTTATTGTTTATTGAGTTTTATAATCCTGTGCACTTTATATTCCGAATATTACGGTATTCCGGTGAGAGAAGAACAGAGGAACATCAGGAATTCTGTTAATGATTTACAATTCTGTCTGTCTGTGTCTGTCTCTCTCTCTCTCTCTCTCTCTCTCTCTCTCTCTCTGTCTCTCTCTCTGTGTCTCTATTTTTCCTTTTTCTCTCTTTCTGTCTCTTTTTCTTTCTCTGTCTCTATTTTTCCTTTCGCTCTCTCTCTTTTTCTTTCTCTGTTTCTGTCTCTTTTTATTTCTCTCTGTCTCTCTCTTTTTCTTTCTCTTTCTGTCTCTATTTCTCTCTCTCTTTCGGTCTCTATTTTAATTTCTCTGTCTCTCACACACTCTCTCTCACTGTCTGTCAGTCTCTCTATTTCTCATTCTCACTCACTCTTTCTTTCTCTATTTTTCCTTTCTCTTTCTCTCTGTCTCGCTCTCTCACTCTCTGTCTCTCACTCTTTCTGTCTCTATTTTTCTTTCTAATGAGTTTGTCTTTCTGACGCTCTCCTCTCTTCTCCTCTGGTTGTAGATCTTCCTGTACGACTGCACTGAGGTTTCTCCGTTGGCGCTGCTGTTTTTCGGAGGGAACATCTCCATTCAGAAGGACGCGGGTCAGGACACCATCGCTGTAGACGAGTGGATCGTCTTCCAGTCTCCGGAGCGAATCGCTCATCTGGTGAAGGTGAGAGTGTCGAGCCTCGTTCCCTCGTTCCTCCGCTGGTCTGACGCCGCCGGGTTCTTCTGTCAGGAGCTGAAGAAAGAGCTGGATCAGCTGCTGGAGGAGAAGATCAAGACGCCGCGTCCTCACAGCAGAGACCAGGCCGTCATCAGCGCCATCATCCACCTCATCACCGCGCAGGAGGACACGCCCTGAGGTACTGACCGACGGCTGGACCGCTCTCTATAACTCCATTAAAATAACAAAATAATGACACATTTGAGAATCCAAGATGATGAAAATACCAGATGAGTCGCGCGATAAATCGATACAAAAATGACCAATTTGAGAATAGTAGATGATTGAATGTCCAGATGAGGAAAATACCAGATAAATAAAAAAAAAAAATGACAAATTTGAGAATCCTAGGTGATTGAATTGAATTGAAATTGAATTGAAAAATCCTTTATTAGTCCCACAGCGGGGAAATTTCAACCACTCCCCGATTTCAATGTCCAGATGAAGAAAATACCAGATAAATTTAAAAAATTTACAAATTTAAAAATTTAAATTTAAAAAAAGGACAAATTTGAGAATCCCAAATTTCAAACCCAATTGAATGTGTGTGTGTGTGTGTGTGTGTGTGTACAGACTCGATATAAGTTGCATATGTGTATTAATACAAAATAAATGCAAACGCTCACATCGCTTGGATTTACAGACGTAGATTCGTTTTTAATAGTTGAGCTTCTTATTAAAGAACATGCGGAATTCACACGGCATGTGTGTTTTGGTGTAAAATATCTTGTTTATTTGCAGTTAATAATCACTGGGATGTTGATTTACAGTAAATGAAATATTGTTTCCCTCAGGACTTTGATTGTCTTGCTTGTCCGTTTCCTTGTTTTTTCACGTCGACGAAAGCTTTGCAAATGCGGTGAAGTTACGAACGATACGTTGGATAATATTCAAAAGAGTTAGAAACGGACAGAACGTAATGAATTGAAATGAAAATTTCGCATCATGTTTTGCATGAAATCAGAATTGAACTTCTGTGTTTTTACATGCGAGGAATTTGATTCGTTCTTACTAGGTTCTTCAGACTCTAGTGAGGAAAAAAAAAACATTAACATGTTTAAATTATTCACAAAGTGACAAATGCTGTAAGAAATGTTTACAAAGGCAAATAAGAATTTTTTTTATTTTATTTGTGTGTAGATGTGACAACAAACCAACAAAACTGTGACGAATGTCGTTTTGCCGTCTTTGTCCAGAACTTTAAAGATCTGAGCTTAATCAAAAAAATGACCGACTTTTTCAATATGCTGTCGAATTGATTATCGTAGTAGTTAAAAAGGGAAATCAATCCCCAAAATATCGGCTTAATCCAGTCGTTCTCTTATCAAGATGCTGCAGAAACAAATTAAGCCAATCAGTCAGAAATTACAGATGGTAATTATGTCCATATGTCATTAAATATGCTACTATTTACAATAAAAATCCAGTCTTTGTTGGTCCACTGTAAAAAAAATAATGTTCTTAAGTTGTGTGGTAAAAACGGCAAACCAAGATGAGAATAAACACCGTAGATATTTAAGGACTTACACGCTTTTAATTGTACATCACAGACGTGTCATGTTCAGTCGCGTCACAGATCCGAGGTTATAACGTGTGTGTGTGTGTGTGTGTGTGTGTGTTCCCTGAGACGTTGGTCTTCGCTGCTTCTACACGTTGGTCTCCAGGCCCTGTAGACGGTCCATCCTCTGCATGTTCTTCTGGATGGTGACGGGGCAGGTGATGTGTTCCGCACACTCAGAGAGGAACCAGCCGCGCTCCCCGTCCCGCAGACGCTCGCCCTCGTGCCAGCCTGCGCACACACACACACACACAGTTCAGGGGACGTGACAGTCTTCACAATCATCTACCATCGTTTTCACTTTCTAATAAATTGATGGACGTTGATTGATTGAGTGACTGTTTATTTACGGCCATTTAGGCCAATGAGTGAGCTGAACTGAGGGTTGATTGACAGCCATTTAGGCCAATCAGTGAGCTGAACTGAGGGTTGATTGACAGCCGATTAGGCCAATCAGTGAGCTGAACTGAGGGTTGATTGACAGCCGATTAGGCCAATCAGTGAGCTGAACTGAGGGTTGATTGACAGCCGATTAGGCCAATCAGTGAGCTGAACTGAGGGTTGATTGACAGCCGATTAGGCCAATCAGTGAGCTGAACTGAGGGTTGATTGACAGCCGATTAGGCCAATCAGTGAGCTTATACCAGTAACATGGCTGATTGACAGCTATTCTGACCAATCAGTGTTGCTCTTTACTGAATTTATGGTTGATTGACAGCGACGTAGACCAATCAGTGATCCGGTTTACTGAGGCGGTTTGATTGACAACAGTTACAACCAATCAGAAACATCTGCATGTTCAGATTAAATATTGAGAAAAGATTAGATATTAGGAACAATTATTGTATACTACGAAAAGTGCTATATAAATAAACTTGATTAATATATTTTGAATTTGAACATATGTGTGTGTGTGTGTGTGTGTGTGCATATTTACATATTTATATATATATATATTTATACTTTTACATGCACTAATAAACATATACAGACATTTACGCGCATATATTTAAATATTCCAGTGTGTGTGTATCTATAGACACATATATAATCATAATAGCCATAACGGTAACACATAACTGTTGTCCTTCATCAAGCCAACGACAATTACAAAAAAATATTTTTTTTTCTAAAAGAAAAGAAGAATGTCCGGTAAAGTGGACGAGCGCGAGATGACATCTTCAAAAATAAACCGATGCTTTGAAGCGTCTTTCCTTTGTGTATTTAACAACCGTTTAAAAATTGACGAGGCCTTTTGAAGCCCCTGATCTCTGGCCTTTCATCATGAAAGAGCGTGACCTCTGTGTGACCCCTGACCCCCGCGTCTCACCGTCCACCGTCTGTGACACCAGCACCACGTCAGTGACCTGCAGGGACAGTTCGTCCGGCTGTTTGGCCGTGTAGCTTCTGGTCACCTCCACCTGAGTCGCCTCTGGAAAACAGCACACCAACACAAATGATGCACATTCACCGTTTTTTTTTTTTTTTTTTTTCTCTCGCATGCATTTACGTTTTTTTTTTTTTTCTCACAATCTTCATGTTTTTTGTTTTTGGGGCCTTTTTTTTTTTTTTTTTTTTTTTTTTTTTTTTTTTTTTTTTTCATTTGGATTTCTGGCCCATGTTTCACGTCAGCCATGCTCTGATTGGCTGGTGAGAGTCTGATTGACAGCTGCATTCACGGTGAGAATAGAACGAAAGATCCGAAGTGGGGAAAAGAAAGGTTCCGACGAAAACGTGAAGATTGCAAGCGAAAAATGTAAAAAAAAACTATGCGTATGGAGTCAGATTAGCGGCAAAAATATCAAACGTACATTTCTAATAAGCCAACGAAATTCTTTTTTTTTCCTAGCCACTGTGGTGATCTAGCTTGCTCTTCTGCTCATAGCCCACAGTCTGAACAACAACAGACATATTTTTTCTTTTTTAACTGACTTTTTTTTTCCCTCTATTTTTTATATAACCCATATAAAGAATCGACATTTCTCCTTTTAGAGACTTTTTTTTTTCTTCACATCGCGGACTAAGAAAAGCGCTGAAAAAATGAAGTTGAACTAATGTCCAGCGGGTGGCGCTGTTTGTCACTCCTGTACTCACTCAGTCTGTCTTCAAACGATCTGTCGCCGGCGTTCTGTCCCAGAGCGCTGATCCACCGCGCTCGCTCGTTCCTGACGCACAGGAAGACACAACCAGAGTAAAGTACTTGAGTAAAGTAACAAAGTCCATTTACTCAAGTAAGTTTTTGGCTACTTTGTACTTGTGCCGAGTATCAAAAAAAATAAAAGCAACTTTTACCCTCTACTCCACTGCATTAGGGATTGACTATCTGTACTTTTTACTCCACTACATTTGAATGGACACTGTTATCGTTACATCTGGATTGTGCGCGACAATTGAAAGTAAATTTATTGTTAAGTTAAACTTGCTCTTCATTTATTTTGTTCTACCATTTTTGAAACATGGAGGTGTTACATTTCGTTTCTGTATTAGAAAATAAAACATCACCAATAGTTTTTTCACATTTCTTTGTTTTTCACACTTCTTTACTTTATTTCAGCCTAAATTCAGTATGAGTAAAATACTTAAGTTCTTTTAAAATTGGATACTTTGCAACTTTGACTCAAGTCTTTTTATTAGTGGTGACTTTTTACTTATACTTAGTACTTATATTGGAGTAACTTATACAATACGTATCTGTACTTTTACTTGTAATGGAGTAACTTCTGCAGCATGTATCTGTACTTTTACTTTACTATTGGAGTAACTTCTGCAGCATGTATCTGTACTTTTACTTTACTATTGGAGTAACTTCTGCAGCATGTATCTGTACTTTTACTTTACTATTGGAGTAACTTCTGCGGTGCGTATCTGTACTTTTACTCCACTACTCTACTCTTTCCAGCAGGTTGAAGCGCAGGTAGGATGAGGAGGAGAAACTCGACCTCGTGTTCCACTAATCAGTCGTTTACTCTTTTGTGTTTGTTCTCTTTCTAGCAGAAGGTCTGGGGCTCCGAGCAGAGATTAGTCAGAACATCCAGACGCTTTCACAGAAACTTCTCCAGTTACAGGCCGATGGAAGACACATTCCTCACTATCTGTGGATGGTTTCATCACAGAGCCGTGTTCATTATGACAAAGACTTCTAATTTAGTTTAATTCAGGTCTTTTGACTAATGCTCAGGTGAGTTTTAGTCCCAATTTAGTCATCTTAATATTGTTTAGCTTTAGTCTAATTTGATCTTTTTTTAGCCTTAGCTTTAGTCTTTTTATCTATTTTTAACTTAGCAACGTTAGTAAACATTTAGAATATATAGCACCTAGAATATTTTCGTCGGCTATATCTATCTGTCATTTAGTCGACTAAAATGTTGTGGTGTTTAGTCGACTAAATGACAGTGTAGATGTAGCCAACGAAAATATTCTATTTATTCTAAATCTAGATCTCATTTGGAAAAACATTTATTTTTATTGAAATTATTTAAATGAACTTTTCTTTCCATCCAAATAAATGTACTCTCAAAAATGAGAGAAAATGAAACAGTAAAATAAAATTAATTATAATTGTATTACATTTATAAGTAAGAAATGGTGAATAAAGAGGTTTGATCATCAGATGGCGCTTCAGGTGTGTTGTGTTTCTAAGTTTCTAAGATTTTTCACATACAAAGTTTTTCTAATGTGGCATTGAATGTAAAATGGGCGTTTTTTTCCTGACAGTGAAGGCGTTATTGAATATATTTTATTATTATTATAATTTTTTTACGTCTAAAAGACTATTTTGTTACAAGTTTTTACAGATTTTTATTTTCTTACAGGAGTTCATGTTTTAATCATATTGAAGCGTGTCCTCTCTTTTTTTTTTTTTTGGAAATCAAAATATGATCACTCAAGTGTAGTGGACGTGCTATAGTGGAATACTACATATATATATATATATATATATATATATATATATATATATATATATATATATATATATATATATATATATATATACACACACATATATATATAAATACACACACACACGTGTATACACATACACACTTCTATATCTTCGCTTCCAAAAAATGCGTAAGCGGAGTTCTTTATATTTGAGTGGAATAGCTCTGGTTTACTGTGTGTGTGTGTGTTAATAACAGAGAGACAGAGAGTGAGTGAGTCACGCGTGTTCACTCCAGGGGTCACAAAGGTCACTCGCCTCCTCCATTACTGCGTCTGTAATGAGCGAGTCACGTGACTCATTCAGCCGCTAATCACTCTTGATTCATGAGGGAAGAACATCATCATCATGAAGTCAGAAAGCTGCTGAGCGTGTGGTCATTCTGTCTGTCTGACGTCACGTTACAAACATCTCATTTTCTCAACCATCTACTACTAATGAAGAAAAAGAAATAATCCTCTTATATTCACACGTGCACTTTGAGACAATTAAAACTGTGAAAAGCGTCTTACAAAAACTCTGAACTTGAATAATGTACGTTGCAGTGATTTGTTGACTTAAAACCTACAATTTAAACACGACCGATACGTTTTGTTTATCGTATCAGTCGTAGATAAAAGACGGTTTTTTTGTGCCACTTAATGTATCATTAAAGTATGTAAAATAATAATGATAAAATAATATAATGTAGAAAATGAATACATTTTATACATAAAAAAATGAATAAAAAATTATAATAAAATGTGAAATATAGTGCTACTACCCCCGACTTACGAAGTCAGTCCGTGCTTACGAAATCAGACGGCTGCTTCATTTTCCGCATTTCACATGTGATTAATTTAAAAAAATGTTTATTTTATAATAAAAATTTTTTTTTTTTTTTAAATTAACTGTACTTCATGTGCAATATTTTCCAATATATTAAAAAAATCATAGCAAGAATTAGTAATTTTTTTTCCATTGGAATTTAATTTTTAATCTATCCATCAGTCTTTCCCTGTGCTGACTGCTGAAGGGGATGAATATGTAGAGAGGATAATGACAATAGAAGGAAAGAAAGCACATCAAATAATGTCTACTGAGCGTAGAGGATGTGATAAACGAGTGTAAGATGACGGATTTTCATTCACAATGCAGAACTGAATCCGAACCTTCACGATTCTTGCTTCCATTCAAATGTTATAACGTCATCACCCTGTGTGAACCTGCGTGTAAGTGGAGAGTTTCCAGTTCAGAAAAACCAGTCCAACTGTAACTTTGGGCAAGACATTCCTAAAGTCACTCTGGATAAAAGCGTGTAAAGTGGTTTCCTGCTCAAGGTCCGTCTGTGATGAAGAAGCTTTCATTAAAGTCCTGCAGATAACTGAACGACTCCTTATCACGTAAAGTCCAGTAACACGTGATTAAACCTGCAGGAGTCCATCACACTGAGATCCACGTGATCTACTGACTCCAGCCTGATGACTAAATCACGCTCGACTCGTTATAATCCAGATCTCTGGTTGGTTTGAGAACAATGTTTGAGCCACGTCGTCCAACAACAACCACAGTATCTGCGTAAGCCACTGAGACACAATGCGCACAAGTGCAATTAAATACGCTTTCACACCCAAGGACCTTCACCAAGCGAATCAACTTCTCGATGTGATGGTCGCCGGCCACGTAGGAGAAGGACTTGAAAAGCAGCTCCAACATCTCCAGGCCAATCGCCATCGAGCTTCTGGTCTCCTAAAGCTTTGAGTTCATTGGATCCTCTTGCGTGTTCTTTGCCGTGCTCTTCAAGACCGTTGTGACCTAGTAGGGTTGGTGGTCACTAGACCTAACTATAGATGGTCCACAGAATTAAATCTCAGACTGGTAGGGTTCACATCAGATGTGTTCTGGAGATACATACGGAACACGATCTTCTCACACACGGGCCAGATGCTGAAGACAAATTCCAGTTTGGTTCCTAAACACACCTTGCCACTTTTCCTCCTGAAGAATCTGAGGTTCTGGTGGTGGGTCAAGCTCAAGGTGAATGTTGAAGTGTATCTTCGTGGCATCACAGGTCATGAACGCTCACTTTGGCACAGTGAAGTTCTTCTTTGCGGGGGCTTGGCATGATGGGAAGCGAAACGTCTGCACATAAAGCCTTCGACTCTGCTGACGTGAGGTTTATTTTCAGAGAAGACCTTGAGTTCCAGAACATTCTTGCCGTTCCAGCAGGGTTGGCCCTGATTGGCACGGCAAGGACGTTCACCAAAAGTAGCAAACATACTTTGAATGTTCTGAATTAGTCGGTGTGACTGAAAGGGAATTTTTCAGTTGGATAAGACTCTGTCCGTTTGTTGGAGGGATTTGAGAGAAGACCTGAATTTTTGATCTTTACGTGGTAAATGGGTAAACGTAACACATATAAACCCCAGCGTGGACTTCAACGGCCCCAGTAAGACCTCACAGCTTCTCCGACACGCTCCCACAGGCTTCTCCACAGCTGAGGGCCAAAATTCCAGACCTTCCATCCATAAAGATTATTTTACACGAGGTGAAAAGTCAGAGAAGGCATTAGAGCAGCAGGAGAAGATGGCTTTCAAAGTTAATATTCAAACTGTACCTCCAGGCTCCAGAAGAAAAAAAAACAAGAGGGCGGGGCGGCGGTTAGGAAATACATAAAACATGGAAGCCAATGCCATCTTCTGGAAGTCTGGCCACATTTGTCGTCTACTTTGTATTCAGGCAAAAAACGAAAACAGTCTTAATTATTAATGCTGCCCGTTTAGTAAGCAGGCGGCTGGCAGGACTGGCATCTTCCAGAGGTGAAGAGCTGCTACTGCTGAATGCTGAGGAGCTTCTGACCAACCTCGACTGATAAAGGATGGAACATTCTCCAGCTCTGGTTGAACGTGCAGAGAATGCTGGACCAGAGTAGGAATCAGTTCTTCAATTAACAGGGATAGTGAAGGTCTCAGCTTTCCATACTGATGACACGAATCAAAGCGATTCTGAGGGAATCTTCTCCCCCGGTTCATCACCTTTGCCATCATCCGTTTTTATTTGCTTAGCAGGAGCCAATCCATAAGAAGTGATGGATCCCTTTGAACTGTTGACTACCAATCCAGTTCCTCAACCCAGGGTCTTCCTCAGGGCTTCTTACCGACGGGACTTGTGGAATAGACGTGAAGTGTCTCCTCTTCTTTTCTCCTTTACTTCTCCACGCTTTAGGATCTACCCTGAGGAGGAATCCCACATGGACTTCATGTCTTGAGACCACGTCCGTTGAGTTTGAGTCTATTGAGTCGTGACCACACTGAGGGTTGGAACGTTTTGCGCCAATTGGATTCTTAAGATGATCTATAATTGCATGTCAATGGAACCATTAAACTCCAGCCTGGAGAAGGTTATCCAGGTTTTTCTAGGCAATAATGTCCTTGAACTTGTAGGTGATGGTTCTCAGGCCAGCGTGACAGAGTTCTTGGCATTAAGAACAACCTTACAAACGGTTTATTGGGACATCTACTTATTTGGGACAAATCCTACAGTCCTGGTTCAAGTCCTGTTACAGAAGCCTAGTATTGTTTGCTTAATTGGGAAAAATTCCCCTTTATTGGGACAAATGATGTGAGATTATATTGTTGCGTGTACTTGCATTTGGAGAATTCAGAGTTTTATGCCGGTGGGCGTTCATTCATTTCTGCGCATGAACTTACGAATATAGAAATGTAACATGTTGTAAATGTAATAGATGAATAAGTTTCATACATTAAGGGCCTTAATAACTTAGTTTTACTTAATAACTAGTTTCAAAATACAGTGGTATCCCGACTAGAGAACAAAAATCCCGAGAAATGGAATGCGTCGCAGCAAAAATGTCTGGAATATTTTGGCACATTTAGCATATGTTCGCTATATATTTCGAAACACTAAGAAGCGTGACTTTTCCCGCTAGCGTGCGGAGAGACGAGAGTCCAGATGTGTGTGAAACAGTCGTTTAATCTTCTCTGCACGTCGAATCAACAATAAACAGCACAAACACTAGTACGTTTCACAGATCTTACTTCCAAAATCCAGGATAACATAAGTTTGTATTCTCTCACAATGGCGATGATTTTTTTTTATTAATGAGGCGCAAATTCCCGAGATTTCCGTAATCTTGCCACAACGGTGACGTCGAACGGTTGTATTATCAATATTTTATCCATCCATCCATTCTCTTCCGGCTTCATTTTTCATTTCATTTTATTTTCTTTATTTCTTCCACAATATTTTACCATTATTAAAAAAATGTGTCCCACTTTATGAAGTCGTGGCAAGGATTAGACGGATTACATGTCAAATACAAAATTCAAATCAGATCAGAGGAATGTAAACGAGTGTGGTGAGAGCACTGAAACTGCACTTTGCTTGACTACATAAAGTACAAAGTGTGGAGCTTTAAAGCCGCTCGAGGTTTTCTGACCTTCAAAAGCAAGAGAAGAGCTTTATTCTACAGGGGAGATGAAGTGAGAAGTGAGTTCACCAGTCTGTCCATGTGGCCACTGAGGAGCGTAAATGTAAAATCGTTGTTTATTGTGACGTCAGATTTTCACGTCCAAATTGAAGTTTGAGCCGCTCAGTATTTTTTCTTCATGACTTATTTTCAGAACAAATACATTCCGGACAAGTGATCGATTAAATGTGGAATGTTCAAATAAACTCAATTAAAATATTATTAGAGTGATCAGTTAAACTGTTAAGTTAAATAGAGTGATCAGTTTAATTGATTTTAATTGAGTATTAGAACGTTCAATTAAAATCAATTTAAATATTATTAGAGTGATCAGTTAAACTGTTAAGTTAAATAGAGTGATCAGTTTAATTGATTTTAATTGAGTATTAGAACGTTCAATTAAAATCAATTTAAATAGTATTAGTTAAAGGAGCATTAGAATGTTCAAATAAAATTTAAGTTAAAGTTAAAGTGTTTTCTAGTCCCTATAAAACATATTTTGTGGATGAGGAATGTGCAATATGTAAAGTCTTACACCGTTATATTTTAAAAGATCTTTAGAAATACAAAAATGTGACAAACAAGAAACTCTTTTTGTATGAGGTGTGATCAATGAAAGTAGTTTTAGAATGAGGAAGAACACATTTTTAATTATACTAGTGGAATTTGTTTTTTGCATAATTGCAAACTTGATGTGTTTGTATTATTTCTAAATTTTAATATCAACATTTATTCCCATCGCATTTTCACAGTCTGAATGATGACATTTTTTAAAATATGAAAACCATTTGTGCCGTTTCCTGTTTTTATTGTTTTCTGTGTAATTTGAAGTGTATTTTGCAATTTGTGCTTATATTATTGAGCACGTATGGTCCATAATTATTTCATCCTAATAAAAAAATGTAATACTAAATTTGAAATAAAATATAATAAAAAAAGACATTGTGAAAATTATTGCTACTGAACTATTGACCAGACGTGTTATATAGTTGGATGCAATGACACAGAATATCTGAAAGGCCAAAACACAATTTTTTTCTTTTTTCAACTGACTTTTCTTTTTTACCTAATTTTTGAACACCGATAAATAAAGGACATTTTTTTCTTCTTTAATGACAAATTTTCCCCCAATTCTACCCCCTACCCTTAGAAAACACTCTTCGTTACTCATAATCACTCTTAGAAAAATAATTACCGTAGTAAAAATATAATTGGCGTCAGTACTCACAGTAGCTCCGCCCCCAGCACCATGGTCCCTTTGCCTCCAGAGTAATTGCTGCGGAACTTGAGCTGGAACATGTGATTGGCCGGGTTCTGTCGTGCGGTGCTCCTCACCGGAGACACGGTCAGATCTTCAGCCTGACACAAACCCACCCAGATCTGATCACGCAGGGCGTAGTCTATCACCGTGTAACTCTCCTCGCTGAGGGACACAGCAAGTCACCATTAGTGTCCAGCCATACTTGAGTACAAGTACAGACACAGAGGAAAAAAACATTATAATAATAAATTACTCCACTACAAGTAACAAGTCACCAATTTCAAAAAGACTCGAGTCAAGTTAGCAAAGTATCCACTTTTTAAAGAACGTAAGTGTTTTACTCACACTGAACATAGGCAAAAAAAAGTAAATGTGAAAACAAATTTTATTCATGAGGTTTTGTTTTCTAATACAGAAACTAAATTTAACACCACAATGTTTAAAAAAAAAAAAAAGAAAAGGAAAAAAAAAAAAAAAAAAAGTCAATCTCAGTTGATAAATCGATACTTGACACAATCACAATGTAAGGAGTAACGGTAAGTGTCAGTTCAAATGTAGTGGAGTAAAAATACAGGTACTCAACCGCAAATGTAGTGGAGTAAAAATACAGATACTCAACCACAAATGTAGTGGAGTAGAGAATAAAAGTTGCTTATATTTTTTATACTCAGAACAAAGTACAAAGTAGCAAAAACATACTTAAGTAAAGTAACGAAGCACATTTACTCAAGTACTTTCCACCTCTGACACACTTCTAAAGGTCATCAGGAGCTACGTTTGAACACAGCTCCAGGAGATGTCCTGCACTTGTTTGCTTCTATCTGACATCTGGAAGCAGTTGTGTGGTTTGGTTTAGCTGCGACTAATGGGCCTTTACTGCCACGACACGAGGATTTCACTCACAGCATCAGCAGCAACACACACACACACACACACACACACACACACACACACACGCGCACACACGCACACACGCACACACACACACACACACACACACACACACACACACACACACGCGCGCGCACACACACACGCGCGCGCACACACACACACACACACACACACACGAGGTGTAAAGAGTACCACAAAAACATACTTTAGTAAAAGTACGTATACCTTATTGTAAAAGTTTCTCCAAGTTTCTACAAGTTACAAGTCACCAATTCCAAGAAGACTTGAGTAAAAGTCTTGAAGTATCCGATTTAAAAGAATGTATACTTATAAAAGAAAAATATTTTACTCGTAGTGAATTTGGGACAAACAACCCAAATTCAAAACAACACCAAGAAATGTGGAAAAACAAAACTTTTTTATGGGAGTTTTATTTCCTAAAAGAGAAATTAAATGTAGCAGCTCAATGTTTCTAAATGGCAGAAAAAAATAGATAAAAAAAAAAAAAAAGAACAAAACGTCAGTCTCAACTCAAACAGGCAAAAAAGTGCCACCGCAAACTCACGTGATTGAGCTGATTTTTTATTCTTATTACTGTAGTTTTATACTGTTGGGTTTTATCTTGTTGATTTTATGATTGTATTGTCTTTTGTTTTTTACCTGTGGTTACACCTTGTAAAGCACTTTGTGATTTCATCTGAGAAAAGTGCTATATAAATAAAATGTACTTACTTACTTACTTACTTAGCAGTGAGACACGTTACGCAACAATGGCGTGTTTGCTGACGAAGCCGTCACACGTGTCACTGCGGTGAAGGATTTGTGTCTGTTACACACGGATTCACATTGTTAAACGCCGTGTTACTGCGGTTGAGAAGTGTAAAAGCTTCTGGCAGCTTCACATCAGCTCGTCTTCAGGAGTAAACTACTCATCATCGCACACCTTCACCAATCACGTTCCACCGCAGAATCACAAAATCAGAGATTGACATTTTAACAATCAGCTTCACCACTGACAAAGATCAGACTTTTGTTTTCATTGACACAAACACTGCTTTTCTTTCATAAATAAGGACATTTCAAAGTGACTCCAAACTTTTGAACGTTGGTGTATAAGGATGTAAGAGTTTGTGGGTTGTGAAGTCGACTTCTGAGCAAACAATACATTGAAAAATTGAAGAAAAATAACCATTTGTCAGTCTGTCCGTGCGTGCGTCCTTATCAATCTTTCCATCTCTTTCCATCCATTCTATATACCTTTCCATCTCTCTTTCACATTCCTATTTTTTTTAATCAATCTATCTTTCCATCCACTTTTCTTTCTAATTTTCCCTCCATCCATCCATCCATCCATCCATCCACCTAACCACAAGTTCACTCAGTCCCACAAAAAGTCAAAATTTCAGCTTAAAGCTCATGAAAAATGTATATGTTCACAATCTTAATCGAGCAGATCTGTAGGAACATTTCGAGCAGCTTCTTCAGCAGGGAGTCGCTCTCAGGATGGATATCTGATGTTCCCTGTGCTGTAATGACATCCTCTCCACAGCACACACACACACACACACACACACACTCACGCAGGAATGAAAGGAACGCTGTCTGGATAATTCCTCCCTGACCATCAGCTCTTCCATCAGAAGCTCAGTCTGAACAATCACTGGATCCATCGATGTTCCGAACATACTGTCATTTCCCAGTGTCTGTGAAAAAACAACCTTCTCGAGAAGAACGGCAGACGAAACTCACTCTTCTGCCCAGATGAGAATGTTTGGCAGCCGAAGAAAAGAAGAAAGAAAAAAAACTGGAGTTACATAAGTGCAGAAAGCCAGTGAATATAGTGCGAGGAAATGAACGGAGGGATGGAGTGAGTGGTGTGTGCAGACGGGTTTGTTTAGGTTGGGATGTGAGAGCGTAGCGTGACTCCAGATCAACATCACACAACTGTAACCGGGACTGAGGAAAGGAAAAGAATAATAAAAAAAAGTGCCTGTGTTTTCATTGGTTTACATGGCAGAAGCGGTGCCTGAGCACAGCAGGAAATGAGGAGCAGCTTTTCTTTTCTGTTTTTTTTTGTGTCTTTGTTGTTCTTCTGTTCACTTTTGAGGAGAGTTTGCACGCCATGACAAGCTGCTTAAAAGAAACATCCGCATTTAAACACTTGGTTTTTACTCTTTAATCTGATTTACAGGTCAAACTAGGCTTTTTTTCAGAACTCAGAACATAATATATTATATCTATTAAAATATGTAAAATAATATAAGATATTGATATTTTATTTGAAAAAAAATTATTTGGGCTGATATTTTATTATAATAATAAATTAATTAATTATATTAATTTATAATTATAATAATTATAATGTTTTTTTTATGTATATAATTTTTTATCAGTACATTTTATTTTATCATTTTAAAAAAAAGTTCTTGAATTAAAAATAATTATGTTGATTTTTTTTTTTAAGTTCAAGTTCAATTTATTTTTATATTAATATAAACGTCTAGCTAACTAGCATTTCTAGCAATGAGACAAACTTTAACAATCAAATATCATCAAAATGTCATTGAAGATCTTTAAAAGGGTTTTTGATCAAAGCATCATTTCATTGCAACTCCAACAGGCAGATTACAGTAATCCCGTGAATAGACTTTAGACACACATTGTCTGAACTGAGCCTTAGAATGGCTTATAAATGCTTGTCTGGCCAAAGTCTCCGTGGAGTTCCACAAGGCTCAGTGCTGGGCCCGATTACGTTTCCTTATATCCTTTTTACAGAGGATTTTTTTTTCTAAACGTGCATGATATTATGATTTATAGTAATTATAAGAAAATCACTAGTCATTATAGCGAATGAATTACCATTTATCTCATGCTCATATATTGCGGATACTTGCCTAAATATCCAAGAAAAAATAACTTTAAATAAATATATACAGAAATATAGATCCATGAGCGTTATATGTAGAACAGCCTTTCTGCATCTCAGAAATATCTGCCAACTGCGTCATACCAAAGTCTGATGCTGATACGTAGATCCATGACCTCGAGATTAGATTAGTGTAATGCTTTGCGTGATTGTCCTGCACGGCTAATAAATAAACCTAAACGTTCCACAGGCCTGGTCAAGGCTCCGTGTGCAGTTTAAACGCTCTAGCTGCTCTTCTTAACAAAGTTAAATCCTATTATAAGCATCACTGCTCTCATAAAACTCTAACCGAACTAAGACGTCGCAATTTGAAAACATAAAAAGCAAGAATATCTCTGCTTATTCAGCATTCAGAATCTAGTATGGTTTGAGAATCAGACACAATTGCTAGTCTAGACTGAAACACCAGCGTTTTGCTACATAACAAACACAAAATAAACCAATAAGAGACGACGTGCAAAAGTGATTAAAATCACAATCAGGGATAATTAATCTAAAATATCCACTAGACACACAAGAGTCTTCAGTCATAAGGTTTCAGTTTAGAAGATCCAAGAGACTCATTATTTATGGAATCAGCTCATGATCTGTGTGGTGTGTTATGGTTGTTTGTTTGTTTGTTTATTTATAGTGCGTGCAGTGTTGTTTATGTTAATGCACGCATGCTAATTTTCCCATTTAGTCTACATATAGATGTTTTCATATACATATAATTCACTGCTGTTGTGGCATGTCATTTCCCCGCTGTGGGACAATTAAAGGCTTTTTCAATTAAATTCAACTCAACTCAATTCGGACAAAAATTATCAAACGTAAATTTCAAAGAAAGAAACAAAATCACTTTTTTTTTGTCCCATTTTCATTAAAAACATTTTTTTTTTTTTTCAGATTTTTCCGTTCCTTTCAATTTTTTTCTAGTTTTACTTGGAAAACTAAGTAAAAGCGCTTAAATAAACAAACTTGAACTTGGGGGCGGCACTCATTCTGATTGGCTGGTGAGAATCTGAATGACTAACTTGGCATTATTGGCACTAATAATAACTTTTCCACTAATCTGATTCTCATATCATAATCATAAATCACAATTCGAATCATAATTTCTCAGACGTCGTTGTTTGAGGACTAAAGTGGTGGGAACGTCTGAATGTTCTATCGATTTAATTGACGACCCGTGTTCTAGATCGACACTTGAAGTGAAATTACAGTG
Source organism: Paedocypris sp. Pulau Singkep (assembly GCA_017309775.1). Lineage (NCBI taxonomy): Eukaryota > Metazoa > Chordata > Actinopteri > Cypriniformes > Paedocypris > Paedocypris sp. Pulau Singkep. The sequence goes on along the minus strand of MU204326.1, from coordinate 1,221,187 downwards.
ACGGATCTAATCTGTCCAACGACCATCAGAAGAAGAACATGTCTGGACAATCATTTACCTTTAGTGCCAGATGAGACTGGCACGAGCCCTTTAATATATAGCATTATATTAATAATTTATGACTCTGAGGAGCCGCTTGAGCTGTAAAACGCTTTCAAAATAAAGTGAAATAGAACTGAAGATTGTGAGCTCTGATGCCGTTACGACGGGGAACGTGAGGATGATTCTGAGGCTCTCGGAAGGTTTGAGCGTCTCCAGAGATCATTTCATAATTATCACGATATTAACGGCCACACAATTCACATTTTATTGGTCGGTTTCCTCCACTTAAAAACGCAAATAAAAACCAGCTTCCCGACCCTGAAGTGAAGGGGAAAAGTCAAGGGGACAAACGTTCAACTATTTTTAGCCTTCAACTGTCATTTTCGTTTGGCAAATGGGTTTTTGGTTTTGTCGTGTTTTGCATGATTGATGGAGTTTAACCTTCTCCTACTTTTGAAACACATTCCACAACCACCTGCGCACACACACACACACACACACACACACACACACACAGAATCAGTCTGAATATTTCCCGCTCTCTGGAACCTCCAGGCCACAATAAAGCAGAGGAACAACAGCTGTATCCATCACCGCAGATCTCATTTTCAGCCTCGCGCTCACCTTTTTTTCCGTGTTACGATGAGGACGTCGTTGAAAAGGAAGAAGTAGACTTGCTGCCGAGAGCGAGACTTCTTGGAAAAGATGCCGTTTTCCTCAACGAAAGCCGTTAGTTCTCCACGCTTCACCATCCAGCGAGAAGAGGAAACCAGTGGGAACGGCTGCGGAGAGAACACGACACGCGCAACGTCAGGCTGACAGATTCCCAGCAAATTCTGTAAAAGTACAAGTACGTGGTTACTACACAAGAAAAAAAATGAAAAAAAATCTAAACTACCTTTACTTTCAAATGAAAATCACTATCAAAAGATAGATACCATTTGCACAATGTATATACTGTACATTACAGTACAGTAATCTCTCGCTACTTCGCGGTTCGACTATCGCGGATTCACTGTAAAAAGTGTTTTAAAAGTCGGAATAAGTGTTGTAAATATGTAAATGTTGTTTCTCCACTTCGCGGAAATTCACCTATCGCGGTCGAGCTTGGAACGTATCTACCGCGATAAACGAGGGATTACTGTATATCGATCCCACAACTGCCTTTTTATATTTATATTTTATATTTCATACTTTTATGAAACTTTCATACTTTTATATTTATATATTTGATTTTTTATTTTGGAGGAAACCCAGGCAAACACGAGGACAGCAAAAGTGTGAAATGCAATAGCGTGATTATTACACACCATGTTCCTACAGCTGACCATCTGAACAGCTGAAAGTTCTCCGGCACGGCTGAAGACGTCTCACATCTGCTCGTGTGGCAACTGTGCCAACCAAACTTTCCCACACTGCGGATTTCCCAGCGTGTCCTGGCGATTGATCCGCGCAGAGAAAATACGCATTTAACAAACGTGAGGAACGAATGCGGCCTTTATAAAAAAAACCTAATCAGGGGTGTGAGGTACTTGAGTAAATGTACTTCGTTACTTTACTTGAGTATGTTTTGGGCTACTTCGTACTTGTACTGAGTATCAAAATAATAAGCAACTTTTACTCTCTACTTCACTGCATTTCTGATTGAGTACTTTTCACTCCACTACATTTGAACGGACACTTATCGTTACTCGTTACATTGTGATTGTGCGCAATATATATATATAAAATTTACATCTACATTTCTTTGCACATTTAAGTGGTTGAGACTTGTGTTGAGACTTTGTTCTTTTTATCTACTTTGTTCTACCATTTTTAAAACATTGAGGTTAAATTCCGTTTATGTATTAGAAAACAATAGTTTTTCACATTTCATATTTCTTTTTGCCTATATTGAATACGAATAAAATACTTCTTAATACTTGAGTTCTTGTAAAATTGGATACTTGCTACTTTGACTCAAGTCTTTTTGAAATTGGTGACTTGTTACTTGTAATGGAGTATTTTTTTACAGTAAGTATCTGTACTTTTACTCAAGTATGGCTGTCCGGTCCCGGTACCCCTGGTCCCGAGCCTGATTAGCGCTAACGTCGCTATAGGTGAAGAATCAAAGGATCAAAGAATTGGCCGTAATCTCTGTGAGGGGAAAAGACAACGGCGTCCATATATAACGCAGATTCGTCTCTGTAGACGAGCGTAACCTCGATCAGACGGATTAATGCCTCAAAGAAACTCTTGAAGGATCTCAGCCGTGACATTGATTTCCCTTTAAACACAGTAAAGTGTCTTGTAGACAGGACACACGCGCTTAACTGGATTACAGACAATCCTCCTTTCACTTTGAAAGTGTATTAGTACCGCGCAGAGGGTTGAAGAGCAGCACACAGCCATACTTGAGTAAAAGTACAGATAATTATTGTAAAAATTACTCTATTACAAGTAACAAGTCACAAATTTTACTCGCACTGGATTTAGGCAAAAAAAAAACAAAACAAACTCTAACAGAAACTAAATTTAAAACTTCGATGTTTAAGAAAATGATAGAACGTAGTAGATAAAAAGAACAAAAAGTAAGAACAAAGAACAAAACAAAAATCAGTAGAAAGAAAATTCTGATTGGTAAATTATATATGATACACAAATAATCAGTAAAATACATTCACGCCTCTGATTCACAATGTAACGAGTATCGATTAGGGTTCCTTCCTATGTAGTGGAGTAAAGAGTACAGATACTCAATCACAAATGTAGAGTAGAGAGTAAAAGTTGCTTATATTTTAGATACTCGATACAAGCACAAAGTAGGAAAAAACATGCTTAAGTAAGTCAAATTAAAGTAAGCTTACTTAAGCTCAAGTAAGTCAAATTAAACATGAATTCAAAATACAAAAAAAAAGTTTTTCTATTTACGGTGGTTTGTTTGAAAAACCAAAAGATTAATATAAATTGATTTAACATTTCAACTTACTGGAACCACGAGGATGGTCGTGTACTTGTTGTATATGACGTTTATTTTTATATCAAAAATAAAAAAAATCAGTTTGGTTTGATTTTTTTTTTCTTTATGTCAGACACTTACATTTTTTTTTTTAACAAATAATTAATTTCCGAATCGTTTCTGTTTGTTTTTTTTTTTTTTTTCAAATAAATTTGCACATGTTGGATATTTTTGGCACTAATCTGATTCCATATTTGTACATTTTCTTCCACGGACCAGAGAAACCGATTGGATTGGAGGCCAGCCAATCAGAGAGCAGAACACAAACACAAATACACACACATTCACACACCACCAATGGGGAATTTTCCAGACACCAATTATCTGCATGTTTCTGGACTGTGGGAGGAGTTTTGTTTGTCAGACACTTAAAGTTTTTTTTTTACAAATAATATTCATTTTCGTTTTTTTTTTTTTTTTTCTTTTTTCAAATAAATTTGCGCAAAACGAGTCCTTGTTGTGAAGAAAGAGCCACTACTCCACCACTACCCCACTTCATTCTACACTCAACGGTTTAGATCCGTTAAAGAGGTTTAAATCCGGAAGTTGGACGTGTATTTCCCCATCTTACCTTGATTTTAAACTCCAACTGGGAGTTGATGGTGTACATCATCTCCGTCCTCTCCATCGTCCGAGCGCCCTCGTTGCATTTCCGCACGAGCTACACACATCATGAGAGAGACTTTATTATAATAATAATAATAACAACACACACGTTTGTGAAGCGTTGATTCCAGACGCCGCTCACCTTGCTGACCGCGTGCAGAGCCTTTTTACAAGCGTCGTAATGGACGGAATCTTTGGGTGTCTTCTGGCATATGGTCTACAGGGATTAAAAAATATATGTAATTGTTTTATAATCATATTAGGGCTGTCAAAGTTAACTAGTTAACACACGCGATTAATTTTAAGTGATTAATCGAGTTAATTTATTTTAACGCCATTAATCACGGTTGCAGTTTTGTTCACTTTCGGTTTGGTGAAAATGCAATGAATAGAGCAAGAGAGCCGCGCTAGTGTCACCCAGGTGTGGCTCATTATGATCAGAAGCTCAGAGTGATTACTTTGCGCTCGTCTCATCATCTCCAGGTGTTTTGAATGTTCTTGAATGAACTTAAAACTGAGACTCGACCTTATTTAGACGTTTCAACTGCAAATACGCAACTTGTTGGTCAAATCTCTGTTCTACAAGCCGCCACTGTAGATTCATAGGGATTAGATACAGACAATACTGTATTTACTTACACTTGTATTTAAAAACAGACATTCTAAGCTTTATGTCATTTCTTTATGTACATTCTAAGACATATGTTTCATGTTAGAGTGATAAGTATTTTTTAGATTATTTTGTTTTCAGCTGACAAAAAGAAGGCAAAACGTGCTTCAAGTTTTAGTTTTATTATTATTATTTATTTATTTTTACAAAAAGTACAATTTCCTGTTTTTTTTAAGAGTGTAACCTAAAAAATGGGCCCTTCAAACATTCAATTGATGTATAACACTTGTATGACTTTTTTTGTGTGTTCTATTTTGAATAAAGACCTCGGAGGGTTAAAAAACTAAGAAAATATTTTGCAAATTGAACAAAAATTGTACTAAATGATATTGCAGTATTTAAACTAGTGTATATCTAGTGTTGAGTTTACATTAATTTACATATTACACCTTATTATCCTTTATTTCAAGCTTTATTTCATTTAATCGCCATTAATCGCCATTAATTTGGTCAGGGAAGTGCGATTAACTAGTTAAAAACGTTTAATCGTTTGACAGCACTAAATGACATATATTATGAAGTGTGAAGGCTTTTGTGTTGCGTCCGTGTACTCAGACACTCCATCTCCTCTCACGCTGGCTTGAGTTTTCCCAGATCGGGTTTCACTGGCCCCGAGACAAACTCCTTCTCATGCTCTCGTTTCTCATGAAGAAACGAGAGCAGATCCTCTGTCCTAAACCGGGAAAGCCACGGCCGAGCTCAAGGGAGCCGCAAACAAAGAGAAGCAGGAAAACGGGAGGGTGAGAAAGGGAAAACCTTCTTCACGATGGAGGGATGAATGGTAATATAAGAAAACATTATATGGTGGAGAAGTTTTAGGCCTTTAATGTGGCTCATCCACTCACGTCATTGACCAATGACAAATGGGAGAACACAATATGTTGGTCATGTTAGATGAAAAAGGATAGAAACACAGAATATACATTAAATTATCGTAGATTCTTTTTCATTTTGTATTAGTTATTTTGTTTACGTGTACGTTCAAATTTCATTTGTAGGGCGCATTATTATTATTATTATTATTATTATTATTATTATTATTATTACAATAACTGTCTCAAAATGCTTGTGTGAAAATGTAAAAAAAAAAAAAAAAAAAAAAAGATTGATGCAATTTATTCATTTGTTCATTGGTGTTAAGGTGATGGCTATGACTAGTGGGGAAGAATATATGCAACAGTGGCCAAGTAATAAAGGAAAAAAAAAAACCTCTCGGAGAGAAAGTGAGAGAAATAAAAAAATAGATTGATGCAATTTATTTGTTTACACATATACGTATGTGTATAAGGTGCATCGGATTGTCACATACTTCATTTTTCAAAACAAAGGCTATTTATTAATTTTTATTTATTTATTTTAAGAATTGTTAAACCCTGCTGCACCTTCTGGGCCTTGTGATCCTAAAAATCACATGATTTTCTCACTGTCTTCTTAGTCTGAAATAAAACCTTGTTGATATAGGTTATAATAGAAACTAGATTACAAACCTAACCTAAATTTAATAAAAAAAAATTAAATAGCTTGATGCGAAATAGTGAAGCCTGCGATCAAAATGCAAAGTACTGGAGAAAAACGAAAGCTGTCGAAAATGGAAAAATCAGTCCATCTGCCTTATAATCTTATAATAAAAACAGCCCAGAACCGCAGACGGAGATAAATAAAGAGGAGTGAAAGGAGAAGCAGGGAGGATCATGACACTTTAATGAGTTTAATCTAGCGTGTTGCATAAGCATCAGATAGAGACGCCGCTGATCAGTGCAGAGGTCACGGGGTCAGAGAGAGGAGGCGGGGTCACTCACGTCCATCAGCAGAGGCAGACGCGTGACTCTTTGCATGGGGAGGATGAGGAAGGAGATCATGGGAAGGTTCCGGCAGTCTGTGTGGGCCTCGATCCGCGTCAGCACCTCCTTAAACGACGGGCTTTTGTTTCTGAAGCAACGAATGGAATGAAGAGATAAAAAAAAAAAACATGGAGGTTTGCAGACACGGACTTTGCAGCAAGATGTTATTCTAGGACACATATGGGTCGAAGACAGAGAAAAACATCTCCACACTGAGGGACTAATAAAGGTTCTATTTAAGAAAAAACAAGAGAAAAGAAAAAAAAAAGCTGGAAACCTTGAGGAAAAATGAAGGACGCTCGAAGAAGAAAAGCAATGCTAGGAAATTATTATTAAAACAAAAACATCTAGCTTTTTTGGACACAAATCCGGACTTGAAAAGTTCTGGGTAATATATGATCTTAATTTGTTTAATTGTTTATTAAATATTTGTCTGAAAAAAAAAATTACGGCGAAAATTACAGTAGATAGGCTGCATTTATATACAGTATATATGACTTTCGTTGTACTTTTTTTACTTGATTAAAAATGCTTTTAAAATGTTGGTTGTTGTCTTTTTCCCCAATATTTGTAGCATTTTTGAACTTTGTTGCGTTTAATAATTGTAATTCATATTGAAATGTCACCATTTGGAAAATTCTTTGTCAATGCTGCTAGCTTTCACTGTGGAATAAAAATCTATTTAAAAACGTTTTAAATCACTTATTATGCATTAAAATATTGTACTTCATATAAATTGTACTTAAAATGTAAGCATTACCTTCTGTCTAACTGTAACTGCGCAGCACACACACACACACACACACACACACACACACACACACACGAAATATATTTTTTCATAAAATGCATAACCTTCTAACCCTGGATCTGTTTTTTCTCTCTCTCTCTCTCTAATTGTTTGCACTGTGTTTTTCTTTATGTAAGGTGTCCTTGGGTAGCTTGAAAGGCGCCAAAAATAAAATGTATTATTATCATTACTATTATTATTATTATGATTATGATTATGGGGTGACGTATGATGTACTCACAGCAGTTTCTGTAACGTTCTCTGCTGGTAAACTTCGTTGGAGCAGTACGTCACATACGGATCAAAGTTGGACTGGGCGTGTCTCGTAACAATGTCACTGAGGTCGTCCACAACGATGTTCTGCTGGAGCCGATCCTCCAGCTCCTTGAAAAACCTGCCACCAGAAACACACCCATCAACACCATTAACATGTGTAGAATATGAACAAAGACGTTAGGAAGATGATTTTACATTTCAAACTGGACGGTGGATGAACAGAATAGGGATACAGAACAATATACTGCACTATGATGAAGCAAAGATGTCAAACACAAAGCCAAAAAATGCATTTCCCAAAAAGCGTCGCTGTTTCTGCCACTTTGCATCAGGCAAAATGAAAACAAGGCGTGGCAAATTTTTTCGTAAATTATTATCATATTATCTGTCTGGCTGCACCACACTTTACACTTTACACGTTTTTAATATGTTTTTACAGGAAAAAAAGAATATTGAACGCATTAAAAACGACACAATAAATTACATTTCACTGTGAAAATTAAAAGTGGATACATGAAACAGAAATTTAGCTTTTACCGGTTAGGATATTAAAAGTGGCACTATTACTAAAAGGTAATAAAACATATTTAATGTATTGCGTCTTCCTTGTATATTTCGCAGTGTTTGTCATGTTTCATAAATAGTAAAGCTGTGACGTAAAAAAAAAAAAAAAAAAAAACGTGTAAAAATAATACACAAAATGATAATAATAATAACAACAACAACAATAATTTCTATAAAAAAATAACAAAATAAAATAAAGTCTCCACTTTTCGACTTGGCCATTTTGCACAAACGAATATATCTTCCTGTCATCATTCTATCCTCCAGGATATCGTATAATAACAGCACTCAAGGCGACGTCACACACCTGACAGGACACACATTTTAGAAAACTTCACGTCTATTCCTGAGCTCCACAATAACCCAGAGGATGTAAACCGACGCCATCTGGCCTGAAACCCACGTGACCTTTAGTTCAGAGTCTGACAGCAGAGACGTGATGACACCCTGTGAAGGCTCCGTCAGGAAGTGATGTCACTCAGGCGCCGTGACCCCCAGCACCTATCAGCAGTCACGAAAACCACACCTACACCAACTACAAATAATGTGTGAGGAGCAGTGTTGGCAATGTTCCTCTAAAAAAAGTCATTAGTTACAGTTACTAGTTCCTTCACACAAATTGTCACTGAGTTAGTAATTGAGTTACATTTATAAAAGTATCAGATATTAAAGTAACCAATTATCAGAGAAAGCAACAATTGTTACTTTATTGTAATAATTGTAACAATTGTTAATGTTTTATTTGTCAGATAACTTGGCTGCTCTCAAAATTAAATATGTTCAATGAATGAAATGGACACTAAATATAATACATTATTATTATTATTATTAGTATATGTATATGAATAAGCATTGTAATTTACTACACTATTTTAAGATTTCTGTGGGACGGTGTGAGAGACCTATCAAATTCAATATATTTTTTTATAAATATTTATTATATTTATTATTAGTATAGTGAATAATAAAACACAATGGTTTAGAACTTTTAATATTTATTGCACAGACCACAACTGGACAACAAATAAGTCATTAATATAAATGATAACAATAATTATAACAAGAAAAAAAAAAACGAAGCTGACAGAATTTACTTATATATAATAAAAGGCTAAGTTCCTGGCCAATGATATTCTTCTGTTTCATTTTCTTCAACCGCAAGAAACAATTACAGTAACGCCGCATTTTTGTCAGTAACGGTAATAGAGAAAAAAGTTATTACGTTAGTTTAGTAAAAAGTTTTTACGTTAGATTAGTAAAAAGTTATTACGTTAGATTAGTAAAAAGTTATTACGTTACATTAGTAAAATGTTATTACGTTAGATTAGATGTTAGTAAAGCCGTTTATTTATAACGCCGCTAATCACATCACTGGTGATGAGTGAATAAATAAAATAATGAGTACAAGCGGGAATTATTAAGCAAACATTCAGCAAATGCTTTCAAAACAAAACACAGTTTTTAAATAATTTGTTTGATTGTTTGTTTATAACTCGAGTTTTCAAAATTCTAAAATTATTTGCAAAACGACTTATTTTTCCAAGCTAATGAGTAGAATATTTCACCCAAGCCACCACACAGTCACAAACCTGTGTGGATTCACCTGTCTGTCATTTACAGAAGCAGAATAACACTGAGCCAAAGAGCGAAAAATAATCAATGACATTCCAACCAGACACTCAACCATCTTAGACATATTATTCATATTTGTTTTATTTTTGGACTCTCGTCAATATTTCCATTTGCTTATATGAAACCCTGCAGGGGCGAAACGCACACATAGGTTTTCTGGGCCTTGCGTGTAATCCGAACCCTTGATTTCCCACTTTGGACAGAATGGCTGGTGTGAATGTTTAGAAAGCTCTTGTTCTTGTTCGCAGCTTGATTTTAATGAGTTTGGTTGTGAAACGCGCTGCTGAATCAGCCGCTCCGAGGAAAACATTGATCCACTCTCGAGAAAACACGGAGGTCGTGTCTGAGTTGTTGTCTGGGAAAATTGGGCAACGGGGAGATGATTTCACATTTCAAACTGGGAGGCGGATGAACAGAACCACTAACACACACACGCTGCGATGGGAATGTGATGCGATCCACTGCAGGTGAAGCAAAGAACACAGAAAAAACCACTATTTCAGCCACTTGGCATCGTTTAATATAAATGTGTCGAATTTTTACAAAATAACTCATGTCATATATTTGGAAGGAAAAAGCCATTTCATTAAGGATAATGATTAATAATGATTAAGGATTAACTAAGCTCACTACTACACTGCGTGAAAAAAAATGTATTGTGAAAAATGGGGAAAATAAAAAACAAAATGAGTTTAAAAAAAAAATGTAATCAAGTAAAATGATCTGCCAATGGGGTGAGAGAATTTTACTTGGTAGGACAGATTAAAACCAGACAAAAAAAAAGACAAAATATATTGTGACACTGTAGATTTGTTTCTGCATTTCAGTTCTTGTTCTCATTGGCTTTAATATAAAAAAGTAGCTAGTTTCTTAAATTGATAAACTTTGTGTCCTTAAAATAAGAAAACCACACTTGACGTTTCTTGTTTCAGGAAGTTCTGTGTTAAAACATAATGTCTACTTTGAAAAATGTCTCGATTTGGTATAAAATATCATCAAAATTAGCATTTTTTTTTTTTCTAAGCAAGGATATTCAAGTCCTATTTTCTTGAAATAAGCAAAGTCATCCCTCACTCTTAATCCTAACATAGATAACTTATCTAGTAAGGGGAAAAAATAATTTTACGATTTTTTTAGCTTGTCAAGAATTTATTTATTTCACACGCTGTGATGTGTATGTGATACGATCTGATACGAGGTGATGCAAAGAAGCCAGAAAAACGACTATTTCAGCCACTTGGCATCGTATAATATAAAAAAAAGGTGTGTTGAATTTTTACAAAATAACTCCGGTCATATATTTGTAAGAAAAAGGCATTTCAAATGATTAATAATTAAGGATTCATTATAAAGGTTTTTGCGCGGAGGCGGAGTTTGTGAAGCGAGGTGTATTTTTATGAATTTTGCCTCCATATCCCAAAATGTGTATTTTTCTCCAGTCCGGCCCCTTTGTCAAATCTTAGAACCCGATGTGGCCCGCGAATCACAATATTTGCTGAGAAGAGCATGTGTTCTGTCTAATGCTCCAAGCTTAGAGCCTGTAATTGGAAAGATTCAATCCCTGCAAAGAGCAGGAGGCATTAGCTCTCACGCCGTGTCCCGGAGCAAAGCTTCTAACCTCGGGTTCCTCCTGAAAAAGCTCTCAATCACAACAGTCCTGCTCCCGACTCCTGCGGCAGACGTCACGCCCCAAAGAGTTTACTTCGGTTTAAATTCAGCCCGAGTGGAGAACGTAGTTGTCCTGTGAGTTTATTAAGTTTTATTAGAGTTTCGCTCGCTCCCAGATGTCTATAAAATGATCTCGACCCAGTTTCAACATCGGACTCTTATAAAGAACCAGATTCGTATAAAGTCTAAAAATGAAGTACAGTTTTAGAGCTCATCATCTTTGTTTTTGGCGAGTGAAAATGTATCGTTTTTTTTTTATGAATGAATAAATCTGCCTTTATTAGTCCCACAATGGGGAAATTGCAAGAGAGGCAGCAGATTTTAACACGCTCCACGTTTCTTATTATATAATAAGAAAGAAATTTTTTTTTATTATTATTATTATTATTATTATTATTATTATTATTATGTTTTTCACACTAAAGGCATCCGTGCATAAAACCTGATTTGTTTGTTTCTTTGTATGTATGTTTATGTTATAAAATCACCAATACCGATACTGAGAATCAAAAATATAAGTAACTTTTACTCTCTACTTGACTACATTTGTGATTGAGTATGCCGCGGTTCATTTCTGGACAAGGTGATATCTCCATCTGCAGGATGCTGAAGGTACTGGATGCTGTTTATCAGCTCAATCACGAGAACATGAATTGGCTGTTGCACATTTTTTGCACATTTAAGTTTTTATTCTTTTTTTGTCTATTGTTTTCTACCATTTTCAAACAATAAGGTGTTACATTTCATTTCTATATTAGAAAATAAAACCTCGTAAATAAGGAGTTTTTTGTTTTTCACATTTCCTGGTGTTTTTTGAGTTCAAATAGATCAAAAGTAACACACTAAGTTATTTTACAATTTAATACTTTACACCTTTTACTCAAGTTGGTGACTATTAACTTGTAATGATGTCATTTTTTATCTTTTAAACTATACATTCAGTACTTTCAAAGTGTCTGTAATTTTAGTTTTCATAAAGTTTGGTTTACACTTCTGCCTCTGTGTAGCTAATACAAGTACTAGAATAGTGTAACATTTACAAGTAGAGTAACATTCTCTCTTTTTGTACTATAATGTACTATAATTTCTATAAAACCTCATAAGAAGTTTCTTGTTTTTCACATTTCTTGGTGGGTTTTTTTTTTTTTTTTTTTGCTCAAATTGATGTGTTAGAGTTGATTGATAATGAAGAGCAACACACTCTAAGTTATTTCACAATTTGCTTCACAGCTTTTACTCAAGTCGGTGACTTAACTTGCAATGAAGAGATTTTCTTTCTTTTAAAGTATCCACAGTACTAAAAGTAAACTAAAACAAACAACAACAATACTACAACAGTGTAACATTTAGAAGTAGAGTAACATTCTCTCTTTCTGTACTACGATGTAATACTGTAGCACAACTGAAGTTATTTATTAATGGAGGCAGCACAGAGCTTTCTTACAGTGCGCTGGCTCTCCAGAGGTCAGCAGGGGTCAGCAAGGGTCAATCTCGTCTGCAGGCCATTATAGGACAATCAAGCGTGTGTGTGTGACCAGGATCAGGGCCACGCGAGTGTCGAAATGCAGCTTGAGCCGCTCGGACGGGAAACAGACGCGCACACAAACAGCCCTGATACGGGTCATTATACGGGCACAAAGCTCGATGGTCAGCAGAGTAGAGTCCACTTCTAAGCCACTGGAGAGAAACAGCCATTTTTTTGGGAACAAGACGTACGTGTGTGTGAGGAAACTAGAAACCACGTGAACCCTTGAAGTGCGGCTTAACCCGGAGCCGCCGCCTCCTCACGCAAGCCACGCCTCCTTCAGCAGGTCATCGTCGGAGGGAATATAAAGCAGAACTGCACGGACACTTGTTGACTCCACAGATAACATCTCTGTCTCTGCTAAGCGATGGTTTCAGCTTACAGCTTCCTCTGTTAACCCAAGCTACAGGAATGCGTGATGGAAATTCAGCAGGCGAAGAAAACATTTCTATTTTTTTCTATTTAAATAGTTTCTATAAAACAAAATTTTTTCTAAAGAGCTAAAGTTTTTAATGTTCCTCTATTATTATTCTTATTATCACTATAATTATTGTTATTATTATAATTGTATTATTATTATTGTTGTTGTTGTTATATAATAATAATAATAATAATAATAATAATAATAAGTATTGTTATTATATTATTATTATTATTATTATTATTATTATTATTATTATTATGGGAACCACGTCGAAACTGAACATGGATGGACATATCCAAATCAAATCAAGTCCAGCTTGCGAAATCTATTACAACCGTTTTGAGACATTTACACAATGATGTTTTCTTCTTCTGAAGGTCTGACGTTATTTGGAAAAGAACACCAGAAGCCAAAAATGTAGCTTAGTCATCTAACGTCCCGTAATAACGTCTTTATCTACACAATAAGAATGGAATGAACTGTAAGAAAAGACACAGTCGATGATAGTGTGTTTGTGCTCAAAAGTTGGAAATAAGCAAATTATCATTTACCTTTATCTTAAATAGGCAGAACGTGATCTTTTTCTAGCACATTCAAATGCGATTAAATTAAATGAAACCTTTACTCTGAAAAGTAACATCCGATAGAAACGACATCCGATAGAAACACCCCACTTTTCTTTACTGAAGAGAGCACATCAGGAAGGAAAATCTATTTATTTGACTGCTTTAAGCCACAGTCACAACTTCTCTCAGCCTTTAAAGTAGGAAAAAATAAATCTTACTCTGAATTTCTCCTATAGCTTAAACTAGGAAAAAAAAGGACTAGGAGTTTGTAGTCATGTCAGAGAATAGATCTGAGAAGGCGACAGCTCCTGTCCAACATGTCGGGAGATGTTTGAGACGTCAGCTAACCGTCAGAGGACCTTCTGAAGTGAAGAGCACTTACTTTTTACTGGCATCGCAGACGTCGGAAATGTTGGAGAAAAGATGGTGGTGGTCGGTTTTGTGAATGGTCTCGCTGAGCTGGTTTGAGTTCTGGAAGAGACGCACCAGGATCTCCAGACTGTGTAAGTAACTGTGCTCGGAGGAGATGACTTCAAATAAGGCCTGAGGAGAACATCACACAATAAAAGGAATGCAGATCGATGCTTTTTGATGTCTGTAATCACTAAATGTGTCAAATCTGTCATTTCTTTCGCTTGATCAAATCATTTTGTATGGGAAAACAATATGTATTACAATTCAATGCAACATAGTTCATTACTGTGTATGAATGTGTAAAAATAAAATTGCTTAATGGCTTAACATAAGCTACACATAACGTTTTTTTTTTTTTTTTTTTTTAAAAAAAAAAAAAAAAAAAAAAAAAAAAAAAAAAAAAAAAAAAAAAAAAAAAAAAAAAAACACTGCCTATTTATGTAACTCAGCAAACCATATTATGAAGAAAAACAAAACAAAAAGCAAAAAATAAAAAAACAACATATTCAAATATAAACCATCTATAATTAGCTTCGAATTATGTAAATAACTTGGCTTTACAACAAACAGTTTGTAAGTTACAGCAGGGACTAGTGGACTAGCAAACTCCAATTTTATTATTAAGTTATTTTATTATTTTATTATTAGTTATCATTATTACAGTTGTTGTTATTATTATTATTATTATTATTATTATTATTACCGGTATATTTGTATACAATCAGGAAAATAGTCTTTACTGTTACAAAAAGGTTTCTAGCCCTACTGGTACCTAAATATTCTTGATGAGTTCATGTCTCCTGAATCACTTATTGGAGAAAAATCGTTGTCTTTTTCGATGTTAGGAGCAGAACTTGTGTGTGGGCTTAGAGTAAAGTCACTTAAAAAGGTCAGGGATATATTAAAGGAAAAAGAGCAGTCGTCTGGCTCCAGAGAAACAGCACGCAACAAACAATCGAGCTGC
>MU204326.1:1198707-1201207 GCA_017309775.1 Paedocypris sp. Pulau Singkep | reverse complement strand
GCATTGGAACGAATCACAATCACTTAAAATCAACGTAAAAATAACAACACGTTGCTTGTGTGCGTTTAGTAAAGGTCTGGATCTCACTTTGCTCCTGGGTGAGGTGGCGTTGGTGGGACTCTCTCGATCTTCTGCGACTCCCTTCAGGACGGGCTGAGACAGGCGCTTGGCCTTGGGGTCAGAAGACGGAACCTCCACGTCCACCCCGCTGACCACGGCCCGGCGGTACGACTTGGACCTCAAGCCTCGGGACAACAAGCCCGGGTTCTCCTCCGCTTCTGGATCTTCGTCCTTACTGGTGGAGAAGGAGGAACCCGTCTCGAACATGCTCCGAGGCCGGAAAGCGGTTTTCCCGCCGTCTAGAAATCCCAGTCCCATGCGTTCCGACCAGTTGGAGGAGATCTTGCCCAGTCTGGTGTCGGAAACCAAAGCCCTGGGGATGATCTGCTGCGTGCCCATCTTCTGAGCCGCGGCGCTGTGAGTGCTGAGGACCACCTTGTCCTCCGAGCTTTGAGAAGATCCGGAACCCTGCCTCTGCAGGACCATCCCAGTGGGTGACGGGGTGCGGGGCGTGGGGGGGTCTGATGGAGAGCTGAGATTGGAGGAGAGCGAGGGAATGCTGGAGATGGAGCTGTGCGAGGAGGAGCTGTGGAGGTCCTGGTCGGGAGACTTGTCGCAGAACACGATCTGGTCCCTCTGAGAGGTGATGGAGAACTGGCTGGAGAGGCGGCGCAGAGGTTCTCGTATGTTCTCGTTCCACACGCTGGCGCTCCTGCTGGGCGAGACGGGTTGAGCCGGGAGAACGTCATCGGTCTTGGTGCGCTTGGCCAGCGAGAAGCGTCCGTTAGACAAGTATCCGATGCTGATGCTCCGCACCACCCTGGCGTTCCTCTGGGGTTTGCTGAAGGTGTGTCTGAGCACGCTGGTGGTGATCTTCTCCGCTGGCTGGGTGAGGGTCACGGTGCAGTGCTCCTCCACGGGGAAGTCTGTGATGTGGAGGCCGTCTATCTGGTAGCTGAGAGGTCTGGCCTTCAGCTCCTTCTCGCCTCGGCGCTTCCACAGCGGCGTGATGTTGTTGTTGGAGAGGTCCACCTCGTTGCCCAGATCCATGACGATTAGCGCTCGCCGATCATTCTGCCATCGTCCCGAGCTGGAACAGAGCAGGAGTGGCGTGAGATGAACTGTGTCCTCGCACAATCGGCCGGTCACTTATTAACCACCACGGGTTCTGAGTCTGACAGATTTAAAGAGACAGCGACACTTAAAGTGACGGGCCAAGCATGTGCAAAGTCCGGTCCGCGGGCCAGTTGCCGCCTGTTTTCAAATGTTCAAATATTTTAGTTATGAATTATGAATCATAATTCAAATGTTATGATATTTTGTGTTCATATTTAATATTTTTGTGTTTTTCATATTACTAGGGTAATAATTATTAATAGCATTATCATTAGCAGTATTAATAGTGAATCATTTGCAATGGTTCTAATGAAGTGAGACACTGTTTGTTTAATCTTCCCAAAAGTGTTTTTTTTTTTCCCCAGACCGACCTTTTCTTCATTTGTCTTCATATATGATGGTGATTTACGTAGGTGAAAACTTAATACGGGAAACATTGTTCCGAAAAGTATGCGTTTGAAAGAAAAAGACTATATGATAGTTAAATAATAGTAAATCTGGCCCTTTTTGAAAAAAAGTTTGGACACCGCTGATTTAAACGCTGATTCCTCGGATAAGAACTATCCGAGAGTTAGTTTTACTAAATTGAAAAATTGAGAAAAAGAGACAAACCAGGTGTAAAAAGCCACGTAAACATTGGTCGACTTGATTTGAGGACTTGCGTTGGAAAGAGAGAGAATGTGATCAGATACGGTCGGAATCATAGTAGGAATGTGTTCTGCGTTTGACCCAACACACACACATACACACGCACACACACACACACACACACACACACACACACACACACACACACAAAGGCTTAACGAGTTCAGTGTCTCGCTCAAGTCTGGGAATCGAACCTGTTTGGTTGTAATCAGAGGTGTAAAGAGTACCAGACAGCCATACTTGAGTAAAAGTACAGATACTTGTGGTACAATTTACTTCATCACAAGTAACAAGTCACCAATTTCAAAAAGACTTGAGTCAAAACAGCAAAGTAACTTTAACACAAACAAAAAACCACCAAGAAATGTGAAACTCTATTCGTGAGGTTTTGTTTTCTAATACAGAATGGAAAATCCACACTAATGTAGTGGAATTGAGAGTAAAAGTTGCGTTTATTTTTGATAGTACAAGAAAAAAACATAAATAAAGTAACAAAGTCCATTTTCTCAGTATATACTCAGTAGTACAAGCTTGAGTAAAGTAATAAAGTCCATTTACTCAAGTACTTTACCTCTGGTTCCAAGTCAGTCCCTAACCATTAAACGACAACACAAGAGCTGTATGTTCACTTTTAAAAACACTGTTGACACACACACACACACACACACACACACAC
>MU204326.1:1184069-1194654 GCA_017309775.1 Paedocypris sp. Pulau Singkep | reverse complement strand
TCTCTCTCTCTCTCTCTCACACGCTCTCTCTCTCTCTCTCACACTCACTGTCTATCTCTCTCACTCTCTCTCTATCTCTCTATATATATATAAATATATATATATATATATTTCTCTCTATATATCTCTCTCTCTCACTCTCTCTCTCTCAAAGATCTATCCATCCATCCCTCGATCCATCCATCCAACTAAATCTCTCTCTCTATCTATCTGTATCTATCTATCACATACATAGCTCTCCCTCTCTCTCTCTCTCACACACACACACACACACTCTCTCTCTCTCTCTCTCTCTCTCAGAAGAGAAGGATTGATTCAGTGAGTGGTGTAGTTTGATGTTGAAGCTCTTGCTTTCTTCTGGTGCCCCGGGGCTTTGTGATGTGTATTAACTCTAGTTTGCGGAGCAGAATCCTCCGAGGACGAAGCCAAATAAAGACGTTCATTACCAGGCAGCTTTACTAATCTGTTCCCATCTAATATGATGTATTATTCTAATTCCATTGCCGCTCACTGGGGAGTTGTTGGCTTCATTTCAAAGGGAAGGAGGTTCTGTTTTCACGCTCAGACTCTGGAGATGCTGAAGATCTTCAAGCGCTGATAGAGGCGCTCCAGAAGAGAAGAGAATCAGCTTTACTGAGGCAGAGCTTACAGCTGGACCACCTGAACATATGAGATACTGTACATCTACCTCTCTCTCTATCTGTCTCTCTCTCTGTTTCTCTTCGACCTCACTCTTCTCTCTCTCTCTCTCTCTCTCTGTCTGTCTGTCTGTCTCTCTCTCTCTCACTCTCTTCCTCAATCTCTTTCTCTTCAACCTCACTCTTCTCTTCCTCTCACTCTCTCTCTTCCTCAATGTCTGTTTCTCTTCGACCTCACTCTTCTCTCTCTCTCTCAATCTGTTTCTCTCACTACCACTCTATCTATAAATTGACCTAACTCTTCTCTATCTGTCTGTCTGTCTGTCTCTCTCTCTCTCTCTCTCTCTCTAAATCTATACTACTCTTTTCTCACTTCCTTTCTCTCGCTGACCCACCATCTCTCTCCCTCAATCACTTTTTCTCTCTGCCCTCTCTCTAAGAATCTATCTTCCCCTCACTCGCTCTCACGCTCAATCACTTTTTCTTTCTTTCTTATACTTTCTATTACAACCGTCTCTCGCTCTCCTCCCCCTCTTACCTTATTTTTCACTTACACACTTTTTCTCTGCCCTCTCTCTCTCTCTCTCTCTCTGTCACTTTTCACTTACTATCTCTCCCCACTTATGCAGTGATGTAATATTCTAATGGGACTACGACTTCCGTTTAAACACCAAAGGCAAATGTATCGATAAAATGTAACAGTAGCACAATTCATCAGGTCACGTGACAGAGCACATGTTTTCCAGTCGTGGCTGTGAGCGTTTAGTCTCTTTTTTAACTCGATGTTCTAAAGAAGTCAAGCAGCGGCTGGTGTGTAGAGGTCGATCTCAAGACCCGAACAGCAGAAAGACTGTTATTACACTTTGAAGGGATAATGTTGTTTTCTGGTGGCTTAAGTGAGCATCACTGTGTGTGGATCACAGCTAGATCACAGTCCACACAAGGACATTTCAGAGGAGAAAAGTGGTGAATTTGTCAAAAAAATATCTGCTTGTTTTTCTTGTGAAGTCGATATATTTTTTTTACCGGAGTAAATTTCTTGGGCGGACGAGGTGATATCGCCATCTGCAGGATGCTGAAGGTACAGGAAAAAAAGAAAAAAAAGAGTCTTTCTCTTGCATTTTTTTGGTGTTTTGTTTTTTTAACCTAAAATCAGGACGAGTAAAATACTTTCTGTCAGGGTAAACAGGGAGTCCCTGTTTGATCACTTTCATGTGCTTTCAATTAAATCAATTGGTTAATTATTCTATCCAAGTCTTGTACTTTTTCTATTATTTTAAAACTTATATAATAAAAACTTTATTCATCCCCAGGGGGAAATTGCTTTTTCAGTTACAGTTGCTCAACCGAACAAAAAAATACACAAAAGAGAAATATAATAATAATAAAAGAAGCAAAAAATAGAAATGTACATCTGCATAAAAATCTCAGTATAATACAAATAAGTAAAAAGTGACTAACAATAAAATGTAGCGTGAAGATATTGGACATAACCAGAAAAATATACGCGTTGAACCAATAATGCTCATAGGAAGTGAAAAGTAAAAGTCCCTGCACTTTCTACTTATCGGCTTCGAGCGGCGTTATGGTTCTATTTGTTTTCTGTTTATTTAATAAATGTCATATTTACAGCAATGTATCCGTACTTTTACTCAAGTATGGTTTTCAGGTAGTACTCGTCCATCTCTTCTGTCTAATTTGCATAGACTTCGCGTTGGTCTCGAACTATGAAAAACGCTACACAAATAATCTAGAACTTGAACTTGACTTTACTTTTCTCAACTAATTCTAATTTAAATCTACTAATTCTCTCCTCTGTCAAATAAAACGCCAATGTCGAGGCTTGGAACTGGTCCTGGTCCTGGGATCATCTATGAGAAACCCCGACAGCAATCAGACTCTCCAGAAGCCATTCTTCTCCAGACTAATTATACACTGACATTTCTGCTAATTCACCACTGGATGGTGAGAAGAAAGTTCCTCGGAGCTTCACCTGCCGCATCCCTCACGACGCAGGTGCTGGAGAGATAAAAGACCAACACGGGCCTTTGTGTCCAGCTGACCACAGAGGAAAATCTTCAATGGAGGCTTGAAACCTTCTTCAAACGCACACCGGTGTGAAGCGCACGGCAAAGGTCACGTTCCCCGTGGCAGAGCTTTCAGATGATGGAGAGAATAGAGAGACGTGTAGAGTGACCCGGAGTGGTTCAGCCAGGTCACGACCTCCTCACCTCATGCTGGACTCAGAAGAGCGAGGGAGAGATTTATACGGAGGATTGGAAAGAAATATTGAGCTTGGGACTGTGAAGTAGCAAGAGCAGCGATTCCTCAAGCCTGATTCGGGTTTGACCTCTGACCCCCGGGCTTTGTTGACCGACAGTGAGAACACAATGGTTTTGTCGAGGGACGAGGAACGCAGAGCAATGGTTTGACGTTTGTCTGGAAAACCTCTGACTCATGGATTGGTGGAATTGACGGTGGACCCGTGTGTGCTGATCCGACCACGTTTTCAGTTCTGATCAAAAGGAAAGTGATATTTTCCAACCTGAAATTCGTTGGCTCATTTACTGCAAAAAATATAAATCAAAACACATTTTCATTGGCGCACAACCTCCCTAATGCATTTACATTATATACAGGAATGTGAGTGTATTTCACAGTTAAAACTGTCTCAGTCGTACGAAAGAGTGGTAATAGTCTGTATCCCTCTTTTCTGTGGCTACTGAGAATGATAGATAGATAGATAGACAGACAGAGAGACAGATAGATAAATAGACAGACAGACAGACAGACAGACAGACAGACAGACAGATAGATAGATAGATAGATAGATAGATAAAAAATTGGATGGATGGATGGATGGACGGACAGACAGACAGACAGATAGAGAGGTATAAAGACGGAAGGTAACAGATGGAAGGCCGAGCAGCAGGAAGAGGATGGCCAGAAACAGGAAGTGAGTAATGTCCTAAGAAAACGCTTTGATCTATATCTTGTTTCCTGAAAAGGTCAAAGGTTAAAAAAACACAAGGCCTGATGGTTCATCCTGTGCCAGAGTGAAAAACTATCTATCTATCTATCCATCTATCTATCTATCTATCTATCCATCCATCCATCCATCCATCCATCCATCCATCCATCCATCTATCTATCCGTCCGTCCGTTCATCCATCCATCCATCCATCTTTCTGTCTGTCTGTCTGTCTGTCTGTCTGTCTATCTATTTATCTATCTATCTATCTATCTATCTATCTATCTATCTATCTATCTATCTATCTATCTATCTATCTATCTATCTATCTATCTTTCTATCTATCCATCCATTCATTCATCCATTCATCCATTCATCCATCCATCCATTTTTCTGTCTGTCTGTCTGTCTGTCTGTCCGTCCGTCCGTCCGTCCGTCTGTCTGTCTGTCTGTCTGTCTATCTATCTATCTATCTATCTATCTATCTATTTATCTATATATCCATCCATGCATCTCATTTTCTATCTATCTATCTATCTATCTATCTATCGATCGATCGATCTATCGATCTATCTATCTATCTATCTATCTATCTATCTATCTATCTATCTATCGATCGATCGATCGATCGATCGATCGATCGATCGATCTATCTATCTATCTATCTATCTATCTATCTATCTATCTATCTATCTATCTATCTATCTATCTATCTATCTATCTACCTATCTATCTATCTATATATCCATCCATCTATCTAGCCATCCATCAATCCATCTATCCATTCATCCATCCATCTAACCATCAATTTTGTATGAAAGTAAATACAGTGGAAATAGAAAGTAAATATCCACAAAGAAAAGACAACAGCAACAAAGATAAAGAAGAATGCTGTTTTACCATCCGGAGCCAGGGAGGATTTGACATGGTCTCTATGATCGTCTTCTTCCTCATCTTCCTCGCTGGCGTGAGTCACCTGTCTGTGATTGGCCAGAACCCTTCATCAAGCTTCACTCCTCTCTCACATCGCTTCTCTCCCTCGGCTTGTGGCTTTTCATCCCACGCCTCCATCGCTCCATCGCTCCATCTTCACCTCACCTGTCTGGGGAGAGAAAACAAGGGGATGAAAAGACTTAGTTATGCAGCACATTTACAGAACAACAACGTATTCGCTGACTCTGCGGAGCCCCAGACAGAACGATAGAAAAAAGAGGCCTGAAAATAGATCGACAAGAAAAAAAAGAAAGAAAGGGGATAAACAGTGATGCGAGGCATTCGGTTTCCATTAGCAAAGCAATAAACAGGGAAAATATAACACTTATCTGATGAATGAACAGAAGCTAATTACATATTTCATACATATGCATGAGCGGGAATAATAAAAGCAAAACTCACGCTGAATATATCACACAGTAATATACACATAATAATATATGTCCACACAGCAAAAAATGAATTTGTGACAAGCCATTTGTGAAAGGACACAATAAATCTTGTTTTTTTTTTTTCCAGACAAGATAAATTAACTAGCTTAGAATTAAGAGTAAATGATTAATTAGCTTGTTTCAAGAAAACTGTCCAAGTAAAACTTTCTCACCCCACTGGCAGATCCTTTCACTTGATTTAAGTATTATTCACTCATTTAGTTTTTTATTTTACACCTTTTATATTTTTGACCTCAGGGACAACAGCTGCAGGTCAGTATTCCATCCAGCAGGTGGCGTTTCCCTCCCGAGCTTAACAATCTGCAGCAAAGTGACTCAATAATCACTAATCATGAGTATTTAAACAATTCTGCATAGTCGTGTGTTTAAATGAACTCACCAGCAACTTCCGTTTCATTTTATTCATTATAAGTGGATCTATATATAATGTCAGTGAGTGTGTGTGTGTGTGTGTGTGTGTGTGTGTGTGTGTGTGTGTGTGTGTGTATTACAGCCATCCATCATTACAATCCGTGTGGACCGTTCACACTCGCTTTCTCATCAAGTCTTGAAGATTTTGAAGACAGTTTTTCAATTTAATTTATATTTTAATATGGAGACGTCGGAGGAGATTTCAAGGGAAGATTGTGTTCGTAAACACGAGGATAATCTATTCGTTCATTCTGTCTGTGTGTCTGTCTGTCTCTCAATCCATCCATCTATTAACTGATAATCAAGTCTGTTTTGTCTTCTATTGGTCTATTTAAGAACTTGTTTTTTTCTCCACAAAGAACAAACAAAAGTCAGAACTGGTAATTATTTAAAAAATAAACAGAGTTTCTCCAGTTTCCCTCTGGGATTAACGAGATGTCGCTCTGTCTTTCTTTTATTTTTTCTTTATTTGTTTCTTTCTAAGCATAGATAGATGGATGTAAGGATGAATAGAAAGATAGATGGAAAGAATGATAGATGGAGAGATGGAGAGATGGATGGATGGATGGATGGATGGATGGATAGATAGATAGATAGATAGATAGATAGATAGATAGAAAGATAGAAAGATACATGTACATAAATACATCTACAACATGTGTAATGTAATAGTGTAAAAGACAAAATCACGTTGTTCGTCAAACGCAATTGTGTAATAAACTGGGGGAAATGTGCAGTAGAGACGTTTCATTCTACAGTGAAATGTGGGAACTGAAACTGATACATACACATATAATACATCATACGTGCGCGCACACACACACACACACACACACACACACACACTTCCCCTAATGATAAGAATCACTTTACGGCGCCTCAGGCAACTTCAGGGTCGCGTTTACACACACACACACACACACACACACTCAACAATGCTCTTCTTATTTCTGCCGGTCATGAGACTCGTTCCTGACATGACACACACACACACACACACACACACACACACACAGTAGATTCTCCCCGTTCCTCACAAACTGGAAGGAAACCAGTAATGGCGGAGACGTCCAGCTCTTTCATCTCGACTCACTCCGTAAAGGAATTTACCAGTTCACAACCAGTCAGAACGTAACACACACACAGACACACACACACACACACACACTGTTTCTAATAACAACAAGCAGGACGTTAACGGAACAAGCCCAGCAGGCCGGCCGAGCCCACAGGTCAGAGGTCAATGTCATAAAGATGCCAGCGCTGTAACGGACGGGAGCAGATGGAATCCAGAGCTACAGTAAGGGAAGGTCCAGCATCTTCTCAAGAGGGTCCACCATCACAAGCTTGACCCGGGTCACCCAGGGGTCACAGTGCGCTCTGAGCTCTGATTGGCCGGCTCGGAATCGGGATTTGGTGCTACTGATGGTCTTCAACGTGTCCGAAGAGGCTGTGGACTCTGAGAGGAGATTAACCGTCTGAGCTCCGATGGTGCGGGGATGAAGGTGTAAAGCTGGGAATGATCACAGCTCCTCTGCTCGCCGTCAGGCTCCTGCTGGGCCGCTTCTTTCTTTTATTTATAGTGGCGCATTGTTGAGATGAGTGTGTGGGAGTGTTTGATGCCTCCGCTGCGGATCTAAGTGCTGGGAAGGAACCGGCCCTGATGAATATGGAGAACACGAGGGGAAAAGTGCCGAGCATCATCACATCTTCAGATGACGATCACACAGGCACTGGACCCACATAACACTGTGTGTGTGTGTGTGTGTGTGTGTGTGTGTGTGTGTGTGTGTGTGTGTGTGTGCGTATAAAAGCATCCTGGCAATATAAGCACCATCCCGGCACATAAAGAAATAATAAAAAACTGAATTTTCTGGCTTAATACTTCTATTAAAATCCTTCGTTTAACTTACCTAACTTGTCGTCTTATTTGAACAATAGAAATAAAAAGGTATATATTCTACTGATCAGAACTCCTCTTCAAAGAAACCTACGTATATTTGAAATATTCAAATCAATTCATTTTATAAAATACACAATTACAGTAAATCCACCGTATATGTGCAAATAAGTAAATAAAGTGAATCTAAATGGATGGGTCAACTAAATCCGTGAGTAAAGACGGTACAGGAATAAAGTGCATTGATTAAGCCAGTAGTAGTTGTAGTGGTAAACAGTGTTGAGAGGAATATGTTCATTAATAAATTATTCAGTATCATTATTCACAGTTTTTAATCATTATAATAATTATAATATTATCATTATTCATAAGTTATTCACAGATATTGCCAGTGAATTGCTTTAAGTCTGCCATACTTTTAACACTTTGCCAATTCTAAACTACGTACATTGTCTTTTAGTAGCTTGAATTACACAGTCATTAGCTACATAACATTATCTTCTACTGGATGTGAAATAAAACGTTAATTTCCACTTCTGTAGTTATAGGGGTGAAAGTAACTCAAAAGTGATACAAAAGTAATGTAACATTACGATTCTGATACAGGAATTTTGTAATGTAACAAATTACTTGTAACAGCAATAAGTTATGTGTAACAATTCCAAAGCAATGGTGGTAAACAATAAATTATTCACTTGTATAACACATAGTCGTGCCTGATTGTGCATAAAATGGATTATAAATGAGATGAACATTTATTTCCCATGAAAGAAGGGGAAAAAGTGAAAATAAACCTACATATAAGCACCCCCAAGTTTCTAGAATTAGAAATATATTATTCTGACTTATATTCATATTATAATCTTATAATATGATTATGATTATTATATTACACTTATATTGTACTTATATTACTTATATATACTAATATACTTATATTCTTATACTTATACTTGTGCTTATATTCTTATATTCTACTTACTACTTATAATCGTATAAATACAATATTAAGTACCTATATTCGTGTAAATACGATGTTGATATAAAATAAATTTAGGGCCCTAAATTCTAGGAAGTGAGGACCTATTGGCACTTCTGGGGACTTCAGGATGATCCTCACAACTTTGAAGGCCTGTTCGAGGGTCAAGAGGGGATTTTAGAAGATAAAACAGCGTTTGGTTGAGATTAGAGTAAAGGAGGGAAGGGAATATCTAGACTGCTGTTGAGTCGAGGGTTGTGTGTTTTTCTCCGTGTGGTTTTGTCTGTGTGTACATACTTGTTTGTTCCTATAAACACATTTTTGGCTCTGCATAACACCTAATTGTTTAGTTCTTTTTTCTTTTAGTTTTTTTTATGGGACAATTTTAAACAGGAAGTCACGATAACATCACTTCCTCTCCGCGAGTGTGGGAACAGGCTCCAGTAGAGCACGGAAGTCAGTTGTGCGCTTCCAGAATGTTCCGGCATGTTTGCTAACAAACACTATTTCAGCTGTGAAAGGCTTTATGGCCTCCTGCATTCCCCAGGATTTCCCTCGGTGCGTTTCTTCAGCTCCAAATTGCACCTTAAACCCCCCCACACGCCCCGCTCAAACTCTGGATGACCCCCTCCAATCATGTTCTACTGGTCTATCTCTGAATAAGTCAGCGTTTAAGCACTCGAAGCTTCGGGACGGGCGGAGCTGGGAGACGTGTGATGGCGGAGAGTCAAATTAAAGGATAAGACTTTATTTACACCACTAGGGGACATTTTTTTTTGTACATCAGCAGCAAAAAGTTTTTAACAGAAAAACAAATAGGGAGTATTTAAAAGACAACAGTGAGGAAACAACAACAAATAGATTGTGCAAAAAAAAAAAAAAACAACTGTGCAAAAAAACAGTGGAGCAAAATAAAAATATAATGAGCAATACCAAAATACACTAGTGCGTTTTTGACGGACAGCTACGTGTTGTGAATGTCAGTAGATGTATACAATTATACAAACTGAAAATATACGCATATGAACAGCTAGACGCTACTTATGGACACATGATGCTATTCATGACAATGTCATAATGATATTATGAACAAATAATAATGATATGAAATAAATGAGATTAATGAATTACAATATTATAATAGTGTAATTGTCTTATTAAGGGTTCTAGTCTGAAGGCCTGAAACTTGTCACTCACTTGTTAGGGTCGGGATTTGAATTCTTTTACAATATTATATTTTTTTATTTTAGTCTTTTATCTGGATTTATCATGGAACTTTCTTTGTAATTATTCGATCTGATTAGCTGAGGATTAAAACCTTAAATTCCCACATTTAAAACCCCCGCTATATTTTCTTTTATAGGAATTGAACCCAAATAAATACCATATATATATATATATATATATATATATATATATATATATATTGTATACAATGAAAAAATACAGATTAGTAACATTTTAAATAATAGAAAAGTACCATATAAAAATTTTGGCAAAACTTATTAAAGAGAACTTTTGAAACTTTGTATTTACAGTTGGGACCAATTTGTCGATCTGTCTGTATGTCTCCCCACCCTTCTATCCATCCATCTATTTATCTATCATCCATCCATCCATCCAGGCCTTTATTCTTTACTACTCAATCTTATTTTCTCACTAAATGTTTATGAACTGCATCCCTCCGCAGACTTCCCAGTAAATACTCTTATCTGTTTTATTTGTTAATAGATAATTTTTAATTTCAGATAGCGAGAGAAATGAGATGAGGGGATGGAGTGGTGTTTTGTGCTGTGTGTGCGCTAAAGCCGAGCTGAAATACGACTGGCGCATTAGCAGGAAGCTCAGGTCATTAAGCTAATTGTGAGTCCACTGAGACTGTGACTGAAGGATTGAGCGGGATAAAGCAAACAGAAAGAAAAATCCCGGATGAGAGCCGTCGGATAGAGAGACTGACGATGGGAGGAAAAGAGTTTTATCTGTTCACAAACATCACGTTTACCACAATCCCAGAAAGGCAATGGAGTTAGCTACAGTAATGGGTATTTAAGGTGTGTTTGAACTCAGGAAAGAGGGAGAAAGAGGATGTTTAAAATAGAGAGAGAGAGAGAGAGAGAGAGAGAGAGAGAGAATAATACAGATAAAAAACAAGGGAGAGAAAGAAAATAAGAGGAGATACATATAGAGAGAGAGAGAGAGAGAGAGAGAGAGAGAGAGAGAGAGAGAGAGAGAGAGAGAGAG
>MU204326.1:1134359-1180330 GCA_017309775.1 Paedocypris sp. Pulau Singkep | reverse complement strand
AGGGAGACAGAAAAGAGAGAGAGAAAAGAAAGAGAGCGAATGAGAGAGAAAGAGACAGAGAGAGAGAGAGAATGAGTGAGAGAGTTTATACAAACTGAAAAATGAACCGTGTAATAAACATCAGAACGAAACGAGTCCCGCCAACCTGCAATATTTGCACACACACACACACACACACACACACACACACACACACACAAGACGCCTGCAAGACGCTCCACTTGCATCGTGAAACGGCGGCGAAAACCTCGGCCCTCTGGGAATGATTCACACGCCCACCGAGTTTCACACACATACACACACACACACACACACACACACACACACACACGCGCGCGCACACACACACTCCTGTTGAGTCATGCTCAGCACTCGCCAGTCTCTCTTCAACACAACTGCTCTGAGCTCGACTACTAATGTCTGACAGCACGAGGGTCTAAAGGCCAATCACAAAAATAATAAAATTAATAAAAACATTTTTTAAGTAAAAGCAAAAAGCATGACGTCTCTCTCTCATCCCAGATCGCTGTCTCTTTTGACTTCCTTTACACAGTTTTACTCAATTACCCCTATTTGTGTTTTTCTTTCTTCTTTCTACTCCCCCCATCATCCATCTATCTGTTTGTCATTCTATCTGTCTGTCCTCTCTATCTATCTATATATCTGTCATTTTCTCTGTCTGTCTATCTGTCTGTCTGTCTGTGTGTCTGTCTGTCCATCCATCTATTTGTCTTTTTCTCTGTCTGTCCATGCATCCATCCATCTATTTACAGTATCTATCTATCTATCTATCTATCTATCTATCTATCTATCTATCCATCTATCTATCTGTCTGTCTATCTATCTATCCGTTCGTCTGTCCGTCCATTTATTTATCCGTTTGTCTTTCTCACTATCTGTCCATCCATCCATCCATCCATCCATCCATCCATCTTTCTATCTATCTATCCATCTAGTAAAGCGACTGCAATACAAACAGAAAAGATTAGAAGATTTCAGAAAGATTATGCCAAGGATTCAAAAAAACTTTTTTTTTTTTCACTCGCCGTGTTACTCATCGTGATTCGCCTGCACTCTGGTCACGCACCTGAATCACCAGCGTCCAATCAGAGCGCAGAAAGCCAAGCTCTGCAGTGATGTCATTGATTTTTAGGATGACTGCGTCTACATGACTGGTGCTTTCGTACAGCACTTCTACAGACTTCTTCTTTCTTCATTTCTCCCGGACGCTTTGTTATTAGAATCAATGGCGTGGCTCTCACGACTCGCCGCAGCCGTCTTCACAAGAGAAAATAAATCGATAGCTGAATCTGACTCAGCCTTTATGAAGCTGCCACATCAGACATTGATTTTTTTTTTGCTGTTGCTGTTAATTCAGGGTTGGATTAGCATAGCGCTCCACAAAAGGAGGCTTTCCGATTCAAACCAACAAAAACATTGTTTAAGGACCTACACAGAGTCAGGGACGGAGACGCTACTGTACATTTATTTGCCAGACACTTTCATTCGAAGAAACTTGTTTGAAACATGATGGTCTGGGATTTAATTTAAACTTGCTGCCCTTTTGGTCCATAAAGTCAAATATCGAACCAGTAGTTCGTAACGTCCAGACTGTTCCAAAAACTAAACTTTACAAACCGTCTTTACACTCAAACCAAGCAAAACTGATAACGGAGGAGTTGTATTTGCATTTTGATTCAATTTTGCAATTTTTCAATGCATTTATTACATTATATTATTATATTATTTAATACTACAGTATTTGCAAAAAAAAAGACAAAAAAAATGCAAATGTCCCAACTTTAAAATAAAGGAAAAACTTTAAACAACGAAAATAGCTTCTACATTTGTGGTTTTGCTCTTTATCTGCCAAATATCCATATTTTCTGGCTGAATTAATGCTCAAGGACCATATTTATACAAACCCATTGTCTCTTTTATCCTATATCTTCTTTAAGCAGTTTAGATAAGTGAATGTAGTCAATAATCAACTATATTAAGAGGTAATATTAATTATATTAATATATAGCGATCATATAGTCCAACAATGGACATTTTTTTTTTCAACTGACTCTTTTTTTTCCCCTCTAATTTTTAAACACAAATAAAGGACATTTTTCCTCACGAAAGACATTTTTTCCCGCAATGTCAAGAAAAGCGCCGTAAAATAACCGTGAACTTGAACTTTTGGTGAACTGTTTGGTTTCAAATCGACCCGCGGACATTATTGCGTTGCTCTGAAAGGAACACACACGAGTGTTAACTTTACACAACGCACACGCCTGCTGGAACAAGACCACAGTGTCCAGCTCCAGAGACATTAACCATCAGTACTCCCACTGTGTGTGTGTGTGTGTGTGTGTGTGTGTGTGTGTGTGTCCACTTAAGCAGCCGTCCAGGGCCAGGACAGTCACTAATGCATTTGTGCAAGAGAAAAAAAAGAAAAAAAAAAGACGTCCATTCACGAACAATAGCATCACGCTATGGAAGCCCGTTTCCGACACTAAAATAAATGAAAAATAAAAAAAAACTAAAACTCTGACAACTTTCTATCTCTGACTTAACTCAGAATTCGGACTTAAAAACTTGGATCTTTAAGATAAAAAGTCAGAATTCTAACTTAACCCAGAGTTCTGAGATAAAAAGCCATAACTCTGATTTAACTCGGAATTCTAAGATGTAAAGTCAGAATTCTGAATTAACTCGGATTTTTGAGATTAAAAGTCTGAATTCTGACTTAAGTCTGAATTCTGAGATATAAAGTCGTAACTGACTTAACTCGGAATTTTGAAATTAAAAGTCTGAATTCTGACTTAACAACTCTGAATTCTGAGATATAAAGTCGTAACTCTGACGTAACTCAGAAATTTGAGATAAAAAGTCAGAATTTTATTTTTTTTTGTGGCTGAAACGGGCTTCCATAACACGCACAGCTACGGCTTAAATTATCTCATCAGTATTTTTATTGTTTCGATCTCTTATCTTATAGTATTTCTACTGTCACCCCATCATCATCACCACCAACACTTCACGTTATGATGATAAAATACATTTCACTTCACGTTGTTTTTAATTGGTGATTATAATTGTGTGTGTGACAGATACATTAGAATGTGGCTCACGTGTGATTGGCCTGGAGCTCTCAG
This sequence comes from Paedocypris sp. Pulau Singkep, assembly GCA_017309775.1. Taxonomy (NCBI): domain Eukaryota; kingdom Metazoa; phylum Chordata; class Actinopteri; order Cypriniformes; genus Paedocypris; species Paedocypris sp. Pulau Singkep. The sequence goes on along the minus strand of MU204326.1, from coordinate 1,177,184 downwards.
TCGGGTGAGTTACCGCTATCTTATCAGCGGCGAGGCCCCGCCCACCTCAGCAGAAAAGCTCCCGCGCTGAATTCACCAGAAAAGAATGTGCAGATGAAAGTGTGTGTGTGTGTGTGTGTGTGTGTGTGTGTGTGTGTGTGTGAGTGTGTGTGTGTGTGTGTGTGAACTCTACGAGGCTTCCCACCCGACCACATTTAGAGTGGGATAAGATGATGTGTGTGATATTTTCCCGCTGACATTGTTTTGCTTTTCAAAGTTCCGATGCAAATTCGCCGCTCGGTTGATTCCGACTGAAAGTGCAAACGCGGTGAATCTCCGCATCCCAGCGCCTGGAGAACATCAGCACTTTGTAGATTATTTATCCGCATTATTGTTCAAGCTAATTTTATGTTCCAATAGATAAAAGTGGGTGAAATTAACGCTCATTTTTCTATTCACAAACGTTCAAACTATCAGATATATAATACATTTATATAAGCGTTATGGAAACTGTTTGGTTGTCGGTGAAGGGAATGTGATGGGAAGCTTGAAGGATTTTGTTCTGGAGGAATTAGATTTGAAAATGGTAAACGTTTTCTTTGCTGGTTGTTCTCATTCGTAACTCGGATTTACAGTTTCTCGTGTATAATTGCTCAGAGCAAATGCTGCAGATTGATTTTCTGTCTTAAAGTCTAACACACACTCTGGTTTCTAACTACAATTTTTTTAAGAAATCATTTTCAACAGCATTGCATTAAAAAAGTAAAAAAAATAGCTAGGTTATAAAATAAATGTTTAATTTTAACTAAATGTAAATATTTAATATCGCTAAATATTAAAAAAACGATAAAATTTAAAAAAGTATGAATTTTAAAAATCAAATTGATTTTTACTGTCTGTCATTTTAAAAAGTAATATAAAAAAATATATTTAAAATTAGGAATAAATATTTAAGTATTTTTAATAATAAATGAATGTTCTCATGTGAAATGTGGAAATTAATTAAGAGTAATTCACTTTTTTATAACACAGGCTTTATTTACAGTCTCTATTAAACTCTATTTATTACTAATAATCACATAATAAAGACGGCTCATGAAGCGAGTAATTTAATACTTCATCACTGAATGATAGCCATTAATCCCACATTTATTATGCAATAAAGCCTCTTCGGTTTCAGAGTGTGAAACACTGTCATAGCAACCGCTACTGAAGCTCTGAAACCTACAATTTTCCACATTTCTATTTTTTGAAAACGAAAATCACATGATCTCTATCATAGACCAGCCACAGCAACAACCTCGTGTCAATCACGGAATGTAATAAACCCTGAAAGGGTAATTTACTGGCATTAACAGCGATTACTCTCAGGATAATGTGATCTGATAAGGGGACGAGAGTTTGAGCCTCTTGAAGGGCGAAACGAACATATAAATACGTCTGCTTTTTAAGAGTCGACATGGCGGCAGCTTCGTTTCTATTCCTCCGACAGGTTTACTCAGTTTGTATAACTTTTATCTATATATACTTGATATATATAGTCTAAACATATTTATATATATTTGTTATAGCAATATTTTGGGGTTGACACCAAATGAATGAGCCGAGTGACGCGCAAATCCACTGGATGACACTAGGGGGCGGTGATGAGTGTGCAGATTTTGCAGCCAATGTTTATATATATATATATATATATATGTCATGTGTTTTCTGCAAAACCGAGTTTGAGCGCAACCCGACGTGTTCATTCAGTTTGTCAATGTGTTTTCCGAATTTTTACAAAAACTATTAACCAAGTCTCATTTCTAATCAATCACCATCTAGAAACAGGAAGCGCCTGTAACCAACCATTCGCTTTCTGAAGCACCAAAGCGTTTCTACCTCATTTAAACGAGTCAAAAAAGAGGGTGTGGTCGTCAAAAAGTCGACTTCAATCCCTCTGAACTATATTTACAAATGTCACAAAAGCGGCTATAAGACACAATGTAACAAAACACGACCCGGCAACATCAAACTGTTGCGATTAGCCAGATTAGTTATTTTTTTTAAACGTAGCATTTCCACACACAGCTACACATTCCAAAATTGCCACATATCACGCAGTCTTCCTCACACTGACTTATTACACACGCTAGGCAATTCTTTTCCAAAATTGCATCATCTCCGGAAGTCTTCACGTATGGAAGCGATAACTCACGCCGCAGACATCGTGCGGGCGTTTCTTCTCTCTGGGGAAGCGTGACAGGCAAGAAAAGAAAGACGATGACACTGCTAAATGTTCGCCTTGGAAAAATCTGTGCTGTTCTTCAGGAATCTCCTATCTCGGAAGCATGTGGCGCCTGCCGGGGGCTGATAAACCTCACGTAAAGCCGCGTTAATAATCCTTTATCAGACTGATGCTACATTTAAAGCCTACATTCAGTACGAGTAAAACTCTCAAGTTCTTTTACAATTGGATATTTTGCGACTTTTACTCAAGTCTTTATGGAATTGCTGACTTTTACTTTTTAATGGGGTTGTTTTTTCCTCCATCAAAACCAATTGTGGTCTAAATAAATACTCAAGTTCTTTTACAATTGTTTATTTTGCGACTTTTACTCAAGTCTTTATGGAATTGGTGACTTTTACTTTTTAATGCGGTCGTTTTTTCCCCATCAAAATCAATTGTGGTCTAAATAAATACTCAAGTTCTTTTATAATTGTTTTTTTGCGACTTTTACTCAAGTCTTTATGGAATTGGTCTTTTACTTTATATTGGGGTCGTTTTTTCTCCATCAAAATCAATTGTAGTCTAAATAAATACTCAAGTTATTTTACAATTGGTTATTTTGCGATTTTTACTCAAGTCTTTATGGAATTGGTGACTTTTACTTTTTAATGCGGTCGTTTTTTCCCCATCAAAATCAGTTGTGGTCTAAATAAATACTCAAGTTCTTTTATAATTGTTTTTTTGCAACTTTTACTCAAGTCTTTATGGAATTGGTGACTTAAAATTTTTAATGGGGTCGTTTTTTTCTCCATCAAAACCAATTGCAGTCTAAAAAAATACCCAAGTTTTTTTACAACTTTTACTCAAGTCATTATGGAATTGGTGGCTTTTACTTTTTAATGCGGTCGTTTTTTCCTCCATCAAAACCAATTGTGGTCTAAAAAAAAAACCTCAAGTTCTTTTACGACTTTTACTCAAATCTTCTTGGAATTGGTGACTTTGATTTAGTATTTTTTTACTCCATTAAAAGCAATTGTGGTCTTCAGGTACTCTGAATGATAAGCCTGTAGTTATAATCACACATCCCCCAATTCATGAAACCCAATGGTTGCTGAGGACAGACGAGACCCCAAGGAGCCCGACAGCCACTTCATTAGCGAAAACTGCTGCATTTAAACTAAAGCCTCGGGGTGAAGAACACAGAAGAGAGAAGGAGAGAGGACAAAGAGCCGCGTTCTTGACTCTGAACTTCTACACACGTCCACTTCCTGTTTGGAGCATCGGGGGGGAAATGCTAGGAAGGCCGCGGCTAATGGGATTAGCTCACATCCCTCTTCCCTGACACTTCCCAATCATTTACTACCCACGGAACAGAGAGATCCAGCCTCACACACCATCCATCATGTGACATTATTCAGATAGAGGAACGCAGAAGACGCCCGAGAAGCAGAAACGGTTTGTGCAACAGACACAAATCCTAAGTGTTTGATGTGTCCAAAAAATATATAAATCCAATTGCATAAATGTGCCTAAAATAATAAAGCATATGTTTGTGTGTATATGTGAAGAATGATCAGATACATGTAACACTCAACGTACAAAAATGTGTGTGTAATATTTAGCATATTTGTGCACGATTTTTAAAACAACCATGTATGTGTGTACAGTATACACACAAATATGTACACACAAAAATATGTGTATACATTACACATTATACACAAAAAAATGTGTACCGTATACACATTTATACATGTGTGAGAACAAAAAAACTTTACATTATACATCACACACACCTTAAATAAATGTGTGTATACTTTATTGTAGTGTGTGTGTGTGTGTGAGATATAAAGATAAATAAGTGTTTCATAAAAAAATAAAAATGTATTTAAGCAGTTTACATTCAATATATAATTAAATTATAGTAATTAAAATGTGAAATGTATATTTACAAAACCGATTATTAAAAACTTTCTCAATGATCATTGACACCAACATTATCCACGCGCATTCTTATCAGCCGGCGACCTTTAAAACCCGTGAAGAGACGGAGAGACTGATAGCGGAGTGAGAAAATGAAGGAGCGGTTAGTCAGCGTGCCAGACAGGAAGTCTCCGCCGGCCACGCCCTTCCTGTCCGCGCCCGGATCACAAGCCAAACGTTTGCACGCCGCACGCGGTTTTGGTGTTGCGAAATGAAGTCGCGCGGTGAGACGGAACAAAAGGAAGGAGGTATTTGCCGTAAAAAGCTGTAAAAACCAGTTGCTCGGCATTCGTCACGTTAAAAAAAAAAAAAACACACACACAACCCACTTCCTTTTTTCTAGAACAACAGGAAGTGGGACCTCATGTGACCTCTGACTGCAGATCAAACGAAGGTCATCGTCTCCAGCCACACACCTCGCCCGTCCATCATCGGTGTTGGTCAATATGGCCACTAGGGGCAGTATAGAACGTCTGTCACACACACACACACACATCAGACCGGGACTCGAACCTGCAACACTTGGGTGGCGGGTTCAACTCCCTACTTATACCAGAGGTGTAAAGTACTTTTTTGTAAAGTAATTTTTGTAAATTTTGCAAATATGCAATCTGTATACACATGTATAGAACAATTAAAAAAAAAAAAAAAAAAAAACGTAAAACAAAAAAAAAAGTACAACGAACGTGTAAAGACACTGAGAAAAAAAATCTTTACACATTGAAACACTGAGAATAGTATTTCTACTAGTATTAGTACTTGTACTTAGTTGATGGCGTGAATTTATTGGGACTGCGTGAAATCAAAAATGTTGCTTCTATTTTGATTCTATACAACCACTTGTTGTGTTGGAACAGTGTAGCATATATGCTAACGCGGCTGGAATGCTAACTACAGCTAAAAGCCATACTAAATGTAGGCAGAACGATCGTGATTGGCTAAAAAAAAAAAAAAAGGTCAAACTCTTCATGAGGCGCACAAATACATTAAAATAAAACGTTTTCACAAGTGCATTCGTGCAAAAAAAAAAAAAAACATTGTGCGAACACAGGCCATCAGTGGCGTCGATTTAATCGCGTATTACGTTTGTGTGAAATTTGCTCACGATTTTATCATCCAGGCCGAACCGAATCTCCAAAGCGTCGCTAGTAATCGGATAAAACGCTGCGAAATCAATCCCGTTTGAAGGAAGCAGGAAGTGAAGGACTCCTCAGCTTCTCGTGCTGCAGATGCATCTGGATGTGAGAGCGCGAATCCTCTTAGGAAGAAAGACAATGCAGATCCGCAAAGTGAGAAGACAGACGTTCTGCTGGAGCTGGTGTGGAGGAAGTTGGAAAAAAAGAAGAGAAAAAGGAAACAGGAAGTGTGTAATAAAGCCTTGTAGAAACACACGGCCTCGGGTTCTTCTCATCGCCGCGTGTAGAACATCAACTCATGAAAGCCAGAGTCGAAAATAAATGACAATGAAAATAAATGTACTCGTTTTAAAAATTATAAATATACATAAAAGTACCAAAACCACCATAGTCAAATATTATTATCATTTGTATTTCTTTAAAGAAATATTTAAGCATTGGGCCTTTTCCCAAACCGTCTTTTTCACAGAGTCTAGGCAAATGAGGGGGCGTGTCCTAAGTGCATCACTGCACAGTGATTGGCCAATGACTGTTCTAGCTAGAATTAGCCATGGAGCTTTGATAGATGACAAACATGTCGTACCAGACCTCGTGGAGTCTCAAATTGATTTAACAAGTTTATTTGCTCGTCGAGAGGAATCGAACAGGAAACCTCACTAATTGACCAATGACTGTGCAATGACACAATTAGGACACGCCCACTCATTTGCCTACAAAAAAAAAGCAAACAGGGTTTGAACATGCTTAAATCTTTCTTTAAATTAACATGTATTAACATTATATTTATGCCACTTTTGGTATTTCAATGTATATTAAAAATTTTAAACGAGTATTTTAATGAATATATTGTTTATTGTAATCACGCGCCGGCGGTTTAGAATAAACGCACTTTAATCAGCAACGCAGCGAAACTGAACGTACACGAGCGGAAAAGACACGTGACGGACAGAGAAGTGAAACGATGAGTTACACGCCGTCACCGCGTCCTTATTTACACACAGCGTACACACACTTCTGAGTCTCAACTTAATGCGCAAACACAAATGACACAAGAATGACAAAAAATAAACCTGGGTGTTTATACACTATATATATGTGTGTGTGTGTGTGTGTGTGTGTGTTTCATAAAAACAGATGCTTTATTCAGTGATTGTAATATGTAGTTTCACTTTGTTTTAATAGATTATTTAATACGTTTCCATCCAAAACAAAATCGTCATTCAGTGTTGTAATTTTTATGACATCATGATCAATAATTTATATATCTCCCAGATAAAAAAGTATAATATTTATATCGCTTTCATATTTCATAGATTTATAACTTTTACTCCAAATCAAATTGTGTGTGTGTGTCTTACACATATAAACATACATTATACTGGGACATACATATATATATAAATTATGCTCATGATATCATGAAAAGTACAACACTGCCAATGAAGATTTCGTTTTCGGTGGAAACGTATTATATAATCTATAAAAACACGTGAAACGACATCACATTACAAACACTGAATGTAACATCTGTTTACTAATGTAATTTATAGATACAGCTGAGTGAGATTTTAACTGATACTCAAAGTTGTAAAAATGTAAAAATAGAAGTAAAGAAAACAAAAGTGTCCAATAAAGTGTGCAAAACCTACTTTTTTAGTGTACTATTAGAATATAACTACTTATTTTGGTCTGACAATAAACGTGCAATATACAAATCCAAAAAAATGTTATTATATATTGACACGTTTTAAACTGTGAATGTGTATACATAAAGGAGAGCGCACACTCACACTCACACACACACACAGAAAAATATCAATAAAGTATAAAACACACACACACACGCAAAACCACATTCTTCCATTTTCAGCCACTTGTTAAAGCTTCAAAACTCAAACTGGTGTTTCTGTTTTCTGACCTCGGAGGAAACGTCTCTGCGTCACACACACACACACACACACACACACACACGTGTTGTGGACATGTTACGACATGTCGGACCAAACGCTCAAAGACAGCGAGAACACGAGCACCGTACGAGAAAAAAAAAGAAAAAAAGAAAATTTAATTAGGTCACTGTGTCACACTGAGAACCGTCTTTACACACACACACACACACACACACACACACACACACACGGAACGCCGCGTGAACTTGTCAGTATCACAACAGTTTCGATCCGCGCACATAAACATCACGCGATTAAAACGCCAAGAACTGTTTCCACTTATTTAGCGAATCGCTGAACTTTACAAACCAAACTTTACACTAAACTTTACAAGCCGAGTTAGCAGTAAAACACTACACCAAAAAACATATACAACCCTCGTGACTTACAATTAAACTATACGTGAAGAAATTAAAAATTAATTAAAAAAAAATTTCTTTATTTAAATTTCGGGCGGTAAAAAAAATGATGAAATCAGCTCCAGGTTTTTCAAACTAGACAAACTGGAAACTTTACACTGTGTAAAGTTTCCAGTTTGGCTAGTTTGAAAAACCTGGAGTTGATTTCATCATCTTTTTCACTGCGCGCAGATTTTGCACAGAATTTGCACCAGAAGGTCGTACAGAATTTGTGCAAAAAAACGTTAAAGAAAGTTTTGTAAAATTTTTAAACCAGATTACATGCAATTTGCGGCAATAGGTTGTGCAGAAATTGTACAAAACAACGTTAAAGTAAGTAAAAAGTTTTGTAAAATAGTTGAACCAGATTACATGCAGATGCAGTGAAACCAGCACACACACACACACACACACACACACACACACACACACACACACACACACACACACACACACACTTCAGAGACGCGCTCGGTGCTTTCCAAACTCACTCGTGTTTCACAACTGAAAGTGCAAAGAGCAAATCACAACAGCAAACGACATCTGGAAACGAGGCCGAAGCGCGAAGCAGAATCGACGATAAATCTCTAGACACCTTGATAGAAGGCTCAAGGCTGCCCACTGCTCCGGGTGTGTGTGTGTGTGTGTGACATCACAGGACGATTAAACACACAGAACTATCTCACTACTGCCCCTAGTGGCCACAGAGAGAAACTCAAAGCACAAGAACGAGCTTCTCTTCACCACCACAGACTGTGTCTCAGTAGAACGTTTTGTAAAATTGTTAGACCAGATTTCTTGCGATTTGCGCCAGTAGCGAGTACCTTTTGTACCAACGTGTAATGAATTACCACAAGACACAAAAAAACAACAACAAAAAAAAAAAAATCAAACATCAAAGCTCATCACCAGTTCCTGAATCACAGGACAGTTAAACACACAGAACTATCTCACTACTGCCCCTAGTGGCCATACAGAGAAAACCTCCCTCACGATCAAGTTCAAGTTCTGAGTATTTGTAAGACGCTCTTCACAGCTTTCCCGGTCCCAAAGCACAAGAAGAACGAGCTTCTCTTCACCACCACAGACTGAGTCTCAGACAAGCCCGGACCGCACGGCAACAGGAATGAGAGGAATGCCGGGAATCTGAGGGTATTCCCAGAAGCCGCCTGCAGACACGGCATCCAGCGAAACCACACCTGAGGGATGAATTATTCACACCGCTGTCGTGTGTGAGGATGGAACCCAAACCTCCGAGGGAAAGCGCAGGCTTGACCCTTTCATTTTGGCGGGAAAATTAATCGGCAGGTGAAAAGAAACTGGTTCGTTACATCGATGCGCATCAATTTTCCGTGATCGATTTTGAATTCCACGCACAAGCCATCAAACGACACACAAGCGGTTGTACGATCCTGCAAAACCTGTCATATACGTGAATAACTCGTAGAAAAATAGATAGTAGTAAAAAAACTGTAGATGCTTTTGAACAAGGCAAAACCCCAAAAAGGACACAAATACACGTGAAATAAAGTTCTGGATCACAATAAATAAAAAAGTTAAATTCACTATTATTCAAGAGAAAGCCAATGGCGTCTCTCAAACCGAACAGTGGAAGTGAAGGAAAGACGACAGTGGGGAACGTGTCGGCAATACAGGAAGTAGCAGGATAAATCTTAGCGAAGAACAGATAGACGGGCCATTTGTCGTACAGAATTTGTGAAAAATAACGTTAAATAAAGTTTTGTAAAATTGTTTAACCAGATTTCTTGAGGTTTGCATCAATAGGTCGTATAGAATGTGAAAAATAAGGTTAATTAAAGTAAAGTTTTGTAAAATTGTTACACCAGATTTCTTGCGATCCGAGCCAATGTGTCGTACAGTTTGTGCAAAATAAGGTAATATAGTAAAAGATTTTGAAAAATTGTTAAACCGTTAATTGATAAATACAAAATATCATTAAATGAAGCTAAAAGTTTTGTAAAATGGTTAGATGAAATGTCTCGTGATTTGCACCAATAGGTTGTACAGAATGTGCAAAAAACAATGTTAAAGTTTAACGTTTGTAAAATTGTTACACCAGATTTCTTGTGATTTGCACCAATACATTGTACAAAATTTGTGCAAATCAACGTTAAATTATGTAAAACGTTTTGTAAAATTGTTAGACCAGATTTCCTGCGATTCGTGCCATTAGGTTGTACATAATTTGTGCAAAATAACAATAAAGTAAAAAGTTTTGTAAAATTGTTAAACCAGATTTCTTGCGGTTTGCGCCAATAGCGAGTACCTTTTTAATTACTAACAAACGTATGCTAACTATTTCAACAAATGATAATTAACCTGTAAATAGTTTGTGTGTTTCTTTCCAAAGTGTAATGAATTAACGCAAGAAAAACAACAAATCAAATATCAAAGCTCGTCACAATGTCCAGGACGACGTTCGCCACACAAGCGTTTCCCGCCAAAGCGCCAACCGAGCGAAACTGTGACAGACACACTCGGCACGCGGATCAATGCAGAGCTTCTCTAAAAGCCTCGTCCTGGAGAAGAATCGATGGAGGGAAGATCTTAATCAGGGTCACGCGGCCACTCTTAATCCCTTTCTTCACATCGCGCGTCACCATGGAGACCGCATCACATGACCCCGACACCCAGGCGTGTGACCGCGCGGATCAGCTGATCACTTCCTCTCTGAGAGCGTCACGTGTCGACGGGGAGGAAGTGAAACTTTCAGCGACAACGAGAAAAGTGAAAAACACTCGGGCATCCTCTCGGAACAGGACAGTTTGAATGTCACGAGAACTGTAATTACAGCAGAAACCACGTCCGAATATGAAGACACGCTGTGAGAAGCATCTGGGAGAATCTGAACTGAGAGAACAAAGCGAAGGAAAGACGACAGCGGGGGAACAACATGTCTGAAAAATAGGGTTCAATAAAGTTCAATAAAGTAAAAAATTGTTAAACCAGATTGATCACATTAACAATAAATGAAGTAAAAAGTTTTTGTAAAATGGTTACACCAAATTTCTCATGATTTGCGCCAATAGGTTGTACAGAATGTGCAAAATAATGTTAAAGTAAAGCGTTTTGTAAAATTGTTAAACCAGATTTCTTGTGATTAGCGCCATTACAGAATTTGTTTTTTACAAAATAATGTTAAAAGTCAAAAGTTTTGTAAAATTGATAAACCTGAACTGAGAGACCTGAGAGAAGTGAAGGAAAGACGACAGCGGGGAACGTGTCAGTAATCCAGGAAGTAACAGAATAAATCTTAGCGAAGAACAGATAGACGGAACATTTCTCGTTCAGAATTTGGGAAAAATAGGGTTAAATAAAGTAAAGTTTTGTAAAATTGTTAAACCAGATTTCTTGCTATTAGCGCCATAAGGTCGTACAGAATGTGCAAAATAATATTAAAGTAAAACGTTTTGTATTGACTGAACTAAGAGACCAAAGCGACGTCAGAAACACACACACACACACACACACACACACGAGGCTCCGCCCTGATCATGGCCACCACCACCTTAACATTCCTGAGGTTTCAGCAGGATGAACTTGTGTGTTCAGAGCCATTAAGACGGTCCGGGAAGCCGGGATGAGGCTCGGGAATACTTGACACGTCTATAATTATGTGCGGCAGCCAACGCCTGATTCTAAACGGCTAAAAGCGCCCGAGCTATTTCTGAGCGTGTGCAGCACGTGTTTTAACGACTGCTTTCTCTTCCTCGCCGTGTGATCCCGAGTCACGTCTTCTTTAACAAACGGACTGTTCTACTAACGCCCGGGTCACATGACACGCCCCCTCATTAGCTTAGCCCCGCCCCCAGGAGGCAGAACGAGAAGACTCTGCACGATGACGGACGCGGGTAAACGACAAGAGGGGAAGACAAGTGCGCACGAGTGGTTTCTTTTTAAAAAAGGCATGTATTAAAAGTCTCTTTTAAAACAATCAGACAGCGGTTAAAATGCTAGCCCGAAATCAAACGTACAATCCGATTAGAATTTCAACGGTACATCACATTAGTCAAAAACGGAAGAAAAGAACAGAAAGGATGCCATTTGTCCCCACGGGTGGAGAGAGGGCGATGGTGGGAGTCCGGGGGGGCGTCAGTACCTGCGATCACCACTGGAACTGAAAGATTTGAACGTGAGGCTAAAAACGCGAGAAAATAAAAAAAAAACGTTAAAACAACCCAAAAGTGGCGAAGCCCCGAAACATCAGCGCGTAACAGTGAAGTCGCTTGTGGGCGGCGCTGGCGGGTTGGCACTAAACTCAGCTGATTGGAAGGCACTTGACGTGAAGCTCCGCCTTCCCCACGTCACGACAGTAAAGTCCTCGAGGGCGGGGCCGGGCAGGGCGGGGCCGGGGGGGCAAAGTGGCACGTGAAGGTGGTTTCTTGATGTGGCCGTCGCTCCACACGCTCCCGGAACCCGAATGCGGCGAACAAACGTAAAAAAATACCGTCAGAAAACAAATCCCCCAGTAAGTTCCAGTCGCCCGTTCCAAGCCACTGGCGGAATTCCTGAAGAGCCATGCGGTATTCCCGAGGAAATCTCAAGTGCCGGTGATGAGAAGGGCGTGGCAGAACATTCAAGTATCCCGTCATGTAAACACTGCGTTCCTTACAGAGAGAGAGAGAGAGAGGTCAAAGGTCAGCTCCTAGAGGATGGCACAGGCCGAGCAGCACTGGTCATCTCCGCCAGGCGCCGACACGTAGTTCATCTGCCGGACGATCTCGGCGAACAGCTCGTCCACCGAGGCCTTGTTCTTGGCCGAGGTCTCCATGAAGGGGCAGCTCCACTCGTCCGCCAGCGCCTTGCCCTCGCCCGCCGACACCTCGCGCTCGCCCTCCAGGTCCACCTTGTTGCCCACCAGGATCATGGGCACGCGCTCGTACCTCTTGACGCGGATGATCTGGTCGCGCATGGGCTTGATGTCCTGGAAGCTCTGCTGGTTGACCAGGCTGTAGACCAGGATGAAGCCCTGGCCGTTCTTGATGTAGAGGTCGCGCATGGAGGCGAACTGCTCGGTGCCCGCCGTGTCCAGGATCTCCAGCACCGAGGGCGACGAGTCCACCTCGATCTCCTTGCGGTAGAAGTCCTCGATGGTCGGGTCGTACTTCTCGATGAAGGAGCCGGTGACGAACTGCACGGTGAGCGCGGACTTGCCCACGCCGCCGGAGCCCAGCACCACCACTTTGTATTCTCTCATGGCCGCGCACGCACGCACGCACGGGCACGCGCACGCTCGCTCCCGCTGGTGAAAGGCGCGCGCGCTTCCCGCTCTCACCGCCGCCCTGACGCCGCCGCCGCCGCCGTCGCTTTCAGTCCGCGGGCAGCGCGATGTGTGTCCCGGGGTGAGGAGGAGGGTGAGGAGGGTGTCTCGGGCTCCCAGCGCGGCCGGGCATCAGACGCGCGCGTGTGTGTGTGTCCGTGTGTGCGCCCAGAGTGATCGAGGCTCCGCGCCGTGCCGCACGCGCGCGCTCTTCCTGCCCACTGCCCGGGCCGCGTCACGCGTGACGTCAGCGGCGCGGAGTTTCTTAAAGGCGCAGCGTCTCCGGGGCAAGTTCCGCTTGTAGTTCGGCTGGCTCCGAAGTGGATGAAGAGGATGCCCCTGTTTGAATGAAGGCGTTTAATACACTTACGTTTCATCGAGGCGTTACAAGTCTATGTCATTATTATAAATAATGAGATCAAGTGTACACACACGCACGCACGCACGCACACACACGCTATCCATCTCTATCTATCTATCTATCTATCTATCTATCTATCTATCTATCTATCTATCTATCTATCTATCTATCTATCTATCTATCTGTCTGTCTGTCTGTCTGTCTGTCTGTCTATCTATCTATCTCTCTCTCTAGCCCCCCCTCTATCTATCTATGTGTCTATTCGTCTCTCCATCCATCTGTCTGTCCATTTGTGCATCTATCTATCTATCTATCTATCTATCTGTCTCTCTGTCTGTCTGTCTGTCTGTCTATCTATTTCTTTATATATATATATATATATATATATATATATAAACCATGCTTATATTAAACACAATGTCTATATTAATATTGTATGTGTTTTCTAGCTTTTTCTCTCTCTCTCTGTGTCTCTTTCTTTCTTCACTTGGGATTTTTCTTGTGCCACACCTTCCTGGTAAAACGTGTTGCAACAGTCGTGAGTCACGAGTAAAAAACCTTTGGTGTTCTTGCAGACTGTTGTGTAAGTGTGTTGGAAGATTCATGTGTGAGATTTACACATTTTCCGCTTCAAGGAAATAACACAGAGATGTTTGGACACGACCTCGATCTGTGGATTCGTGTCTTATAATCCGCCAGTATTTACCTCAGAAGTCAGTTCTTCAAGAACACACACACAAAGTCTGGCGACAAAATGCTAAACGTGCTAAAAACTCTAAAGACAAAAAGACCTTCCTTTTCTTAACTCCCAGAATTCCCTAGAAAATGAAATATTTCGTTTTACGTGTGACGCCACAACAGCTTTTGCACACGTTCAGCACATCTCAGCTTTGATTTGGTAAACGCGATGAAAAATGCTTTTCGACCAGAACCGAGTGTGTGCGTCAGAGTGTCAGAAGAGGCTGAGAATATATAAATAGCAGGAAAACTTGACGTGACTCATGTCCATTTCCTGCGCATCAGGAACAGACCAAAGGTAGAAAGACTTTTTCATAACAGCGGTAAAAAAAAAACGATGTGACGCGGCCTGTTTGAAAACACACGTTCGTGTAATCACGTGATCGCCATTAGGCCTCAGATAAGCGATGGATTTTTTTTTTTAAGCAAAATAGACACCGAAATCAATAAAAGACGCACGGGCACGGTGCTTTTTACGTTTTACTGGCTTTTTACGTTTTACTTCTCAAGCCGTGGGTGTTGGTCTTCTTTTTTTACATTATTATCGGCCTGTGGAATTTACGCTATTATGAAGTTTTTAATAATTGCAGCACTTAAAATACCTCTGCGCGTGAGAATTAGCACACAAGCTACTTTAATTTGTCAAACTGGCTGAATAAATCAGATCCCGGTGTGAACAACGTTCAGTTTTTCATATTTACAGTCAGATGTGTAAAGTACTTGAGTAAATGGACTTTGTTACATTACTTAAGTTTAGTTTTTGCTACTTTGTACTTGTGCTGAGTATAAAAAATAAAAGCTACTCCACTACATTTATGATTGAGTATCTGGAAAATATATCACGCAAACGTTATTTAGCTGATAAAATATGATAAAATATGAAAAATCACGCAAACGTGATTCAGAGGCAATGTATTTTACTAATTTTATTATATCATATATAACTTACCAATCGGAATTTTATTTTACTATTTTTTTTGTTTGCACACTTCAGTTTGACTGAGACTTTTTGTTCTTTTTATCTACTTTGTTGTACCATTTTTAAATCATTGAGGTTTTACATTTTGTTTCTGTATTAGGAAACAAAACCTCACAAATAGAGTTGAATTTCTTTGCATTTCTTGGTGTTTTTTTTTCCTAAATTCAGCGCGAGTAAAATACTCAAGTTCTTTTGAAAATTGGATACTTTGATACGTTGACTCAAGTCTTTAATTAGTCTAAGAATTAGTGACTTGTTACTTGTAATGGAGTAATTTTTACCACAAGTATTTGTACTTTTACTCAAGTATGGCTGTCTGGTACTCATTAAACCTCTCTTTACAATGCATTAAAAAAAATAAAATATGATATTATAAAATATGACAATATTATTGAAATGATGTTTATGTTTAATAGAAACATACTTTTATTTGATAAATAAAATATAATTGTTGAATATATACATTTATCGAACGAGTCTCAAAACCAACAGGTCGAACCAACAACTGTTAAAAGGTATAGGTTAAAGTTAAAAGAATCTAAACGAGAAGACAATGTGGCCTGATGACTCCTGGTCTGCTCAATAAAGTCTGGGTCCAGAGAACAGGGACATTAGACTCTGAAGGAAATGTAATTACGTGGATAAAGACGTGGCAAACCAATCAAGAGTGTCTTTGGTCCCATCGATCAGCGCAGGGAGTCCCACTGGAGTTTAAAGGTCCGTCCAGAGAAGTTAAAGGAGCTTCTCGTCACACCTTTACACAACCTGGTAATCACTTCCACCGCGCCATTCAGCAGATAAAAGCCCAGAGGAATCCACGTCTACATCATCTACCCTCATTGTCACGCCACTAGACGGGTAGAAAACTAAATGTTTCATGGACTGATTAAAGCAGAAAAGGAGAATTAAGTCTAATGTTGGAGAGAGAGAGAGGGGGGGGGGGGTAGAAGAGAAATAGCAGAAGGGAAAAAAAGAAAGACACAAATTGGAGAAATTGAGTAAAAGTGAGCAAAGAAAAAAGACTAAAAAAGCATCAGAGTAAAAGAGATAGAGGGAGAGGAGAGAGAGACAGAAGATGAAAGCGAAAGAAAGAAAGATAAAAAAAGAAAGAGTAGGGAAGACCAAGAATGATCAAGGGATGATCAAGAAAAGATGGAGAGAATCAGAGAAAGGGGAGAGTAGAACCACAGAGAAATAGAGAGAGAGAGAGAGAGAGAGAGAGAGAGAGAGAGAGAGAGAGAGAGAGAGAGAGAGACAGGAAGGAGAAGAGAAATAGCAAAAGGAAAAAAGAAAGACACAAATGGGAGATATTGAGTAAAACTGAGCAAAGAGACGTATCAGAGTAAAAAGATAGAGGGTGAAGAGAGCTAGAGACAGAAGATGAAAGAGATAGAGCAAAAGAAAGATTAAAAAAAAGAGTAGGGGAGACGGAAAGAGACTGATCAAGAAAAGATGGAGAGAATCAGAGAAAGGGGACAGAAGATCCACAGAGAAATAGAGAGAGAGAGACAGGAAGGAGAAAATAAATAATGGAAGGAAAAAAGAAAGACACAAGTGGGAGAAATTGAGTAAGAGTGAGCAAAGAGAAAAAAGACGTATCAGAGTAAAAGAGATAAAGGGAGAAGAGAGGGAGAAGAGAATTAGATGGAGAGAATTAGAGAAAAGGGGAGAGAAGATCTACAGAGAAATAGAGAGAGAGAGAGAGAGAGAGAGAGAGAGAGAGAGAGAGATAAAAGAACAAAGTAAAATAAATATATAAATAGAGATAAAAAAGGAATAGAAAGACAGAAAAGAGAAGGGAAGGATGAGAGGGATGGGAGAGAAAGAGAAAGAAAGAAAATAAATATTATGGGGAAATGAAAGAGACAGATAAAGAAGACACAGAGAGAGAAAGGGTAGAAAAGATCAACTGAAAGAATGAAAGAAGACTAATCTAAATGGATGTGTTTATACGTGCTGTGCTTTTATTTTAACGTTGCAAACGAAAAAGAAAAACAAAGTCTGGACGTGTCAGAAGTCTGGAGAATGTGTGAATACACATCAGATTCTTTATACTGGAATTACAGCGAGTCTGTGCCTGCTCCAGTGGGACGTCCCGTGAGAGAAGGGAGTGGAACCAACCGGCATTTACATAATGTGTGTGTGACAGAGGTGTGAAGAGTAGCAGACAAGCATACTTGAGTAAAAGTACTGATACGTACTGTATAAGTTACTCCAATACAAGTAAAAAGTCACCACTGCAAAAAAGACTCGAGTCAAAGTAGCAAAGTCTCAATTTTTAAAAGAACTTAAGTACTTTACTCATAATAAATTTAGGCTGAAATAAAACAAATAAACGTGAAAAAACTCTATTCATGAGGTGTAAAGAACAAATAAAGAAATAAATAAAGAACAATTATCTTCCAGTATCTTCAGCAGACGACAGACGGTGAAATCGTCTCGTTCGCCCAAGAAATTAACCGCGATAAAAATCGATTATGGTTTGTCGCGCACAATCAAAATGTAACGACTAAAGGTAAGTGTGAATTCAAAAGTAGTGGAGTGAAAAGTACTGCTACTCAACCTTTTTACAGTATTTCCCTTTGCACAATTTATTGCATTTCCCCCCGTCCCCACGTTTAAATGCTGGAACGATCGAAAACACATTTCACTACATGTTGTACCACGTGTAATAGGTATTCCATCCTGGACCAGGATTCAGGAGACAACTGATGTGTCCCTGAGAAAAGGACTTATTATTATTTTTAGGCCGTGATTTTACTTACATTTTATTATACTGTTTTCAAATATTGGTTGTTCGATGTCCTTGTTGCACAGCACTTTGGTCGACCTTGGTTGTTTTTAAGTGCTTTATAAATAAAGATGATTTGATTTGAAAGACACCAAACCGGATCTGCTCAGTCTGTGAATCGCTTTAAATGAAAAGAAGTGTCTGGCGAACACAAAAGTACAGTAAGAGTACAGTAAACAGTGCTGACGGACGTGCTGCTCTTCATCTGGACCGGAGGTGAATTCCATCTCATTACGTCCGTTGCACTTCTGCAGCCCGTATGGATTTCCTGCCCAGTTTTGAATAATCTTCTTGGCTCTGATGAGAAGATCCAGGGTGTTTTCCAGTAAAAGCACGGCGCTTCTCTCTACTGTACACTGAGGAAACTCTTGGAGGAAGACATTACACCATTACTTACTAGACGCGCCCAACAGAGGCAAAGACTCGATTCCTGCTGGATGCGTCTGATGAAAGTGTAAAAAAATAAAAGAGCAACTCTACATTAATAAGGAATAGACGATCTGGCCTGGTGCGAAAACCAGCGGGATGATTTTTCTACAGCCTGGAGAGATAGAGAGAGAGAGAGAGAGAGAGAGAGAGAGAGAGAGAGAGAGAGAGAGAGAGAGAGAGAGAGAGAGAGAGAGAGAGAGAGAGTACAGAAAGTGATAAAGAGAGAGAGAGAAACAGAGTGAGATAGAGAGGTAGGTATTTAAGTAGAGAGAGAGAGAGAGTACAGAAAGTGAAAATAAGAGAGACAGACAGAAAGAACAAAAAATGAAAAAGAGAAAGACAGAGAGAGAGTACAGAAAGTGAGAAAGAAAGAAAGAAAGAAAGAAAGAAAGAAAGAAAGAGAGAGAAACAGAGAGAGAAAGAGAGATGTAGGTAGGTAGGTATTTAAGTAGAGAGAGAGAGAGTCAGAGAGAGTACAGAGTGAAAGAGAGAGAGAGAGATTGAAAGAACAAAAAGTGAGAGAGACACAGAGAAAGTGAGAAAGAGAGAAAGAGAGAGAGAGAGAGAGAGAGTGAGTACACAAAGTGAGAAAGAGAGAAAGAGAGAGAGAGAGAGAGAGAGAGAGAGAGAGAGAGAGAGAGAGAGAGAGAGAAAGAGAGAGAGAGATGTAGGTAGGTGGGTTATTTAAGCAGAGACACCGAGAGAGAGAGAGAGAGAGAGAGAAAGAAAGAAAGAGAGAGAGAGAGAGCGCACAAGAAAAGAGAAAGAGAGAATTACAGGACTGATTAAAGATAAACAAGACTAATAAAGACAATAAGACTCGTAAAATATTTTGCGGCAGGATGTGTATTGCCGAAGCTGTAGTGCCACCTAGCGATCATCTGTCAACATTGCCGAACTAAACACGATCGGCATGTTAATGTAGAAAAGCTATTCTTTTAAATTCCCAAGAGCTAAAATCCAAATCTATTATATTTTGAACATAAAACGTAACCATATATATTAACATAACATTTGACGTAACGTAAACATAACGTTTTACATGTAATGTCCGGCCTAAAGAGCGTGTCATCTTCTCTCCACCAGAGGTCAGTGTTGGAACAAAATATTACACTTGAAATGTCATTAAACTAAAAAAAAATGATGCAACAATCATACAACCATAACGACCACATTATAAATTAAACCGCGGAACGCATTGAACAAACACTTTGATGTGACATCATCACACCAGACCGCTGAAAAAAAAAAAAAGAGAAGATCGTCTCCCTCCAATTGATTCGCCCCAATGGGGATTCAGCAGACGAGAAGAGAAGGAGCGATTGAGCGTTTGAATCAGATCCAGCACAAAAGAGCCACTTCATTCCCTCCGCACAGCTTCTGTCCATCTCTCCCCGCAGAAGAAAGAGAGAGAATTGCCTTTCACTCGTCCCACAATCCGCGTCTTTCATGCCTGACATTTCACAGGCGTTAATAATACATGCAGGCCAGTGACGGGGCCATTATGGTGGAGCGTATGAAGAAGGGCTTTACACATCCTGTTGTGGTTTGCTGTGTTTAGTTTCGCTCTCTGAGTGTTTCCGGCCTTTTCTCCCCGTGGTAATCTAGCCATAATGGCGGCGTGAGATGATAAGGGCGAAGTAAAGTGGTTTGAGATCCGCATTAGACTCCAGAAAGTGCTGAAGCAGGTCGATCACGACGCCGCTAATGATCAGAATTACGTTAAAAACTCATTCGTTTACCACTTCCAGTCATTTCATTCTGTCCATGGCCAGAAAATATCGTCCAGCTTTTCAAAAGTGTAGCTTTAGCATCGTCGCTGTAGCTGTACTTTGTTACTTAAGTATGTTTTTGACTACTTCGTACTTGCACTGAGTATAAAAAATATAAGCAACTTTTACTCTCTACTCCACTGCATTTGTGATTGAGTAACTCTACTTTTCACTACATTTGCCGTTACTCGTTACATTGTGATGTATTTATGTCGCGGTTAATTTCTAGGGCGGACGAGGTGATAGCGCCATCTACAGGCTGCTGATGATACTGAAGAATATTTAAGAATTAGAAACCACGTGAACGTGATGAGAGAAAACCAGCTTTTGCAGAAGCTAAATAAAAATATTGGTCCTTTTTAATTCTGAGAGCTCACTGAGAATCACACATTTAGCTCAGAATTGTATGTTTTTTTATTTTGCCGGTTTTAGTTTGATTTGAGACTGACTTTTTGTTATTTTTATTTATTTTGTTGCACTACTTTTGGGACATAGTGGTGTAAAATTTTGTTCCTGTACTAGAAAAAAAAAACTCATATTTTTTTGATTGAGACTGACATTTTGTTCTTTTATATTTTGTTGCACCACTTTTGAAACATTGAAGTGTTAAATTTTGTTCCTGTACTAGGAAAAATAACTCATAACTCATATGAGTAATCATAACTCATAAATAAAGAGTTTGTTTTTCATATTATTTGGTGGGGGTTTTTGCCTAAAATCAGTGTGAGTAAAATACTTAAGTTATTTTATAATTGGATACTTTGCTACTTTGACTCGAGTTTTTTTTAAAGCTGGTGACTTGTTACTTGTAATGGAGTAGTTTTTACTGTGAGTATCGATACTTTTACTCAAGTAGGGCTGCCGGGTACTTCTTACTCCCCTGCTTGTATCATAATGAGCATTTCTGCAGCTTTCGTTCACATTAGCATTTTCCCCGTTGCACTACTGTCTTTCCTGCAGAATTTAACAGTAATTAAACAGTAGCTTTAGCATTTACCTTAAATCATAATAAGCTTTTCTCCAACGTTTTACAAACGTTTCAGTAGCATTAGCATATTGTCCTGTAGCGCTGCTATCTTTCCTGCAGCATTTGTTCAGTAGAGTTAGCATTTGCCACGTAGCTTTAGCATTTATCTTGTATCATAATACACTTTTCTGCAGCTTTACAAACGTTCAAACATTAGAATCTTTTGTTTTTTTTTAATCATTGCTATCCTTTCTTGCATCATTTGTCCAGTAGAATTAGCATTTGTCCAGTAGCTTTAGCATTTACCTTGTTTAATAGTGCGTTTCTCTAGCTTTAGAAACGTTCCAGTAGCATTAGCATTTTTGCTGTAGCATTTGTTTCCCGCAGAATTTGTCCGGTAGAATTAGCATTTGCTCAGTAGCTTTAGCATTTATCTTTTTCTCCAGCTTTAGAAACGTTTCAGCAGCGTTGCTATCTTTCTTGTATCATACCTTGTATCATATGTTTTTCTACAGCTTTAGAAACTTAGCTTAGTTTGTAGAAACTTTAGCATTAGCATTTTAGCTGTAGCATTAATGTCTTTCCAGTAGCATTTATCTGGCAGAATTAGCATTTGTCCTGTAGCTTTAGCATTTGCCTTGTATCAAAACATGTTTTCTACAGCTTTAGAAACGTTCTAGTAGCATTAGCAGTGGCCAATAACCGTTTCCAGTAGCCCGATGATGTTTCACGTGTAGAATTATAGGCTTTTCTGCAGCATTGGCATCTTTTCCGTATGATTAACATTTTTACTGTAGTGTTATCAGCTTTCCTGCAGCTTTAGCATATTAGCATTTCAGTAGTAGGTCGATAATTTGTTCTTTCTGGCGGTAAATCGTCTCACTGCTTCTTCCATTTCTGGGTCTTGAGAACCACATTTAGCACCCACATCAAGAAATCAAATGTTTCTCTGATTTAAAGTTTGTTTTTTACAAATAGTAATGGTGAATTTGTAGAATTGTAGGGAATAAACGCAGCTTCTCTGATTAAAACAAACATTATTTATGATCGTAACGGTAATTATTATAACGGATGTTTAGTCAGGACGACTAGAGCAAATTATTAATCTTACAAATGCCACATCAATGCAGTTCTGATGACAGACCATTATAAACCATTAATGATGAACCTGCCATATTTACACGTTTACATCTGCTGCTGTTGACAAACTCGAATGACAATAACATATACTATATAAATATAGCGGTAAGCAGCAATGTTGGGCTTCAAGACTTTTTTCAAATTAGACAGATGGGCAAGTTACTATTTGTCAGATTATTTTTTTTATAGCTTTTAAAGTAAATGCATTAAAAAATATCATAATATTTTGTATTACCTCTCGAGCTTGAACTCTATTTTCAAATGGATGACAATAGAATACAAATTGATGTTCATAGAAATTATGAGTAATAATATCAACACCAGCAATTATATTAATAATGATAATTATTTTATTGTTTTTATTATTCTTTTGATTTTTATTGCTGTTGTTCTTCTTCTTCTTCTTCTTCTTCTTCTTCTTCTTCTTATTATTATTATTATTATTATTATCATCTCCTCTCTCTCTCTCTTCTCTCCTTTGTCGTAAAAATTATATGCGTGTACACGCATATAATAAAGTATTACACATAAATCTTTGGACCAGAATTATTAATGTGTGTTGCACTGTATAGAAAAACGCTATAATTTAATTGTATTGTCCATGTTACTTACACTGTATATGTGCACTGTGAAAATAAATGGCTATTCTATTTTATTCTACTCTATTCTATTCTATTCTATTCTATTCTATTCTTGTCATCATTTAATTGAATTGAAAAGCCTTTAATAGTCCCACAGTGGGGAAATTTCACTATAAATTTATAAATTTTTATCACAAGCGTAATTCTGTTTTTTTTTTTTTTTTTTCATTATTTCATTCATTTGATCATCATCATCATCACTATGGAATAATTAATTGAATGATCAAACTCAATTCTTGTAGTCCTCTTTCCTCCCACACTCCAAAATCATGTCTGAATGTCCCGTCTTGTGATTGGCTTAGAGAGGATCCAAACTGTTTGCATGGAGCGTCAAGATCTCCACGCGACCCCGAAATGGATAAACCGCTCCGACAAAAAAAAAAGGGGAAAATCATAAATACAACAAAAAAATACACGACAGTCCTTTTTCCATCTGCTGAGAGCGGATCGAGCAGTTCAAGCAGACAGACTTTAATTGGAGAAATGAAACGAAGGGATTAGGCAAGAAGTGTGTGCAGACGTCTGAGGCAAAATGATGCAACGACCTCGGAAGAGCGAGAAAAAGCTTCCAGCTCATGATGCTGTGAAGAGCAGCTACCTGCTTCATTAATCAGAGCAGCACAGTCCATCACGCTCGCTATATTCCACGCTCTATCTTAGTTCCTCACTCGCTCCTCTGACACACAGAATTAATAGGGCCAGTCGCTGGAGCAGAAAGTTTTGATAAACTAAACAAACCAGAATTGGAATTCTGCGGGAAAGCAAAGTGGGGAGTGAGAGTTTTATAAAGTGTGTGTGTGTGTGTGTAGGCCTTCACAGTCAACCTACTCGAGATGTAGAGTGTACTTGTACTTGAGTAAAAATGACTCTATTCAAAGTTACAAGTCATCGATTCCAAGACGACTTGAGTAAAAGTCATACATTATAATATTTTAAAAGGAAGTTTGTAAAAAAAAAAGGCAAAAAAGCATGTTTTGCTTGTACTGAATTAAAGCCTAAAAAACATCACGAAATGCGAAAAACAAGAAACTCCACAAAATTTTTACTTATCAATGTTTCTAAATGGCAGAAAAAAATAGATACAAACTAGAACAAAAAGTCAGTCTCAGTCAAACTCAAATGTACAAAAATGTAAAAAAAATGTCCAACTGCAAATTCGAGTGATTTAGCTGATAAACAGCATCCAGTACCTTCAGCATCCTGCAGATGGCGATATCACCTCATCCACTCAAGAAATTAACCACGGTAGAAAAAGATGCTCATTCAAATGTAGTGGAGTAGAGAGTAAAAGTTGCTTCATTTGTGACACTCAGTACATGTACAAAGTAGCTTAAACATTAGTAAAGTAACAAAGTCCTTTTACTCTAAGTACTTTACACCTCTGGTATTTAGACCTGTCTTCAACAAACCATCAGCCTAATTCCATATATAAATGAATCGAACGAGGCGAATTTCACACATCCTGTTTTCTGTCAGTCATCACTGGAAGCATCAAGTCTTCTTCAAGGTCTCCTGACTTTGTTCCGCTGTTTATTTGCACAGGGTGTTGGTAGAAGAAGCCTTGAGCAGTCCAGGTCTCACTTTTGTGTGAACGAAGCTGAAAAGAATTTTGATGCTGAAAGAATTTCAACAGATTTTAAGCCCCATTCAGACCTGGGATTTAAATACATATAATACAAGTATTGCTTAATGTATAAGTTACTCCAATGCAAAGTAAATAGTCACAAATTTTAAAAAGACTTGAGTCAAAGAAGCAGTATCCCATTTTAAAAGAACTTGATCATTTTACTCATACTGAATTTAAACCTGTTGTTTTTTATTGAAATTATTTTAAACATTTTCCACTACAGAAACGGAATTTAACACCTCAATGTTGCAAAAACGGTAGAACATAATATATAAAAAGATCAGTCAGTCTCGATCAAACTCAAACGTGTCAAAGAATTAAATGTGAAAAAAATTCACACACAAAGTCTCAAAGAGTATTTTTACTCATTTTCAAAAAACCCTGGTTTGTAAAATTCTTGGCTTGGTAACATTACAATACACGTTATGCATTACAATATCGTATCAACTCGTCCACCCAAGAAATCAATCACGGTATAAATCACTTACTGTCCATTCAAATGTAGTGGAGTAAAGATACAGATACTCAATCACTAATATAGTGGAGTAAAGATACAAATACTCAATCACAAATGTAGTGGAGTATAAATACAGATACTTAACCTCAAATGTAGTGGAGTAACGATACAGATACTCAATCACGAATGTAGTGGAGTAAAGATACAAATACTTAATCACTCAATCCAAAAAATACTCAAATACTCAATCCATTCAAATGTAGTGGAGTAAAGATACAGATACTCAATCACGAATGTAGTGGAGTAAAGATACAGAAACTCAATCATAAATGTAGTGGAGTAAAAACACAGGTGCTCAATCACAAATGCAGTGGAGTAAAAGTTGCTTATATTTTTTTTATATTCAGTACAAGTACAAAGTAGCAAAAAGCAACAAAGTCAATTTACTCAAGTAGTTTACATTCACACTGTGAATGAAAGAGCGTTGGTTGGAGTAGCAGTACACTTACACGCTCAGAAACTTCTGGTGTTCTTTCAGCCGAGGGCAGGAAATGCCTACGTGACTGTTGTGTGCTTTATTTTAGCTGGGTTTTTATTGTGTAAAGCGTGTTTAACAGTCATGCGGAGGCAAGGTTGAGTCCCGCACAGACGGACCGGCCTGTGAGTAATGCCTCTGTCACACTGAACCGCACACACACACTCACACACACACATGCACACACACACACACACTCATACACACACACACACACACACACACACACTCATACACACTCATACACACACACACGCACACACTCATACACACTCATACACACTCATACACACACACATGTTCCTGCTGGCCCGACACTATTTTAAACGCTTTCATTCAATTCGAAAAACTGTATTCATCCTCTGGGGGGAAATTGCTTTTCCGGTAACTGTTGCTCACACAAAATATAAATTACAAAAATATAATAATATAAAAGCAAAAAAAAGAACGTACGCCTGCAAGAAATTTTCAGTATAATACAAATGAGTAAAAAGTGACTAGCAATAAATAATAGCATGAAGATAACAATAAAAATCATAACCATAAAAAAAGAAGTGTTGAATTCAATTCCATAGACTGACAGTATAAAAATAAATGTTAAAAATGAACTAGAACAATTCTTTTACGTAGATTTTGTGTTTATGGTTCCGCTTTTTAAAACGTGTTTTCCACGTTTCCACTTTGGGAATTTTTTAAATATAGTATTCAAACAGATGTATTAATGAATTGTAATAAATGTATTAAGAAATAGATTTAACATATTTAATATATTTGTGGAAGAAGCTCTTTTAAACATGTGTAATAGTAATAAAACTTACATTTTAATACTTCTATTTTTGATTAAATTGAGTAGGCAAATAGACTGACATGTTATTCTGAAAATGAATGTAAAAAAATTGTAAAATGAATGTAAAAAATGTTAATGTAAAAAAATGTACACAATTTACATGAATGTAAAAGAAAAATGTGAAAATGTGTAATTGTGATAAAAAATAACAAGCAAATAAACATAAAAATGTGAAAGCTCTGTGTCATCGAAAGTCTCAGACCTCGTTCTTCTTTCACTTCGTCAGTAAGAGCGTAAAACTAAATTGTCTTCCAGAAACCCTGATCTGAGCAGGTCGTAAACACACACACACACACACACACACACACACACACACACACAACAAAAGCGGAAAACATCTGCATCTCTTCACTGATGCAGCTTCAGACCCAGTGTGTCATTTCTCGAGTCAGAAAGAGAAAAAGAAAGAGTGACGAGAGCGAGAGAAACGTTTCAAACTGAACGTGTGTGTGTCCCACTCTCTGATTGGTTCCCTACTGGTGTGCCCCGCCTCCAGGCTGGGATTGGCTCCAGCTCCTCGTGACACAACAATGGAAAAGTAGAAGACGACAAATTGCTGAAATCGGAAAAGAAAGAGCAGAAGTCAAAGAGGATTAAACACATTCAGCCAGATAAAGTGGCTGAGCACATTCTTCATTAACCCAAAGTGTGTTTCTGGCATCAATAAGTGCAGCCAGACACAGATTCCTCGCCAAGAAGAGGAGAAGAAGAAGAAGAAGAATATTTGGTCCCAACAATGAGAAATTTACAATGCACATACAAAAAGTCAATGTGTGTGTGTGTGTGTGTGTGTGTGTGTGTGTTTCCTCCTAGAGACAATATTCAAACGGTTCTTCATCTTCCTCTGGTTCATCTCTCCAAAGCCATTCACATCAAGCTAATGGAGGTTAAGTCTTCTCCTCGGTGCCAAGCTGATACCAACACACTGCACATTTACTGGAAATAATGGCCTGAAGGCAAGAACGATGCAAATGTGATTATAGATATTAAATAATTTTGTGCCACAAGAAGCATGTTGCTTATTTTCATGGTGCGATATGAAGGAAAATAGAAAAATGTATTTAAAAAGTATTTAAAAAAACGAAGCTGGACGCTGTAGTCGCGAACACACACACACCTGTTTATAACATAATGGGGTCCAAACATCGACTTACACACACACGCACACACACACACACCTATTTATAACATAATGGGGTCCAGACATCGACTAACACACACACGCACACACACACACCTATTTATAACATAATGGGGTCCAAACATCGACTTACACACACACACTTGCATTTACATCACAGTGGGGTCCCATCATTGACTTACACACACACACACACACAAACACACACTTGCATTTATATCATAGTAGGGCCCCATCATTGACTTACACGCGCACACACACACACACACACACACACACACACACACACACACACAAAATACACCCCTTCCTTTCTCTAACCTTAACAAAAACTCAGTTAAAACCTCTGACTATAAAAAGCTACATAAACTGAAATGAAAAAGAACATCTTGACCCTCAAAAACATCTTCAAAGTTGTGCGTCTCTAGAGAAAGACCCCACAAGTACACAACGGGGCCCCATTGTGTGCTAAAAACTAGCATTCTGGGCACAATTTTTGCTAAATGCAGGACACACACACACACACACACACACACACACACACACACACAGGGCATATTTAAGTATAGACTGAGGATGTTTGTCTGGTCCGAGCTGGTTCTCTGGCAGGAATAGAAAGCGTTATTTCTCTGTTTCACTCTCACTTCTCGTCATGTCACTTTTACTCTGAACAGTTGAGAAACAGCAGGAAGTGGCGCAGGAGGGGCTGGTGTAGACTGGCGAACTTCCTTCCCGGCGCTCCGTGGCGTGATAGCAACGGCGAGGATGTGGGTTCCGATTCCCAATAAAATTTACACTGTATTGTTACGCGTTTTGGAAACGTAATGTATTTAACGCACACTTCCGTAGCTTTTATCTCAAATATTGACACGTCTGATTGCAATTTATTTAAGTTACTAATAGACCAGGATCTGGAGGTTGTGGGTTCCAATTCCAGGGAATTTATTCCATTTTTGACTGTACTGTTATTGCATTATATGAAAGTTCAAGTATAAGTTCAAATTTATTTATATAGCACTTTTCTTTTCTTAGTTCCAGACCTACGCAAATTTGTTGTGTGAAATTAGAGGGGACAAAATTAATAAATGAAAAAAAGTCTTTAAAGAAGAAAAATGTCCATTGTTCATCCGTGTTAAAAAATTAGGAAAATGAGTCAGTTAGCGTAAATATAATGTAAAATTATTGCACAATTTGATTAACGCGCACGAATAATATTTAAATACATTACAGTGTCTGACTTAAATTGATTTAAATTACTGTACAAGAGACAATTTGTACATTTAAAATTACCAATAAACAATTAAAAAAAATAAACAAACACTCAATCTGTAGCTCTGGTGTTGGCAACGCAAGGTTGTGGGTTCGAGTTCCAGGGAAATTGTTCAATTTAATGTTTGATTGTGATACTTTTGTGTCACTTTGAATATAATTAATCAGCATCTACTTTTAAAGTGCAGAAATATAAAGTGAATTAAGAATAACGTGTAGAAAAAGAAATGTAGCATATGTTTTGTACTACAATTAGTTTATTTTTAACCACGGCTGGCTAAGTCAATTGCACAAAAAATGTAAATTACTAGTAAAAGAAAAAAAAATTAATACGTGCAGAATTAACCTATTATTCACTTTAATAAACTGAGACATTCAGTCAAAAAACTTATTTCGATTGAACTTAAATCTAATTTTTTTTG
This sequence comes from Paedocypris sp. Pulau Singkep, assembly GCA_017309775.1. Taxonomy (NCBI): domain Eukaryota; kingdom Metazoa; phylum Chordata; class Actinopteri; order Cypriniformes; genus Paedocypris; species Paedocypris sp. Pulau Singkep. Next base: position 1,148,133 of record MU204326.1, on the reverse strand, counting down.
CATCAATGTAACGTTTCGGCGCAGTTGTGTTGCAATTCCCATCATTGTGTGTTTACAAGATTAATTTAAACTGGTTTATTCAGTTCAGGCGTGAATCTCGATGGTGTTTTACAGGATCCCAGCCTCCTGTGTCGAGCCTGTCCAGCATCAATAACCATTCTTCCTTTGTTTCCTTCTCCGACAGTGGCTAGGAGAAGTCTGGGAGGAGAGGAAAATGCAGCGCTATTCATTCCTCCCTCATTCCCCCTCTTCCCTGGCTTTTCCTGGGAAGGACAAAGACAAAGCTACAGAAACCGAAATGAGACGTTTATTTCCAGGAAACCTTTGTCTAGTGTTCCTCAACATCCAGAAGGTTGTTTCACCCTAGTTTGCCAACTATTCTTGTCAAAATATATTTAGAACATGTGTGCCACTCTGTGATTGGCCAGACAGTAGTGTGTCTCCCGCCTTCAGACCCACAGCAGCAGTGATTGGCTCCAGCTCCACGTGACCCAGAAATAGAAAAGGGGGAAAAGACGCTTGACTCCATTTCAGCAAAAGCAAGAAATCAACGAAAAACAAGAAAATGCACTCCGTTATATTTGCATTATCCACTTTATACATTAAATAATACTGTTATTATTCAGAATGCACCGAACAATAGGAACAATCGGTCGAGCCGTACATTTAATCCATATAAACAGCGCAAAACAACATTTAATAGATTTAGTACTGGTTAAATGCAGCATTACATACATACGGTGTTTGTCATCCATATGAAGCTCAAAGTCCTGCTGGAATTCATTTGATTCATACTGTACAATCAGACATCTTTACAGTAACAAGGCAGTAAACCAACACACGACTGTCTTCACTACGGTCCTATAGTTGCGTGATAACTACTTCTACAAGATGCTTTACTCCCATTATGCATTTCACCCATTCACTGGGACAATAACACTGAGATAGTATACTTGTTTTTTTGTTGTTGTTTTTTTGTTTTGTGACCATTTATTAAGCCCAGTGATGCTCAACCTCCGGCCCGTGGGCCATTTCAGGCTCATTTGGGCCACGTGACTTATTTTAGTGAATTTAATCCGCGTGGAGGAAGAGATTATGACTGTACGCTAGTATTAGAATAACTTTCGATCTGAGATGACTTTCAGACGTCCCTGAAGGACTAATTCAGAAGAGGATTGAAGCAGATCTTTCGCCAGTGAACCTTCCACATTTGATAAATGAAGAACAAATATGGCCGAGGCGTTTGCGACCAAAATTTGCAATGCGATGAAGAACAAAACTGGATCTTGTTTTAGCATTACACACTACAATGCAAAAAATGAATTCTTGACAAGCCAAAAGATCTTGAAATGACACAATAAATCTTGTTTTTATTTCAGACAAGATAAATTAACTATAGCTTAAAATCAAGAGTGAAAGATTAATTAGCTTGTTTCAAGAAAATAGGTCTTTTACCAAGTAAATTTTTCACACCCCATTGGCAGATCATTTTACTTGATTTAAGTCTTTTTTACTCGTTTTGTGTTTTTAATGTGCATTTTTTTGCATTGTATAATCTTCACAACACAATTAGGCTTGGACCCGTATCAAATATCATGAAAGGTTGTGCATCACTGTTCTTTTTGTACGTTTTTTTGTGTGGCCATAATAACGTTCTTTTTACTTCAAAATAAAAGCCTCTGCAACGGGGTCTGTTCCCACTGAGACTCCAGACAGACCAAGAACACTGAAAACAAGGCTTTAGATAGACAGACACAACTCCAAACTATGTTTAAAAGGACTCTTATTTTGACATTCCCCTACATTTGTAGAACAAAGCAGGGACGGGAATCCTGACACCCACAAATACAGAATTTGTCCATCAGCCACAACTATCTCCAAAACATGATGGTCCATCAGCCACAACTATCTCCAAAACATGATGGTCCATCAGCCACAACTATCTCCAAAAGATGATGGTCCATCAGCCACAACTGTCTCCAAAAGATGATGGTCCATCACGCACAACTATCTCCAATAGACGATGGTCCATCAGGCACAACTATATTCAATAGATGATGGTCCATCAGCCACAACTATCTCCAAAAGACGATGGTCCATCAGCCACAACTATCTCCAATAGATGATGGTCCATCACGCACAACTATCTCCAAAATACGATGGTCCATCAGGCACAACCAGGTCCAATAGACGATGGTCCATCAGCCACAACTATCTCCAAAAGATGATGGTCCATCACGCACAACTATCTCCAATAGACGATGGTCCATCAGCCACAACTATCTCCAAAAGATGATGGTCCATCAGCCACAACTATCTCCAAAAGACCATGGTCCATCACGCACAACTTTCTCCGTTCTGGGCAAACTCCGGAAGACTGTTGAGAGCCGTCTCCTCGCTCCTGGACGTGACCGGGTGATCTCCTTTCCTGGAGGCCTTTTTGGTGACCCGGGACAGTCTGCGGCGAAAGGTGTCCCCGGCCAGGAAGTAGAGGATGGGGTCCACGCAGCTGTTGAGACTGGCCAGTCCCCGGGTCACCTGGTAGGTGGCGTAGACCCTGTCGTTGAAGGCGCACATGTCGGGGCTCTGGAAGTAGAGTCGCGCCCTCATGTTGAGGTTCTTCATGACGTGGAAGGGCAGGTAGGAGAGGGCGAACACCGTCAGCACGATGATCACCAGGTAGATGGACTTCTTCCTCAGCGGCGCGTTGTCCATCTCGTTGCAGACCAGGGCCTTCACGATGCCCCCGTAGCAGCTGAGGATGATGAGGAACGGGACGCAGAAGCCGAAGAGCGTCATGCACATGCTGTAGACGAAGTATCCCGGCAGCTCGTCCTCCGTGGTGGTGTCGTAGCAGGTGGTGGAGTTCTTCTTGGGCCCGGTGCGGGAGTAGTAGAGGATGGGGGCGATTCCCACCACCACCAGCAGCCAGACCAGAGCCACGGTACGCACCGCGTTCTTCTTCTTCAGCCTCCCCAGGGACTTCAGGGGGTGGACCACGCCCGTGTACCGGTGGACGCTGATGCAGGTGAGAAAGAGGATGCTTCCGTAGAGGTTGACGTGGAAGATGAACCTCTGCAGGCGACACATCACGTCCCCGAAGATCCAGTCGGTTTTGTTGAAGTAGTAGAAGATGAGGAAGGGCAGCGAGAGCACGTAGCAGAAGTCCGCCAGGGCCAGGTTGAACATGTAGACGGAGATGCTGCTCCACGGCCTCATGTGGCACACAAACATCCAGATGGCCACGCTGTTGCCCACGAATCCCATCAGGAACACTAGGATGTACACGGTGGGTAAGTAGTAGAACTGGAAGCCCGTTTTGGTGAGCAGGCATCGGCCGGTTTGGTTGGGAAACTCGGTCACGTTGGTGAAGAGGGACGTCAGGTTGGTCATCTCCGCTGTCATGGTGACGACTGATCTAGGAGGAATCGATCAAACGTTATTTCGTGATTTTCTCGGATGAGGTGAAAACAACGAAAATAATCAATCAAGGTTTTCGTTATTTCGTGATTTTTTTCGGGATTATGAAATCAACGAAAATAATCAATCAAGATTTTCGTTATTTCGCGATTTTTTCGGAAACATTAAACCAACGAAAAAAATCATGCAAACTTTTGGTTTTTAATGTTATTGCCGTTCCAAGGTCAAAATGACATTTTATTAAAACTATTAATAGGAATAGCAATTATGTATGTATTTCTTCATTTTAATTCTCCATTCTTTAATTTTGTAAACCCCATCCACGATGAGGTGTGAAATTGGTGCCAAAAGTATCTTTATAAACAGGGAGAATGTTTTAAAATAAAGCGCATTGATAACGTTTTTGTTATTTACGATACATACATCTAGATATACAGATATTCATTTAATTTATATTTTTTTGGTAAATAGAATCATCAAAGAAATGCTATATGAATTAATTAATAAAAGAATGAATTTCTTACAGCAGGTACACATTTAAATAAATAAACAAACATAACCATAACTGCACATATCATAATAAACAAACAAACAAACAAACAAACACAAACCATAAATGAATAAGTAGCACTGCCCGTCATAAACACAGTTCCAGTCACCAGTTTGAATTTAAATTGTGATGAATGAATGAATCCCACTAGGGAAAATGTCTATGTTTAATGTCTATGCAGCAACAAAAAGCGGTACAAGAAAATCAGTGATGAGAGGGTAAAAAATACAGTAATCAAATACAGTAATAGTACACAAAAACATTAAAGATAATTGGTGCCTAAAGAGCAAATATACAAATATTTAATTTTACTATAAATAATATTGAAACAGATTTAGTTTTCTCATTTGAAATTGTTCGTTATTATACGTATTAGTCTCATTAGCATCATTTATTTAGCATATAAATCTGATACAGATTTAGTTTTTTCATTCAAAACTATACATTTGAAATGGTTCGTTATTATACGTATTAGTCTCATTAGCTTCACTTAATGATGATCGTTGGTCTTTTATGGTTATAGTGTTATAATGCTCAGTCTGAAACTCACTTTCACACCAAAATAAAGTGTCTAAGCAGATGATCGACACAGCTTGACTGATGGAGGTGAAGATCCTCGGTGGAAGTGTGAAGAGGGGGAAATGAAGAGCGAAACCAGCGTGGAGAAGGGAAAGTCACTCACCGCCGCCGAGCGCGAGTCAGTCCCGCATTCCTCTGGATCAGACGGCGGGAGGAAGACGCTCCGCTGTCCCGTCACATCACATTCTACCGGCGAAAGTCCGAGACAAACGGACAAGCAACAGTTTCTCGGCCGGACGGAGACACACTGCGTACACTCCGCTCCGCTCGAGCGGCTCAGTGACTCGTTCAGAAGAATCGACTCCTTTCACGACTCCTGGGAATCGATTCTCCGGCGCCAGTGAAAACGATTCGGCTAGTTTCGGGGAGGGAGAGATTTGTTTGTGAATAAAAAGCAGATGTGTAAGAAGTACCAGACAACCATATTTAAGTAAAAGTACGGATACGTGCTGTACAAGTTACTCCAATACAAGTAAAAAGTCACCACTATGAAAAAGACTTGAGTCAAAGTAGCAAAGTAGCAAATTTTAAAAGAACTTGAGTATTTTACTCATATTGAAATGAGTATGAAAATTAACCGCAGTAAAAATCGATTATGGTTTGTCGCGCACAATCAAGATGTAACGACGGTACTCGTAAGTGTCAATTCAAATGTAGTGGAGTAAAAAGTACAGCTACTCAATCACAAATGCAGTGGAGTAGAGTATAAAAGTTGCTTCTATTTTTTTTATACTCACTACAAGTACGAAGTAGCCAAAAACAAACTTAAGTAAAGTAACGGAGTACATTTACTCAAGTACTTCTGATGAAAAGCAACAACTCTGGTTATTATCAACCATCCCACTAGCACCCACTGAATAAAGTGGTACTTAAAAAACATTATTATCCCGATTTTTATTACATTTCTTTAATAGTAATTTATTTACATTTGTAAATATTATTTTAAATGTAATTTTCTTTACGTCTTGATATTTATTTTTCATTGTATCCATTTATAAAATTGCTTTATTTATTTCGGTAAGTGTGTTATAAAGCGTGTTACCACAACAAACGCCGTAATAAGACCCGTTTTAATTATTGTTTGTTCTATTTTTTATAGCATGCCACCCATATAACTTTTTTTACACCGTTATTTTACGCCATTTAAATTTTTAAACGTTTCATTCATGGAAATTGAATCGAATCATTCAAACAACGAACGAACAGTTCCAGTGAACCGATGCCCGCGAGCGCTAAACATGTTTCGGCAATATTTCCCGCGCTCCCGTTTTATTTAAAGGAGCCAAAACAAAAACAATCTCCTCCTAGAGACTTAACCATTACTTTGCTTGGCATTGCTTCTTTTCGAAATGCCCAAATGATTATAAATATGTTTTTAAGAATGTCAAATTACATAATTTCAAAATGCAAACTGTGAGCTCAGGTCACCAAAACTGGTTTTGCAGCCTGACATGTGTGTGTGTGTCTGTGTGTGTGTATGTGTGTGTGTGTAGGCTCACTGTTGGATAATCTCTCTCTCTCTCTCTCTCTCTCTCTCTCTCTCTCTCTCTCTCTCTCTCTCTCTCTCTCTCTCTCTCTCTCTCTCTCTCTCTAGATAAAACTATAAAAAGATAAAATATATAAAATGTAATGAATATTTTGTATATCAAAAAGGCTAAATAAAATGTAAAATGGTACAATATTAGGACGCACATGTTTACTTACTGAAGCAAAGTTCATTAGAGTTCGGCTTTTTCAATGCATATTTAGACAATTAGACCTTTTTATCCTGTTTTATTTGGGTTTGGAGGTAAACGAACTCTTACTTGCGCATAAACTTGCATAAACACAACATCTGTAATGCGTCACAAACAGTAGTGAGATTTATGCTGCGACTCCCGTAAGATAAGCACAACCTAACACACACACACAATAGTCACATTCAAGTAGCCCCTCCCATTGATTCTAATTGGTTGGTTCAGTGACTTGATCTTTTTTGTAATTATAAATTCAATCTGCAAAATCCCAGACTGTCTGAAATATAGCTACTTAGTAATTTATTATTTTATTAATGATTTTCTAGTTGATCATATATTATTATTATTATAATGCACACAGACAAAATAATTTGCTCTTCAACTTTTTTTTTTTATTTTTTTTTACAAATCTCATCACATTAGTTTTTATTAGAATGGATTTAATGAAAGCATTGATTTTCCTCTGCAGCGTGACCGCTGCACATCCATCTAGACTATTCCTCTTCCACATCCTTCACATATTTTTCCTAAAAGTCTACTTAGCTGTTATCAAGCCAGTAACACAGTATTTAATTGCTATTATAGTTACTGTGTCAATGTCAATCATATGTTGATATATGATACGACACAAATTATCAGAATCATGAAACACACACACGCACACACTCTCTCACAGACACGCCCATAAAAGTGCCACAAAAGACAAAAAGTGCCGCATAATTTGAGAAAACCGGTGTTAATTTCACGCCGCGGGTTCCAAATAACGTCCTTAAATAATGAAAATGTGATCACGGTGAAAAACAGTTTAATCATCAGCTTGATTCGGCATCGGGCCGAGTGAGTAATGAGAGCAGGTATCTCAGAAGCTTTAATGAAGTCGATCCGCAGGGGAGAAACGCTGAGCTGCAGAAGATGTTCTCTAATGGCGTTTGTTGTGTCTGCATCTCGCTTTCTCTCCGGGAGAAGAGAATTGATTCGCACTTACGCCACAAATTGCATGAATATGTATCGCAACTCGGAAAACTGCTGCAAAGTGGCTCGTTTATCTCACCCACTTGAAAAAGTTACAAACTTACATTTGTTTTCTCAACTTTTTTTCCACGCTTTTCCCATTTCTGGGTCACGGGGAGCGGGAGCCAATAACTTCAACTCGGATTGATGACTAGCCGATGACACACACACACACACACACACACACTCGGGCAATTTTTCAGACTTTTCTTGAACACCTGAGACAAACCGGAGACCCAGAGGAAACCCACTCAAGCATTAAACATTATTAAAACAAGTTTATTAAACACTATTTCCGTTATAATTATAGAGGATAAGAGTACCTGAAAACCATACTTGAGTAAAAGTATGGATACCTTATTGTAAATTACTGTAAAAGTAAATGGTGTAAAAATTTTACAAAATAATTATTAACTACTAATTTATAGTTAATTATTACATATTAATTAATAAGTACATATTTTTTTGTTAGGCTCAAAAAACATAAAGAAACGTGAAAACCAATGAAACTCTTTATTTATGAGGTTTTATTTATTTCCAAATATAGAAACAAAATGTAACACCTCAATGTTTCAAAGAGGCGGAACAAAATCGATAAACAAGAACAAAAAGTCAGTCTCAGTCAAACCCAAATGTGCAAAAAAGTGCAACTGCTAATTTCCATCAGCATCCTGCAGATGGCGATATCATCATTTATTTTTGATACTCAGTGCAAGTACAAAGTAGCCAAAATACTCAAGTAAAGTAACAAAGTTAATTTACTTAAGTACTTTACATCACTTGTGTTTTTTTTTTTTTTAAAGGTCTTTTCAGTGTAACAAGCTTAAAGTCTGGTGCTTTAAAAGTACTTAAGTTGAAAACTGTTTCAAAGTTTGTCGAAAACGGTCCAGAGGCACATCCGAACCAAATAAGGTGGACGTCTGCTGGTCTTCAAGCGCACAACGCAACCAGTAGCTTTTAATGGTCATCTGCACAATATCAAACTGTTATAAACGTGTGTGTGTGTGTGTCGCGTGTATTAGGATTTCTGGAAGGAATCGTTAATCTTCACAACGCTGTTTGTGATCAAACGTCTCCAGAGAAACACGACGTTTGCTTGGGAGGTTTCGGCGAATCTCTTATCTTACCTGCAGCATCATAAAGACGCGCCATATTGAACTTTGCACTTTAGACTGACCGGTTCGAGATGTCGCGTGTGCCTTTACAAACTCCTACGCTTTTATGGCTTTTGCTATTGGTTTAAAATTGGTATGGATTTTAGTTGGGGTTCTGGCCTTAAATAATCAGGTATTGCTTTATTAATAATAATAATAGTAATAATTAATTAATTCAAATTTTTATTTTATTTTATTATTTTTTAGACATTTCTTTACTGCAGTATACCACTTTGCTATTAATAGACCGTTACAGGAAAGGTCATGTGAGTTCAAACTTGAGAAAAGTGTTCATGAGTGTGTCTGTGTGTTCGGCTCTGTGATTGGTTGGTGTGTCTTCAGAGGAGCTGTGATTGGCTCCAGGTCTCGTGACCCCTGAGTGGTTTAGAAAATGGAATTTCGGGAAAAGCTGCAGAACAGTGTCGACCCCTAGTGGTTGAGAAAGACACGGCAAGGAACCTGTCACTGAATTATCCCACTCACCAGCCGAAATATCAGGACGAGCTGATGAATCAAAAGAGGCTTCCGCAATAAACCAGGCGCTTTATTCCTGCTGCGTCTTCAGCATCTTCACGCTGTAAATCTCTCCCGTACATTCTATAGCAGGACTGCAGTTACTAAACCTGTTTTACAGCCCCGGGGACGAAGAGAGAAGCATTTGACTGGAGTTATGAGGAGAAAGTTAAGAGGCTTCTCTCAGATTCTCTCTGGGTTTAGTATTTACTGCTGAAGTAATAATAATAATAATAATAATAATAATAATACATTGCATTTGATAGCGCCTTTCAAAACACTCAAGGACACTTTACAAAATATTGAGGAAAGAAAAAATTTTTTTAAGTTTATTCTGATATCACCTTAACTAAACTGATTACTCATGAACAAGTGATGTTATTGTTTATCATGAGAGTAAATCGCGGGTTAATTTCAGTTTTACATGAAGCAGAAATATAAATGCTTAGGTGACCAATTCTCAATTTGAACAAGAAACCCGAACAACCATTCTCATTCTTACTTCTAATAGAGTTCATACATTGAAACTCTGAAATTAAAAGTCACAATTCTTTGGTTCAAACTACCAAATTAGGGCATTTAAGTTGAAATTGTCAAAAAAAAAACCCTCACAAATCTTTGACAAGGATTCCCTATATTTCTATTTTTCCACAACGACAATTGGTGGATAGAAACATCCGTGTTTTTTTTAATTATATGTTGGTTTATATATTCTTGGGAAATGTGATACAGGGAAAAAGGATTAAAAGGAGGAAAATAGAAAGAGAGAGAGAGAGTTAGTGGGGAAAAAAAATAGATGGGACAGAGGTAGAGATGGAGGACAGAAAAAAGAAACGAGGACACTGCTCCACCTTGTGGTCATATTGATTTACACTACGTAGTCTAAAAATGCAAATACTCTAGTTTAACAATGTGAATTGGTGTGTGGGTCTCAAAAGACGGCAAAACATTTTTTAATGAATTATTATTATTAGTACCGATTACCAATGATACGAATCAGTGTGTTAGTATAGTACTAAAGCGAACACACATGATGACGGAGAACGTACAACCAAAAATCAGAAGAATCCAACCAGCAGGATTTCCAACAAATCAATTTTATTTGCCGTGTTTGGATTAACAGTAAATTAGTATTCCTCATTTTTTTTTACCCCGTGTGTAAATGTCAAGCAAACTTATTTCCATTCAATTCAATTAAAAAAACTTTATTCATCCACAGGAGGGAAATTCCATATATTGAGATGAACTTTGACGCTGCTTTTCCGCGGCAGAATAATTCAGACACCCTGAAAAATTGATACATATGTTATTACTATTAATTATGCGTTAAATTACACACACACACACACACACACACACACACACACTCACCATGGTTATAGTGATTGAAGTAACGGTAACGTCTCCTTGAATGTTAAGGACCGTAACTTTCCCCAAATCCGTGCGATGCTTGAAAGAGGAGAAGGTTTTTCCTTTCATCTGGACCTGCTCACACACAAAAACAGGTATGAAAAATCTTTCCATCACGTCCAATAAAATACAGTATATCACCTATCAGTATTAACGATGAATAAAAACCAGTCATTTAAACTAAAGTGAATCATATTAGTGTGATTAAACCTTGTATCCTTCAGACGTGACCATGATGAACATCTCGAAAGCTTCTCCCTTCCTGAAAGGATTGTCGGAGACGTTGTCCTCGTTCCCCCAGTGTCCGGCGCTGGAGCTGTTCATCACCACGTGTGAGCCCAGGCGAGGGTTGAAGTGGAAAGCGTAGTCGTCCCTCTCAGACGCGCCGGTCTTGAAGTTGACGGAGAACCTGCACAAACACGGTGCTTAAAGTGTTAACGTGCACATTTAAATAACAGACAAACGAATGTTGCAATGCTTATTTTAATACAGCGCAACAAATTCTGTGAAATGTTAATGCATAGTAACAGTATAGAATTTGATATAATAACTGTTGGAAACGTACATGTAAAAAAAATGTAAAAAAAGAAAATGAAATAAAAAAATGTAAAACAACCTTATATTTTTTTATAACCTTATATATTTTATTAAAATGAAAAAGATAAATGACAGCTCAGTGCTATTATTGAAATATTCAACAAACCCCATTAAACAAATGTATATATATATTTTTAAACTAACAAATGTATGGTCATACTTGTTTAATGTATGGTCATATATGTTATTAGTAAACTACAGAAGTGTAATCACTATAGAACTATAGAAATATATCAAAATTAAACATCTGTTGTGTTATTTAAAATAAATATTTGCTGTATTGATTAAAAAACGTGATTAATGTTTTTGTGCATTTCTTGAAAATATAACTATACTGTAGTAGATCATTGTTCATTTTTATGAAAATATAAATATAGATGACAAATATATAATCACAGTTCATCGTTCATTTTCACGAAAAAATAATCAATCACTTTGTATCCTAAAGTGTTTTGGACCACATTTCCCAGAATTCTTAGCTCTCCCTGATCTGTCTGATTCTATGTTTCAGCTGTGTTGCGTCATTTATATTGTGCATATTATAATCATAAAAACATTCTGATTCTGCTGCTGATTGAGTTTGATCTACGACAATCTCAACGTTCTAAAGCTCCGACAGGACGGAAAATCTCAAGAAAAACACCAAGTTGATCCAGTTTACAAAGATTATCGCAATCTAATGGAAATAAAAACGAGCTCTTACTGGTGAGCGTCGGTGGGAACGAGAGCCTTCAGACACACGATCATCCCGGCCCTCAGTCCTCCAGCGATGGCTCCATCATACGGAAGAGTCTGAGGGAACACACGCCACGTTTGAATCTCACAGGTGGGTTTGGATCTCAGAAACGAGGAACGTTGGATTCATCCCTCACCGGCTTCTGGACCTGAAGCAGGACTTCGGATCTCAAGCTCTCAGTCACGGTGGTGGTGGTGATGGTGGATTGAGAAGATGACGAGCTCCATTTCTGAAGCAGAGCGGCGATTACTTTACACACGCGTCTGAAAAAGCGAATAAAGCCAGAACGTACAGTCACGAAGCCGAGGAGAGACACGGACACGTTGCCGTTGACGTTCAAGACTTTGACGTTCTCCAGCGGCGCGCGGTGTTTGAAGAGGTGAAGCTCCGCCCCATTGACCACGATCTGAGGACGTGGAGTTACTGCAGACGTTCCTTCTTCAGGAAGCAGATCTACTGAGGACGTACCTGGAAACCCTGGGATCTGGTGATGATGAGCATCTGGAAAGCTTCTCCTGACTTGAAGGGGTTGTCCTGCAGGGTTTCTTCTGAGTCCCACTTGCCCTGTCTGCAGCTGTTCACCACCAGTCTGGATCCCGCCTGACACTTCAGGTGGAAGCTGGTGTCGTCTTGGGGCGAATCGCCGCTCTTGAAATTCACCGCAAAGCTTCAAGTGTGAAGATAGTGAAGAAGATGAAATGGAGAATAGATCGAATAGGGAAAAATAGTTAAAAAGACAATAAAGATTATCTATCTATCTAACATCCATTCATCCGTCTATATATCTATCTATCTATATGTCTATCTCTCTATCTAACATCCATCTATCTGTCTATCTATCTAAAATATTCAAAAATACTGAAAAATTTTAAGAAAAAAAAAACTGAATAAGGATGAAATTCTAAAATTCCAATTTTCTAAAACGAATATAATTGCAAGTGTCGTCTTTGGGCGACTCGCTAGTCTTTAAATTCACCGCAAAGCTTCAAATGTGAAAATGAAAAGTGCAGAACATGAATTTGAGAATATATTGAATTGGGAAAATTTGTTAAAAAGACAATAAATATTATCTATCTGTCTGTCTGTCTGTCTGTCTATCTATATATCTATCTAACATCGATAGTTGGCCAAATATAGAAAAGAAAACCGTAACATTCAAATTGGCTTGTGATACGACTCAGAATTTAGTTTGAACTTTGTGCGCTTTGTCCACTTAAAACTGTGAAAAGCGCCTCACAAATGCTCAGAACTTGAACTTGAACATGCTGAAACCCTTGTCCACCAAGTGTAGTTGTGGAAAAATAGAAATCAATATCATAGAAATCATATCAAAGATTTGTGAGTTTTTTTTTTTTTTTTTTTTTGGCAATTTCAACTTAAATGCCCAAAATTAGGAGTGAGAACCAAATAATTGTGACTTTTTCTCTCTTTTAAGTTTCAAGTTTAAGCTCTGAATTGGAAGTTATGATCAAAGAATTGTGGCTTTAATCTATGTATTTATCTAAAATATTCAGAAATACTGGACAATTTTAAGAAAAAAAAACTGAATAAGGATGAAAATCTAAAATTCCAAGTTTCTAAAACGAATATGAAAAAAAAACCCAATAAACATGATTGTTTGCCGACCTTTCTGCATTGCTCAGAAGAATTCCCTGCATGAACAAGGCCATGTCTTCTTTTAATCCCTCTGGTATTGGACCATTATAGGGAATTTTCTGAAGAAAGAAAAATGGAACAACACAAAATCACTGACACAAAATGTACTTCCCATTTTTTCACGTGTTTTACTCTTAACAAGAATAGCAGCAAATCCGGAGCTCAGTAAAAAATTGAGTTGTTCTCTATTGTACAATAGAAGATCTTCTACAACTCACAGGATTTTGAACGGAATGCAGCATCTGTTTAGAAGAAAAGCCATACTGCGAAAAGCCTTGACCTGTGTGTTGCCTCATCGTTCTGATGATTGAAGTTGAAGACCAGTTCTAAAAGAAAATACAAAAATATTCTTAACCTGTAATTAAAATGTTTTTATAAGAACTTCAAACTTACTTGAATGAAACCAAATAGT
>MU204326.1:1117644-1134259 GCA_017309775.1 Paedocypris sp. Pulau Singkep | reverse complement strand
CACACACACACACCTATTTATAACATAATGGGGTCCAAACATCGACTTACACACACACACACACACTTGCATTTACATCACAGTGGGGTCCCATCATTGACTTACACACACACACACACACACAAACACACACGTGCATTTATATCATAGTGGGGCCCCATCATTGACTTACACGCACACACACACACACACACACACGCACACACACACACACACACACACACACACAAAATACACCCCTTCCTTTCTCTAACCTCAACAAAAACTCAGTTAAAACCTCTGACTATAAAAAGCTACAGAAACTGAAATGAAAAATGACATCTTGACCCTTAAAAGAACATCTTGACCCTCAAAAACATCTTGAAAGTTGTGGGTCTCTAGAGAAAGACCCCACAAGTACACAACAGGGCCCCATTGTGTTCTAAAATCTAGCATTCTGGGCACAATTTTTGCTAAATGCAGGACACACACACACACACACACACACACACAGGGCATATATAAGTATAGACTGAGGATGTTTGTCTGGTCCAAACTGGTTCTCTGGCAGGAATAGAAAGCGTTATTTCTCTGTTTCACTCTCACTTCTCGTCATGTCACTTTTACTCTGAACAGTTGAGAAACAGCAGGAAGTGGCGCAGGAGGGGCTGGTGTAGACTGGCGAACTTCCTTCCCGGTGCTCCGTGGCGTGATAGCAACGCAGAGGATGTGGGTTCCGATTCCCAATAAAATGTACACTGTATTGTTACGCGTTTTGGAAACGTAATGTATTTAACGCACACTTCCGTAGCTTTTATCTCAAATATTGACACGTCTGATTGCAATTTATTTAAGTTACTAATAGACCAGGATCTGGAGGTTGTGGGTTCCAATTCCAGGGAATTTATTCCATTTTTGACTGTACTGTTATTGCATTTAGTGAAAGTTCAAGTATAAGTTCAAATTTATTTATATAGCACTTTTCTTTTCTTAGTTCCAGACCTACGCAAATTTGTTGTGTGAAATTAGAGGGGACAAAATTAATAAATGAAAAAAAGTCTTTAAAGAAGAAAAATGTCCATTGTTCATCCGTGTTAAAAAATTAGGAAAATGAGTCAGTTAGCGTAAATATAATGTAAAATTATTGCACAATTTGATTAACGCGCACGAATAATATTTAAATACATTACAGTGTCTGACTTAAATTGATTTAAATTACTGTACAAGAGACAATTTGTACATTTAAAATTACCAATAAACAATTAAAAAAAATAAACAAACACTCAATCTGTAGCTCTGGTGTTGGCAACGCAAGGTTGTGGGTTCGAGTTCCAGGGAAATTGTTCACTTTAATGTTTGATCGTGATACTTTTGTGTCACTTTGAATAATTAATCAGCATCTACTTTTAAAGTGCAGAAATATAAAGTGAATTAAGAATAACGTGTAGAAAAAGAAATGTAGCATATGTTTTGTACTCACTACAATATTAATTAGTTTATTTTTAACCACGGCTGGCTAAGTCAATTGCACAAAAAATGTAAATTACTAGTAAAAGTAAAAAAAAGAAAAAAAAAAAGTAATACGTGCAGAATTAACCTATTATTCACTTTAATAATTGGAATTTTCATCAACGTAGTAAACTGAGACATTCAGTCAAAAAACTTATTTCGATTGAACTTAAATGTAATTTTTTTGCATCAATGTAACGTTTCGGCGAAGTTGTGTTGCAATTCCCATCATTGTATGTTTACAAGATTAATTTAAACTGGTTTATTCAGTTCAGGCGTGAATCTCGATGGTGTTTTACAGGATCCCAGCCTCCTGTGTCGAGCCTGTCCAGCATCAATAACCATTCTTCCTTTGTTTCCTTCTCCGACAGTGGCTAGGAGAAGTCTGGGAGGAGAGGAAAATGCAGCGCTATTCATTCCTCCCTCATTCCCCCTCTTCCCTGGCTTTTCCTGGGAAGGACAAAGACAAAGCTACAGAAACCGAAATGAAACGTCTATTTCCAGGAAACCTTTGTCTAGTGTTCCTCAACATCCAGAAGGTTGTTTCACTCTGGTTTGCCAACTATTCTTGTCAAAATATATTTAGAACATGTGTGCCACTCTGTGATTGGCCAGACAGTAGTGTGTCTCTCGCCTTCAGACACACAGCAGCTGTGATTGGCTCCAGCTCCACGTGACCCAGAAATAGTAAAGGGGGAAAAGACGCTCCATTTCAGCAAAAGCAACAAATCGACGAAAAAAAAGAAAATGCACTCCGTTATATTTGCATTATCCACTTTATACATTAAATAATACTGTTATTATTCAGAATGCACCGAACAATAGGAACAATCGGTCGAGCCGTACATTTAATCCATATAAACAGCGCAAAACAACATTTAATAGATTTAGTACTGGTTAAATGCAGCATTACATACATACGGTGTTTGTCATCCATATGAAGCTCAAAGTCCTGCTGGAATTCATTTGATTCATACTGTACAGTCAGACATCTTTACAGTAACAAGGCAGTAAACCAACACACGACTGTCTTCACTACGGTCCTATAGTTGCGTGATAACTACTTCTACAAGATGTTTTACTCCCATTATGCATTTCACCCATTCACTGGGACAATAACACTGAGATAGTATACTTGTTTTTTTGTTGTTGTTTTTTTGTTTTGTGACCATTTATTAAGCCCAGTGATGCTCAACCTCCGGCCCGTGGGCCATTTCAGGCTCATTTGGGCCACATGACTTATTTTAGTGAATTTAATCCGCGGAGGAAGAGATTATGACTGTAAGATAATATTAGAATAACTTTCGATCTGAAACGACCTTCAGACGTCCCTGAAGGACAAATTCAGAAGAGGATTGAAGCAGATCTTTCGCCAGTGAACCTTCCACATTTGATAAATGAAGAACTGATTATGGTCGAGGTGTTTGTGACCAAAATTTCTCCGCGATGAAGAACAAAACTGGATCTTGTTTTAGCATTACAAAAAATGAATTATTGACAAGACAAAAGATCTTGAAATTACACAATAAATCTTGGGGTTTTTTTTTCAGACAAGATAAATGAACTAGCTTAGAATTAAGAGTAAAAGATTAATTAGCTTGTTTCAAGAAAATAGGTATTTTACCAAGTAAATTTTTCACACCCCATTGGCAGATCATTTTACTTGATTTAAGTCTTTTTTACTCGTTTTGTGTTTTATTTTCTTGTTTTTAATGTGCATTTTTTGCATTGTATAATCTTCACAACACAATTAGGCTTGGACCCGTATCAAATATCATGAAAGGTTGTGCATCACTGTTCTTTTTGTACGTTTTTTTGTGTGGCCATAATAACGTTCTTTTTACTTCAAAATAAAAGCCTCTGCAACGGGGTCTGTTCCCACTGAGACTCCAGACAGACCAAGAACACTGAAAACAAGGCTTTAGATAGACAGACACAACTCCAAACTACGTTTAAAGGGACTCTTATTTTGACAGTCCTCTACGCTCGTAGAACAAAGCAGGGACGGGAATCCTGACACCCACAAATGCAGAATTTGTCCATCAGCCACAACTATCTCCAATAGACGATTGTCCATCAGGCACAACTATCTCCAAAAAATGATGGTCCATCAGGCACAACTATCTCCAAAAAATGATAGTCCATCAGCCACAACTATCTCCAAAAGATGATGGTCCATCACGCACAACTATCTCCAATAGACGATGGTCCATCAGCCACAACTATCTCCAAAAGATGATGGTCCATCAGCCACAACTATCTCCAAAAGATGATGGTCCATCACGCACAACTATCTCCAATAGACGATGGTCCATCAGCCACAACTATCTCCAAAAGATGATGGTCCATCAGCCACAACTATCTCCAAAAAATGATGGTCCATCAGCCACAACTATCTCCAAAAGATGATGGTCCATCAGCCACAACTATCTCCAAAAAATGATGGTCCATCAGCCACAACTATCTCCAAAAGACCACGGTCCATCACGCACAACTTTCTCCGTTATGGGCAAACTCCGGAAGACTGTTGAGAGCCGTCTCCTCGCTCCTGGACGTGACCGGGTGATCTCCTTTCCTGGAGGCCTTTTTGGTGACCCGGGACAGTCTGCGGCGAAAGGTGTCCCCGGCCAGGAAGTAGAGGATGGGGTCCACGCAGCTGTTGAGACTGGCCAGTCCCCGGGTCACCTGGTAGGTGGCGTAGACCCTGTCGTTGAAGGCGCACATGTCGGGACTCTGGAAGTAGAGTCGCGCCCTCATGTTGAGGTTCTTCATGACGTGGAAGGGCAGGTAGGAGAGGGCGAACACCGTCAGCACGATGATCACCAGGTAGATGGACTTCTTCCTCAGCGGCGCGTTGTCCATCTCGTTGCAGACCAGGGCCTTCACGATGCCCCCGTAGCAGCTGAGGATGATGAGGAACGGGACGCAGAAGCCGAAGAGCGTCATGCACATGCTGTAGACGAAGTATCCCGGCAGCTCGTCCTCCGTGGTGGTGTCGTAGCAGGTGGTGGAGTTCTTCTTGGGCCCGGTGCGGGAGTAGTAGAGGATGGGGGCGATTCCCACCACCACCAGCAGCCAGACCAGAGCCACGGTGCGCACCGCGTTCTTCTTCTTCAGCCTCCCCAGGGACTTCAGGGGGTGGACCACGCCCGTGTACCGGTGGACGCTGATGCAGGTGAGAAAGAGGATGCTTCCGTAGAGGTTGACGTGGAAGATGAACCTCTGCAGGCGACACATCACGTCCCCAAATATCCAGTCGGTTTTGTTGAAGTAGTAGAAGATGAGGAAGGGCAGCGAGAGCACGTAGCAGAAGTCCGCCAGGGCCAGGTTGAACATGTAGACGGAGATGCTGCTCCACGGCCTCATGTGGCACACGAACATCCAGATGGCCACGCTGTTGCCCACGAATCCCGTCAGGAACACTAGGATGTACACGGTGGGTAAGTAGTAGAACTGGAAGCCCGTTTTGGTGAGCAGGCAACGGCCGGTTTGGTTGGGAAACTCGGTCACGTTGGTGAAGAGGGACGTCAGGTTGGTCATCTCCGCTGTCATGGTGACGACTGATCTAGGAGGAATCGATCGAACGTTATTTCGTGATTTTCTCGGATGAGGTGAAAACAACGAAAATAATCAATCAAGGTTTTCGTTATTTCGTGATTTTTTTCGGAAACATTAAACCAACGAAAATAATAATGCAAACTTTTGGTTTTTAATGTTATTGCCATTCCAAGGTCAAAACGACATTTTATTAAAACTATTAATAGGAATAGCAATTATGTATGTATTTCTTCATTTTAATTCTCCATTCTTTAATTTTGTAAACCCCATCCACAATGAGGTGTGAAATTGGTGCCAAAAGTATCTTTATAAACAGGGAGAATGTTTTAAAATAAAGCGCATTGATAACGTTTTTGTTATTTACGATACATACATCTAGATATACAGATATTCATTTAATTTATATTTTTTTGGTAAATAGAATCATCAAAGAAATGCTATATGAATGAATTAATAAAAGAATGAATTTCTTACAGCAGGTACAAATTTAAATAAAAAAGCATAAACATAACTGCACATATCATAATAAACAAACAAACAAACACAAACCATAAATGAATAAGTAGCACTGCCCGTCATACACACAGTTGCAGTCACCAGTTTGAATTTAAATTGTGATGAATGAATGAATCCCACTAGGGGAAATGTCTATGTTTCAGCAGCAACAGAAAGCGGTACAAGAAAATCAGTGATGAGAGGGTAAAAAATACAGTAATCAAATACAGTAATAGTACACAAAAACATTAAAGATAATTGGTGCCTAAAGAGCAAATATACAAATATTAAATTTTACTATAAATAATATTGAAACAGATTTAGTTTTCTCATTTGAAATTGTTCGTTATTATACGTATTAGTCTCATTAGCATCATTTATTTAGCATAAATAATATTGATACAGATTTAGTTTTTTCATTCAAAACTATACATTTGAAATGGTTCGTTATTATACGTTATTAGTCTCATTAGCTTCACTTAATGATGATCGTTGGTCTTTTATGGTTATAGTGTTATAATGCTCAGTCTGAAACTCACTTTCACACCAAAATAAAGTGTCTAAGCAGATGATCGACACAGCTTGACTGATGGAGGTGAAGATCCTCGGTGGAAGTGGGAAGAGGGGGAAATGAAGAGCGAAACCAGCGTGGAGAAGGGAAAGTCACTCACCGCCGCCGAGCGCGAGTCAGTCCCGCATTCCTCTGGATCAGACGGCGGGGAGAAGACGCTCCACTGTCCCGTCACATCACATTCTACCGGCGAAAGTCCGAGACAAACGGACAAGCAACAGTTTCTCGGCCGGACGGAGACACACTGCGTACACTCCGCTCCGCTCGAGCGGCTCAGTGACTCGTTCAGAAGAATCGACTCCTTTCACGACTCCTGGGAATCGATTCTCCGGCTCCAGTGAAAACGATTCGGCTAGTTTCGGGGAGGGAGAGATTTGTTTGTGAATAAAAAGCAGATGTGTACCAGACAACCATATTTAAGTAAAAGTACGGATACGTGCTGTACAAGTTACTCCAATACAAGTAAAAAGTCACCACTATGAAAAAGACTTGAGTCAAAGTAGCAAAGTAGCAAATTTTAAAAGAACTTGAGTATTTTACTCATATTGAATTGGGGTTAAAAATAACAAAGAAATGTGAAAAAGCTCTATTAATGAGATTTTATTTTCTATTACAGAAACGAAATATAACACCTCCATGTTTCAAAAATGGTAAAACTAATTAAATAAAGAACAAAAAGTCAGTCTCAATCAAACTCAAATGTGCAAAAAATTCACGTTCATGTGGTTTTTAATTCACAATTAGCTTCCAGTATCTTAAATCGCCTCTTTCGCCCAAGAAATTAACCGCAGTAAAAATCGATTATGGTTTGTCGCGCACAATCAAGATGTAACGAGTAACGGTACTCGTAAGTGTCAATTCAAATGTAGTGGAGTAAAAAGTACAGCTACTCAATCACAAATGCAGTGGAGTAGAGTATAAAAGTTGCTTCTATTTTTTTTATACTCACTACAAGTACGAAGTAGCCAAAAACAAACTTAAGTAAAGTAACGGAGTACATTTACTCAAGTACTTCTGATGAAAAGCAACAACTCTGGTTATTATCAACCATCCCACTAGCACCCACTGAATAAAGTGGTACTTAAAAAACATTATTATCCCGATTTTTATTACATTTCTTTAATAGTAATTTATTTACATTTGTAAATATTATTTTAAATGTAATTTTCTTTACGTCTTGATATTTATTTTTCATTGTATCCATTTATACAATTGCTTTATTTATTTCGGTAAGTGTGTTATAAAGCGTGTTACCACAACAAACGCCGTAATAAGACCCGTTTTAATTATTGTTTGTTCTATTTTTTATAGCATGCCACCCATATAACTTTTTTTACACCGTTATTTTACGCCATTTAAATTTTTAAACGTTTCATTCATGGAAATTGAATCGAATCATTCAAACAACGAACGAACAGTTCCAGTGAACCGATGCCCGCGAGCGCTAAACATGGAGCCAAAACAAAAACAATCTCCTCCTAGAGACTTAACCATTACTTTGCTTGGCATTGCTTCTTTTCGAAATGCCCAAATGATTATAAATACGTTTTTAAGAATGTCAAATTACATAATTTCAAAATGCAAACTGTGAGCTCAGGTCACCAAAACTGGTTTTTGCAGCCTGACGAGAGTGTGTGTGTGTGTGTGTGTGTGTGTGTGTGTGTGTGTGTAGGCTCACTGTTGGATAATCTCTATCTCTCTCTCTCTCTCTCTCTCTCTCTCTCTCTCTCTCTCTCTCTCTCTCTCTCTCTCTCTCTCTCTAGATAAAACTATAAAAAGATAAAATATATAAAATGTAATGAATATTTTGTATATCAAACAGGCTAAATAAAATGTAAAATGGTACAATATTAGGATGCACATGTTTACTTACTGAAGCAAAGTTCATTAGAGTTCGGCTTTTTCAATGCATATTTAGACAATTAGACCTTTTTTATCCTGTTTTATTTGGGTTTGGAGGTAAACTGACTCTTACTTGCGCATAAACTTGCATAAACACAACATCTGTAATGCGTCACAAACAGTAGTGAGATTTATGCTGCGACTCCCGTAAGATAAGCACAACCTAACACACACACAATAGTCACATTCAAGTAGCCCCTCCCATTGATTCTAATTGGTTGGTTCAGTGACTTGATCTTTTTTGCAATTATAAATTCAATCTGCAAAATCCCAGACTGTCTGAAATATAGCTACTTAGTAATTTATTATTTTATTAATGATTTTCTAGTTGATCACATATTATTATTATTATAATGCACACAGACAAAAAAATTTGCTCTTCAACTTTTTTTTTTACAAATCTCATCACATTAGTTTTTATTAGAATGGATTTAATGAAAGCATTGATTTTCCTCTGCAGCGTGACCGCTGCACATCCATCTAGACTATTCCTCTTCCACATCCTTCACATATTTTTCCTAAAAGTCTACTTAGCTGTTATCAAGCCAGTAACACAGTATTTAATTGCTATTATAGTTACTGTGTCAATGTCAATCATATGTTGATATATGATACGACACAAATTATCAGAATCATGAAACACACACACGCACACACTCTCTCACAGACACGCCCATAAAAGTGCCACAAAAGACAAAAAGTGCCGCATAATTTGAGAAAACCGGTGTTAATTTCACGCCGCGGGTTCCAAATAACGTCCTTTAATAATGAAAATGTGATCACGGTGAAAAACAGTTTAATCATCAGCTTGATTCGGCATCGGGCCGAGTGAGTAATGAGAGCAGGTATCTCAGAAGCTTTAATGAAGTCGATCCGCAGGGGAGAAACGCTGAGCTGCAGAAGATGTTCTCTAATGGCGTTTGTTGTGTCTGTATCTCGCTTTCTCTCCGGGAGAAGAGAATTGATTCGCACTTACGCCACAAATTGCATGAATATGTATCGCAACTCGGAAAACTGCTGCAAAGTGGCTCGTTTATCTCACCCACTTGAAAAAGTTACAAACTTCTCAACTTTTTTTCCACGCTTTTCCCATTTCTGGGTCACGGGGAGCGGGAGCCAATAACTTCAACTCGGATTGATGACTAGCCGATGACACACACACACACACACACACACACACATTCGGACAATTTTTCAGACTTTTCTTGAACACCTGAGACAAACCGGAGACCCAGAGGAAACCCACTCAAGCAAGAGATCTCACTGAAACATACGGACCGGGCCTCAACTTGAGTCTCGATTGGGTTCTTGTGTATGAGGCAACAGCATTATAAACTATCCCACCACGCAGGAAAAAATTAAGGATAAAAGATACCTTTATTTATAAGAGGCTGTTTGAAACAATGACCCAATACTGAGACGCTTCAATAATAGTGACCGGACCACATATTTGAAACTTGTCTAATTTTGAGAGGATCTATTTTTATAATATATTTTAGTAATTTAGAGATCAAGTTTATTACTGAGTAATATTACTTTCTTTATTAAACACTATTTCCGTTATAATTATAGAGGATAAGAGTACCTGAAAACCATACTTGAGTAAAAGTATGGATACCTTATTGTAAATTACTGTAAATGGTGTAAACATTTTACAAAATAATTATTAACTACTAATTTATTGTTAATTATTACATATTACTTAATAAGTAGATATTTTTTGTTAGGCTCAAAAAACATAAAGAAACGTGAAAACCAATGAAACTCTTTATTTATGAGGTTTTATTTATTTCCAAATATAGCAACAAAATGTAACACCTCAATGTTTCAAAGAGGCGGAACAAAATCGATAAACAAGAACAAAAAGTCAGTCTCAGTCAAACCCAAATGTGCAAAAAAGTGCAACTGCTAATTTCCATCAGCATCCTGCAGATGGCGATATCATCATTTATTTTTGATACTCAGTGCAAGTACAAAGTAGCCAAAATACTCAAGTAAAGTAACAAAGTTAATTTACTTAAGTACTTTACATCACTTGTGTTATTTTTTTTTTTAAAGGTCTTTTCAGTGTAACAAGCTTAAAGTCTGGTGCTTTAAAAGTACTTAAGTTGAAAACTGTTTCAAAGTTTGTCGAAAACGGTCCAGAGGCACATCCGAACCAAATACAGTGGACGTCTGCTGGTCTTCAAGCGCACGACGCAACCAGTAGCTTTTAATGGTCATCTGCACAATATCAAACTGTTATAAACGTGTGTGTGTGTGTGTCGCGTGTATTAGGATTTCTGGAAGGAATCGTTAATCTTCACAACGCTGTTTGTGATCAAACGTCTCCAGAGAAACACGACGTTTGCTTGGGAGGTTTCGGCGAATCTCTTATCTTACCTGCAGCATCATAAAGACGCGCCATATTGAACTTTGCACTTTAGACTGACCGGTTCGAGATGTCGCGTGTGCCTTTACAAACTCCTACGCTTTTATGGCTTTTGCTATTGGTTTATAATTGGTATGGATTTTAGTTGGGGTTCTGGCCTTAAATAATCAGGTATTGCTTTATTAATAATAATAATAGTAATAATTAATTAATTCAAATTTTTATTTTATTTTATTATTTTTTGGACATTTCTTTACTGCAGTATACAACTTTGCTATTAATAGACCGTTACAGGAAAGGTCATGTGAGTTCAAACTTGAGAAAAGTGTTCATGAGTGTGTCTGTGTGTTCGGCTCTGTGATTGGTTGGTGTGTCTTCAGAGGAGCTGTGATTGGCTCCAGGTCTCGTGACCCCTGAGTGGTTTAGAAAATGGAATTTCGGGAAAAGCTGCAGAACAGTGTCGACCCCTAGTGGCTGAGAAAGACACGGCAAGGAACCTGTCACTGAATTATCCCACTCACCAGCTGAAATATCAGGACGAGCTGATGAATCAAAAGAGGCTTCCGCAATAAACCAGGCGCTTTATTCCTGCTGCGTCTTCAGCATCTTCACGCTGTAAATCTCTCCCGTACATTCTATAGCAGGACTGCAGTTACTAAACCTGTTTTACAGCCCCGGGGACGAAGAGAGAAGCATTTGACTGGAGTTATGAGGAGAAAGTTAAGAGGCTTCTCTCAGATTCTCTCTGGGTTTAGTATTTACTGCTGAAGTAATAATAATAATAATAATAATAATAATAATAATAATAATACATTGCATTTGATAGCGCCTTTCAAAACACTCAAGGACACTTTACAAAATATTGAGGAAAGAAAAAAAAATTATATATATATATTGTGTTGGGTATAATACACTTAAGTCTATAAACGTCCTCGACAATATTTAAGTTTATTCTGATATCACCTTAACTAAACTGATTACTCATGATCAAGTGATGTTATTGTTTATCATGAGAGTAAATCGTGGGTTAATTTCAGTTTTACATGAAGCAGAAATATTGCTTAGGTGACCAATTCTCATTTTGAACAAGAAACCTGAACAACCATTCTCATTCTTACTTCTAATAGAGTTCATACCTTGAAACTCTGAAATTAAAAGTCACAATTATTTGGTTCAAACTACCAAATTAGGGCATTTAAGTTGAAATTGTCAAAAAAAAAAAACTCACAAATCTTTGACAAGGATTCCCTATATTTCTATTTTTCCACAACTACAATTGGTGGATAGAAACACTATCCGTGTTTTTTTAATGATATGTTGGTTTATATATTCTTGGGAAATGTGATACAGGGAAAAAGGATTAAAAGGAGGAAAATAGAAAGAGAGAGAGAGTTAGTGGGGAAAAAAAATAGATGGGACAGAGGTAGAGATGGAGGACAGAAAAAAGAAACGAGGACACTGCTCCACCTTGTGGTCATATTGATTTACACTAGTCTAAAAATGCAAATACTCTAGTTTAACAATGTGAATTGGTGTGTGGGTCTCGGCAAAACATTTTTAAATGAATTATTATTATTAGTACCGATTACCAATGATACGAATCAGTGTGTTAGTATAGTACTAAAGCGAACACACATGATGACGGAGAACGTACAACCAAAAATCAGAAGAATCCAACCAGCAGGATTTCCAACAAATCAATTTTATTTGCCGTGTTTGGATTAACAGTAAATTAGTATTCCTCATTTTTTTTTTAAAACTTATTTCCATTCAATTCAATAAAAAAAAACTTTATTCATCCACAGGAGGGAAATTCCATATATTGAGATGAACTTTGAAGCGGCAGAATAATTCAAACACCCTGAAAAATCGATACATATGTTATTACTATTAATTATGCGTTAAATTACACACACACACACACACACACACACACACACACACACACACTCACCATGGTTATAGTGATTGAAGTAACGGTAACGTCTCCTTGAATGTTAAGGACCGTAACTTTTCCCAAATCCGTGCGATGCTTGAAAGAGGAGAAGGTTTTTCCTTTCATCTGGACCTGCTCACACACAAAAACAGGTATGAAAAATCTTTCCATCACGTCCGTTAAAATACAGCATATCACCTATCAGTATTAACGATGAATAAAAAACAGTCATTTAAACTAAAGTGAATCATATTAGTGTGATTAAACCTTGTATCCTTCAGACGTGACCATGATGAACATCTCGAAAGCTTCTCCCTTCCTGAAGGGATTGTCGGAGACGTTGTCCTCGTTCCCCCAGTGTCCGGCGCTGGAGCTGTTCATCACCACGTGTGAGCCCAGGCGAGGGTTGAAGTGGAAAGCGTAGTCGTCCCTCTCAGACGCGCCGGTCTTGAAGTTGACGGAGAACCTGCACAAACACGGTGCTTAAAGTGTTAACGTGCACATTTAAATAGCGCAAAACAAAAAAAAACGGAAAATCTCAAGAAAAACACCAAGTTGATCCAGTTTACAAAGATTATCGCAATCTAATGGAAATAAAAACGAGCTCTTACTGGTGAGCGTCGGTGGGAACGAGAGCCTTCAGACACACGATCATCCCGGCCCTCAGTCCTCCAGCGATGGCACCATCATACGGAAGAGTCTGAGGGAACACACGCCACGTTTGAATCTCACAGGCGGGTTTGGATCTCAGAAACGAGGAACGTTGGATTCATCCCTCACCGGCTTCTGGACCTGAAGCAGGACTTCAGATTTCAAGCTCTCAGTCACGGTGGTGGTGGTGATGGTGGATTGAGAAGATGACGAGCTCCATTTCTGAAGCAGAGCGGCGATTACTTTACACACGCGTCTGAATAAGCGACTAAAGCCAGAACGTACAGTCACGAAGCCGAGGAGAGACACGGACACGTTGCCGTTGACGTTCAAGACTTTGACGTTCTCCAGCGGCGCGCGGTGTTTGAAGAGGTGAAGCTCCGCCCCATTGACCACGATCTGATGACGTGGAGTTACTGCAGACGTTCCTTCTTCAGGAAGCCGATCTACTGAGGACGTACCTGGAAACCCTGGGATCTGGTGATGATGAGCATCTGGAAAGCTTCTCCTGACTTGAAGGGGTTGTCCTGCAGGGTTTCTTCTGAGTCCCACTTGCCCTGTCTGCAGCTGTTCACCACCAGTCTGGATCCCGCCTGACACTTCAGGTGGAAGCTGGTGTCGTCTTGGGGCGAATCGCCGCTCTTGAAATTCACTGCAAAGCTTCAAGTGTGAAGATAGTGAAGAAGATGAATTGGAGAATAGATCGAATAGGGAAAAATAGTTAAAAAGACAATAAAGATGATCTATCTATCTAACATCCATTCATCCGTCTATATATCTATCTATCTATATATCTATCTCTCTATCTAACATCCATTCATCCGTCTATCTATCTATATCTATCTACCTATTTATCTATCTATCTATCTAACATCCATTCATCCGTCTATCTATCTATCTATATAGTTATCTCTCTATCTAACATTCATTCATCCATCTATCTAACATCCATTCATCCGTCTATCTATCTATCTATCTATCTATCTATCTATCTATCTATCTATCTATCTATCTATCTCTATCTAACATCCATTCATCCGTCTATCTATCTATCTAACATCCATTCATCAGTCTATCTATGTATCTATCTATCTATCTAACATCCATTCATCCGTCTATCTATCTATTCATCTAACATCATTCATCCGTCTATCTATCTATCTATCTATCTATCTATCTATCTAAAATATTCAAAAATACTGAAACATTTTAAGAAAAAAAAACTGAATAAGGATGAAATTCTAAAATTCCAATTTTCTAAAACGAATATAATTGCAAGTGTCGTCTTTAAATTCACAGCAAAGCTTCAAATGTGAAAATGAAAAGTGCAGAACATGAATTTGAGAATATATTGAATTGGGAAAAATTGTTAAAAAGACAATAAATATTATCTATCTATCTGTCTGTCTGTCTGTCTATCTATCTATCTATCTATCTGTCTGTCTGTCTGTCTGTCTGTCTGTCTGTCTATCTATATATCTATCTAACATCGATAGTTGGCCAAATATAGAAAAGAAAACCGTAACATTCAAATTGGCTTGTGATACGACTCAGAATTTAGTTTGAACTTTGTGCGCTTTGTCCGCTTAAAACTGTGAAAAGCGCCTTACAAATGCTCAGAACTTGAACTTGAACATGCTGCAACCCCCGGAAAAATAGAAATATAGGAAATACATATCAAAGATTTGTGAGTTTCTTTTTTTTTTTTTTTTTGGCAATTTCAACTTAAATGCCCAAAGTTAGGAGTGAGAACCAAATAATTGTGACTTTTTCTCTCTTTTAAGTTTCAAGTTTAAGCTCAGAATTGGAAGTTATGATCAAAGAATTGTGGCTTTAATCTATGTATTTATCTAAAATATTCAGAAATACTGGACAATTTTAAGAAAAAAAAAACTGAATAAGGATGAAAATCTAAAATTCCAAGTTTCTTAAACGAATATGAAAAAAACCCAATAAACATGATTGGTTGCCGACCTTTCTGCATTGCTCAGAAGAATTCCCTGCATGAACAAGGCCATGTCTTCTTTTAATCCCTCTGGTATTGGACCATTATAGGGAATTTTCTGAAGAAAGAAAAATGGAACAACACAAAATCACTGACACAAAATTTACTTCCCATTTTTTCACGTGTTTTACTCTTAACAAGAATAGCAGCAAATCCGGAGCTCAGTAAAAAATTGAGTTGCTCTCTATTGTACAATAGAAGATCTTCTACAACTCACAGGATTTTGAACGGAATGCAGCATCTGTTTAGAAGAAAAGCCATACTGCGAAAAGCCTTGACCTGTGTGTTGCCTCATCGTTCTGATGATTGAAGTTGAAGACCAGTTCTAAAAGAAAATACAAAAATATTCTTAACCTGTAATTAAAATGTTCTTATAAGAACAAAGAACTTACTTGAATGAAACCAAATAGTTTCATGTCAACTTTGCCCAAGATGTTCAGCGCTGAGACGTTTTCCAGTGGTATACGGTGCTTGAACAAGTTATCATCTTCTCCATTGACAAAGATCTGACAGACACAGAAACAGAGTAAGAATAAAGTCAAGATTCTTCTCTGTTGTGGATCTGAGCAGGTAAACATCTACCTGATATCCTTCTTGTCTAGCGACCATGATGATCCTGAAAGTTTCTCCTCTTCTAAATGGATTGTCTTTCATACTTTCCTCAGCACCCCATCCTCCGTTCTTGCAACTGTTCAAGGTCACTTTTGATCCCAGTCGAGGGTTGAAGTGTAAGGCAATGTCGTCCTGATCAGACTGGCCAGTTTTGAGGTTGATGGCAAAGCTGAGCAGAGAATTAAGGTATGTAGTTGAAACCAAAATAGTGAACTTGATATATTAAAGTGAGCATCATTGTTGAATACCGTACATTTATTTTTGGTTAAAATTGTGGGTCTGAAACGTCTTAGTTCTTGAGCAATGAATTTAGCAGGTTTCAACATTTCTCGCTTAGGGTTTTGATGGTGACGTCCCGATACCAGTCTCAAACGTTTCAAATGAATGAATCCCAGTAAACAGAGTAGAATGCTTTCAGATCGCTTCACGGTTCTTCAAAATATTTAGAACATCTTCACTCATTTTGTCCTCTAAAGATTTGTTACTCCTACCAGGATCAGGAGTTTGTCAAACTTTGAGATGATTTTGTAGCTTTGAGACGCTTAAGAGCGATTTCTTAGAAGTTTGGGCACGGTCAAGCTAAAATTTGCACCTACGAGTCAAGTACGTCCAACCCATGCATCTTCTTCTGCTTATCCGGGTCTGGTTCGAGTGGGTGGGGCAGCAACCTTACCTCAGATGCCCAGACATTATTCTCCCTCATTCTCTCCTCTAGCACCTCCAGGAAGACACCAAGGTACATTCAGGCCAGCTCTGAGTGATACAGTAATCTCTTCAGAGTGTTCTGGGACTTCCTCTGGTCTTCTTTCTGGTGATGGTCAGAACATCTCTACTGGGAGACGGTTCAAGGGCTTCTGAGATATAAGCTGCTCTACTCTGAGTTCCTCTTGGGTGTCAGGGTTTCTCACCCATATCTCTTAGGGCGTACACTGCCACCTTGCAAAGGAATTGATTTTAGCAGCTTGCATCTAACACCTTGTCCATTCAGTCATTTGCCCAAATCTCTGGACCATAGGTGAGGGTGGA
>MU204326.1:1093195-1112820 GCA_017309775.1 Paedocypris sp. Pulau Singkep | reverse complement strand
TTCCTCAGTCCCCCATCCTCCGTTCTTGCAGCTGTTCAAGGTCACTTTTGATCCCAGTCGAGGGTTGAAGTGTAAGGCAATGTCGTCCTGATCAGACTGGCCAGTTTTGAGGTTGATGGCAAAGCTGAACAGAGAATTAAACCACACAAGTGAAATGGACATAGTAAAGGTGCATCACTGTTGAGCGCATTTTTTTTTTCCTTTAAAATTCTAGGTCTCAAATATTTCTGTTTACAAGCCATAATTTAGCAGGTTTCACCCTTTCCAAGATGACGTCTAGAAAATGGCTCTTAAAGGTTTTAAGCAAATGAATCCCAGTAAACAGGGTAGAATGTTTTCAGGATGACATCAATGACTTTCTTACTCTCATGCTTTGTTCCTCCTACCAGAATAAGGATTTGGTTTAACTTTGAGTTGATTTTGCAGCTTTGAGACTCATTGAGACGCTTGAGGTTGTGTTTTCAGAAGTTCGGGCGAGATCAATCTTGAGTTTGCACATCCCAGTTACATAAGCTCAACTTATACTTCTTCTACTCATTCAGGACATGGGACAGAAACCTTAGCACAGATGCCCAAACATCACTCTCCTTCTCCACCTCCTCTAGCACCTCCAGAGAGAAACGGAGAGGTTTCCAGGCAACTTTTGATACATAGTATCTCCAGCGTGTCCTGGGACATTCTCTTGGTGGGACATGTTCAGAACATCTCCCCTGGGATACGTTCCAAGGACTTTCGAGATGGAGGTCCAAACCACCTCAGCAGATTGCTCTCAATGTGAAGGAGAAGCTGCTCTACTCTGAGTTTCTCCCTCATCACTCTTAGTGTGCACCCTGCCAACCTTCAAAAGAAACCTAGGTTTAGCCCCTTAAATCCGAGACCTTGTCCTTTCAGTCATGACCCAAAGCTATGGACCATAGGTGAGGTTTGGAACGTAGATTGGCTGTTAAATTGAGAGCTTTGTCTTCTGGCTCAGCTCCTCTTTTACCACAATGAACCGGTACATTGACCTCTATTGCTGCTGCCAATGCATCGATCCGTCTGTCAAGCTCACATTCCCCTTGACCTTCACTCTTGAACAAGATGTTTAGATACTAGAACTCCTCTACTTGATGCAGGATAGACCCTCCAACCTGAAAAGAGCAAACCACCCTTTTCTAGTTGAGGGACATGGTTTCAGACTTTGAGTTGATGGTTTATCTCTTTAAAAAACCCTTGCACGTTAAGTTTGCTTGTGTAGGTTTGGGGTTAATGTATTGTTCTCAATCTTTATAAACCTTCTTAAAAAGCAAATGGTTCTAGAAGCATGTAACAGTGGAAACAGCGTCTACTTACAAGTCACCGTCAGGAAGAACACGTCCCTCAAAATACAAAGCCATGTTTGCTTTCAGTCCGTTAGTTATTGGACCAACGTACGGAAGAATCTGGAAAAAGATACACAAAACCTTTTCAACACACAATATCAGTCAGATCTAATCAAGATTCTTTAAGAAAGACTGTTTGACTTACAGCGTTTTGAACAGGAGACATGAGCTCTGACTGATGAGCAGACGTGGAGAATCCTGACATATCAACATGGCGGACTGTTCTAGTAATCTGCTTGGTTGATGAATATTCTTGCCAGTTCTAAACAAGACAACAGGAAAGTGTTTGAAGACAACATATATTATTAGTAATGATGTAACTTACTATTTTATAACATTAAACCATCTATAACATCAAACTTACTTGAATGAAACCAAATAGCTTCATGTCAACTTTGCCCAAGATGTTCAGCGCTGAGACGTTTTCCAGTGGTATACGGTGCTTGAACAAGTTATCATCTTCTCCATTGACAAAGATCTGACAGACACAGAAACAGAGTAAGAATAAAGTCAAGATTCCTTTCTGTTGTTGATCTGAGCAGGTAAACATCTACCTGATATCCTTCTTGTCTAGCGACCATGATGATCCTGAAAGTTTCTCCTCTTCTAAATGGATTGTCTTTCATACTTTCCTCAGTCCCCCATCCTCCGTTCTTGCAGCTGTTCAAGGCCACTTTTGATCCCAGTCGAGGGTTGAAGTGTAAGGCAATGTCGTCCTGATCAGACTGGCCAGTTTTGAGGTTGATGGCAAAGCTGCATAGAGGATTAAAGAAGATGAAAAAGATATAGGACTCTTCCCTAAGTTTTAGTCTTGCCCTGCTTTTACTACATGATAGCTGCATCAGCGTCTACTTACAAGTCACCGTCAGGAAGAACACGTCCCTCAAAATACAAAGCCATGTTTGCTTTCAGTCCGTTAGTTATTGGACCAACGTACGGAAGAGTCTGAAATTAAAGCCATTGTTTCAATACATCCATAATTGCTTTTAACTGTTAAAAGAAAACTTTTTTCCTGACCTCCAAACTCTCACTAAACTTACAGGATTTTGAACCGGATACATGAGCGTGTCCTGAGACACGTGTCCCCACTGTGAGCTCTCCAGAAATCTGACTGATTTGGCCATTGATGCCGATCTCCAATTCTACATTACAAAAAATAATCTTCATGGTTTGAAGACACAGAAGTCGCATAAACTAGAAACACTCGCATGTTTTACTCAAATGCTCAGAACTAGAGTAAGTAAAACTGCAGGAGACTCACCTCCATGGTCAACGCCAACATCACGTTGGTCAGGGAAACGTCTCCTTCAACACTGAGACTCGTGACGCGCTCCAGTGGAACTCGATGCTGAAATTGCGCCACTTCACAACCATTCCAGTAAATCTGAGAATGGGATGTTCAGGTTATATCGTCTAAGCTTCTTCCTTCACAACTTCTCATCACTCAACAAACCTGATAGTTCTCAGAATTGACCACAAGCATCAGACCAAAGCTGCTCTTCTTTTCCAAACCCAGCTGAGTTTTTGTTTCCGCTCCCCATGATCCGTTCTCACAGGCGTTGAGGATCAAGCCGTCAGCTCCGACCTTCAGATGAAGAGCAATGTCGTCTCCTTTTGACTCTCCGCACTTCAGGTTGACCACAAAGCTGAATGGTAGAAGAAGCACAAACTATCGGTTAACTTCTTGTCGGTCAAGTATAATGAAAATGTTGGTACAAATATTCACTCACCAGTCAAAATGAGAGAGAAAGTCTCCCTGGACGATGATGGACTTTCCAGCTTGAAGACCACCAGAGATGGGGCTTGCAAAGGCAACACGCTGCAATTAGGAAAACTTGGTGGTCAACATGGCATTTTTCTACAGGTTCTACATCAACCACGTTTAAATAAGGGATGGAAAACAATGAAATGGCATTAATGTGGAAAGCAGAGATGTGACCCACCACGTCTGACATGGTCTGGAAACTGGACTGGAACGTTGAGCGAAACACAAAGTTCATCTCTTGGTTCTTTGAGTAAACAGATGGAGGATGAGAAGATCAGGTGGATTCTGAAGACAGAATGAGTGATGTCAGTCGCGGTCTCGCTTTAATACTCTCACGGGGTGGAACGCTCCAGACCCTCGGGGCCGCCAACAGATGTTTGAACCCATAAAACAAATTCGATGAAAGATGATTATCTTTCCTTTTGAACGAAGGTCACAAAATTTCCATTCTCAAGACGGTTTTACCTAGAGCAACAACACACACACGCGAATAGATAGATAGATAGATAGATAGATAGATAGATAGATAGATAGATAGATAGATAGATAGATAGATAGATAGATAGATAGATAGAGTGATACATTTTAGATAGATAGATAGATGGATAGATAGATGGATGGGCAGATATAGATAGAAATATAGATAGATAGATAGATAGATAGATAGATAGATAGATAGATAGATAGATAGATATAGTGATACATTTTAGATAGATAGATAGATAGATAGATAGATAGATAGATAGATAGATAGATAGATAGATAGATAGATAGATAGATAGATAGATAGATAGATAGATAGAGTGATACATTTTAGATAGATAGATGGATAGATAGATGGATGGGCAGATATAGATAGATAGATAGATAGCATCGGCCAAATGACTGTAAAATGAGGTTAAGAGGGAGAGATGGATGGATGGAAAGATAGATAGATAGAGACAGACAGACAGAGAGATAAATAGATAGAAGGAGTGATACATTTCAGATAGATTGACAGACAGGCAGATAGACAAATAGATTGATACATTTCGATAGATCAACAGATAGATAGATAGAGTGATACATTTTAGATAGATAGATAGATAGATAGATAGATAGATAGATAGATAGATAGATAGATAGATAGAAATACACACAAAAGCGCTTCTAACATTCCCGTGTCCTAAAACACTATAAATTATGAGACACGTGTGTTTAAATACGGTTATGAAACTGTGGAAGCGTTAGAGCCAAAGGGCAGATCTGTCAGGTAAACGCAGAAGAAAGTCACTGGAATATTCTCACACAAACACCGAATCCCATGGTGGCGGATGAAATGACGTCGCTCTTCTGTTTGAATGGCGTCGTTCTCACAGAAAATAAATACGATCAAATTAAAACCGCAGGTAAATTAATGAAAAACAGATCACATGGTTTTGGGCTGATTCACACGATCTGGATCTGAACTCAATTAATTCTCAAGGCAGAAAGTCAAATACAGAAAAAAACAAATTGCTTTTTTAATAAAATATGGAAAATAAATATACACAATTTCTCCCATTTACTTTTTGTTGATTTTAAAAATTATAATTACACTATTTTCTCTTTTCGCAATTTTGCCGAATGTGTCATAATTGAGATTTTTTTTCTCCATCAAAATCTTGCTGTTTATTCATCTTTTGGTTTGTATGGAGTTCATTTTATACAATGTACAGAGTATTACTGTTTGTTGCTTTTCGCCAGAATATTCAAGCTTTTCTTAGTTCCAGACCAACGCAAAGTCGCTATGCGAATTAGGGGAAAAATAGTCTTTAAAGAAGAAAAATGTCCATTATTTACATGTGTTCAAAAATTAGTTTGATATAAGAAAAATCAATACAATACAGTTTGTTGCTTTTCTGCAAAATAACCAGTACAATCAAAGAAATGTGTAAACATAATTAGAGCTGTTAGTTTTACAAAGAGAGAAAAAAATAATTATTAAAAGCACAAACGCAAATAAAAAAAGTATGTATAGTGATGTGAACGGAGCCATGACTTGCTCAGAGCCCGGAGCCTTTCGCTTCCAGCCTTTATCTTATCAGATCTACGGGTCCGTTATGTCACCAGCTTCACACGTCAGTTTGATACATGATCCAGATAAATGTGTTTGATCACGGACTCTTTGATAAGAAAATGTGTGTGTGTGTGGAAGTATGTGTGTTAGTGTTGGTGCTTGTATGACCACTAGGGGCTGTATTGAAACTACCGTATTTATCACCGTATAAGACGCACTTTTTCTTTCCCAAAACTGAGGGTGAAAAGTTGGTCCGTCTTATACGGCAAATGCAGAGATCCGCGGAGCGCGCTCACCTCATATCGCGGCTCATCTCAATACCGCTATTCAGGTTAATACCGCTATACCGCGCAGCGCTACTCTCACTGTTTACTGACGTTACTGACTGTTCATGTCACATGTTTGACATACAATTGTTCTTAAACTGCTGTTAACTTTTATACAGTTGATATAAACTATTTTACTACAGTATTTGGTTCAGAATCTTTTTTTTTCTAGATTTTCCTCCTTTAAAATTGGGTGCGTCTTATATGTCGGTGTGTCTTATATGGCGAAAAATTCGGTACGTTGAAATTATATTTTCAATTATAATGAAATGAACCATCCAGTGAAGTTACATACACACAAACCAGGAGCAGTGGGCAGCCGTGAGTAATGGAGTCCTGTGGGGCTCGTTTTTTCAAAAGTATGTGCAAACATTATCAAACAAATGATCAGTATTTTATGACAAAAAAATATATAAATCCATATCGGTTATACTTTTATTAGCACTGCGTCCAGGAAAAATATTCACTTACGTTGTGTGAGTGTACAAACTGTGAAAATCATAAAAGGGTGGATAAAAAAGGAATTTACTCTTTATTTATTCTATTTATTATTATTTTCAATTAGTCACGTGGCCTTGAGTTCGCCCGTGGAATTGCTTAAGGTGTCCACAAGAGGGCGCTGTTTAAACATCTGACGTTTGGGAAAGTTCAACGTCTTTTGAGCTTTGTCAGCAGAACGTGTTTCCTCATTCCATCCACAAAATGATCAGGATATACAAAATACTCTGTGTTCTCATCTGAAGTGAAGGCATCAGAGATCTTCGACCAGAAGAAGCGGCTGCAGGAAGAGTCCAGCAGTGCCGAGGATGCAGACCAGGACAAACACCCACAGGAAGATCCGGTCAATCACCATCGCAACGTACTTCCAGTCGTCCTGGACCTAGAAGACACCAGACCAACGATCAATCACTCACCTGGAAGACAAGTCACGTGCAAGTCAAGGGAAAAAAGTTAAATTAGTTTGTCAATATGGCGACTGTCATACAACAAATTGTACATTTAACCATATTTTACGAATTTTTTTTACTTTTGCATTTTCTGGGCACTGAATATGCAAAAGGAAGTGTTCGCATTAGCTTATTTTGAGGATTAAAACATAAAATCAGTTTTACATACTTAGTTACAAATTATTTATAAACACTTGACCTTTGAAGTTTCATTGACACTATAGAGAAAACAAGTACAGTGGTACGCCCAGACTTACGAAATTAGTTTGTGGCGAGAGTCGTTTTTGTTCGTTGACTATTTTGTTAGCTGAGACGCAATTTACACGCAATTCGTTTAATCTGTGCCATGACTTTGTGGATTCGGACCAACATTTTCGTTTTAATAGATATGATAAACTGTTATCCCTAATAAAACTGGTTACCTCCATCTTTTAATTTTTGTGGTTTATTTGCGTGAGGATTAAACAGCTGTTTTTTACACTTCTGGACCGTCTCATTCATGCACGCCTGCGGTAAGAAAAAGACGCGTTCGTTTTAGTGTATCGAAAAATTTTCGCAACTCAGGACGAAATTTTCCCTGCAACGCATTTGTTGGTTTTTCGTTACAAAGGACATTTTGTAATTTGGCATGTCACTGTATCGTCTGATTGAATTGAAATTCACAAAAAAAAAATCAGCTGCTTTCCGCCGTTTTGACTGAGCAAGGATTCTGGGTAATGTAGTTAGGGGATTAAATGTAAATTCGCAACTCGGGACGAAATTTTCCTGCCAACGCATTCATTACTTGGGTTTTCCTGGCTCACTGGATCGTCTGATTGGATTGAAACTCACAAAAACAGCTGCTTTCAGCCATTTTGACTGAGTAGGAATTCTGGGTAATGTAGTTAAGTTATTGTGAGTTTTTGGACACGAAATATCCACTTGAAGATCATTTATGGAAGGCGTTTGAGACGATAAAAATGGTAAAAAGCGCCTTACAAATGCTCCGAACTTACTGAACAGTCACTAGTGCAAGACTCACTACTCCATCACTACAAGAAACGGCGAATCCCTCACCTCTTTGGCTTCGTTTTGCAGCCTCATGTTCTCCGCAATATACTTGACGCTTTCGATGGCCTCTCGCACTTCGGGTGATACGGACGGCAAACACAACACTCCAGCGCTCAAGGACTCCGAGCTGGAGCAGGGACTGGCTCCTCCCACTCCCATCATGCCACTGGCTCCACCCTCCTGAGCCAGTTTGGAGCCACGGTGCTTCCAGGCACACGGGCCTTCCCTGCACAGGAGGTTGGAGGTCATCTTGGACGCCTCCCCGAGGTTGTTGAGCTCGGTGCAGAGGAGCAGATGAGGACGCTGGGTCAGGCCTCCAGGGAGAACGTGCTGCTTGAGGGACGCCGGTCTGGACCTCTCCGGCTCCTTCTCAGGCCGCGTCATGAACATGACCCGAGGAAGCCAACTGAGGAAGACGCTCCTCACCCAACCGGGCATGGTGTGCGTCTTGGGGGTGCGGTAGTGGACGTTGAGCACGAAGACCGTGATGACGATGGAGAGCGTGACGAAGATCATGGTGAAGAGGAGGTACTCGCCGATCAGAGGGATGACCAGCGAGGTGGACGGGATGGTCTCGGTGATCACCAGGAGGAAGACGGTGAGGGACAGGAGGACGGAGATGCACAGGGTGACCTTCTCCCCGCAGTCGGAGGGCAGGTAGAAGACCAGGACCGTGAGGAAGGAGATAAGCAGGCAGGGGATGATCATGTTGATGGTGTAGAAGAGCGGCAGGCGGCGTATGTAGAGCGAGTAGGTGATGTCCGTGTAGATCTCCTCGCAGCAGTTGTACTTGATGTCGTGCTTGTAGCCGGGAGCGTCGATGATGGTCCACTCTCCGCTCTCCCAGAAGTCCTTGAGGTTGATGGTGGAGCCGATCAGCACCAGGTCGATTTTGGCCTTGTCGTAGGTCCAGGAGCCGAACTTCATGGTGCAGTTCTGGTAGTCGAAGGGGAAGTAGGTGACGTCGATCTTGCAGGAGCTTTTGAAGATGGCGGGCGGGATCCAAGTCACGTCTCCGTTGAAGCGCAGAAGAGCTTTGGTTTTGTCGTCCACCTGGAAGTCTCCAACCGCACTGAGGATTGGAAACCACGGCAGAATAAAAGTCTCGGAGATGCTGAGACTGATGCGGCTGGACTCACTTGTTGTACAAGACAATGTCGGGCTTCCAAATCTTGTTGGAGGGAACGCGGATAAACTCAACGCCGCCGAAGTTCTTGGGGTCCCATCGGAGTTTATAATCGTTCCAGATCTGTGAAGATAAACACCCAGAAACTCAGACACGCAGTTCACTATTTACCCTCAACTTCTAAAGCTAAACTACCTTAACATTACCTTTACTGAAAGAAGACAATTGTAAGAAAAAAACGAGTGAGCAATGCAAATAAAATAAGAAACGGGTAACACAAATTATAATAATACGTGTAAGAATTGTGGGGAAAAAATGCTGTACAATTGGAAAACAAAATCAAAAGGAGCACTATGGGAAAAAAACAGTGATATTTGTATATTATAAAGTGTATATATATATATATTTGTAAAGTATACAAATACTGTAAATGTAAATTTGTTGAAAAATAATGGTAAACTGTTGAAAAAAAATACTAACAGGAATGCCAAAGATGATAAATAATATTTTTTTTAAAAGAAAGGGTGAAAAATGAGAAGAAGAAAAAAAAAACCAAGAAGCCGGGAAGACTAAAGGTCTGTGCTGGATGATGAACTGAAGTGTCCTCAAGCTACAAACTGCCTCTATTCCATCATTGAAATGAGGAGGTGGACGAGCCTTTCTGACCCTCGTGGACCCGGAACATGAATAATAAAGGCTCTCACATGCCGCAGCCAGAGGTTGGTCTCCATGATCTGGTTCACCTCATCCTGTGGGAGCAGAACAGAGTCTGTGAGAGGTGCAGGAATAACACATCATCATCTGAGATGAATATTTCACGTGTTAAATAAGCGCGCTGTCCTGAGCCATCATTCTCAAGCTGAGTGAGGCGTGTCCACCTCCGTGTCTCTCAGACGCACTGTGATTGGCCAGAGACCACCTGAGCCCCTCCCCCTCACACACGCGCGGCACCACCCATCAGAAGCTGGAGGCTGTCGCTGTGTAGAAGATACACTACAGAGGGCAATGTTCTTTTATTCTATCTTTTTATCTGTCTTATTCTGTATCTCTTTCTCTTCTCACACTCTTCTTCTCTCTTCTCTCTCTCTTTCTATCCATCATTCAGTCTCTCTCTGTCTCTCTATCTATCTATCTATCTATCTATGTATCTATCTATCTATCTATATATCCATCTATCTATCCATCCATCCATCCATCATTCATATATCTATCTATCCATCCATTCATCCATCCATCCATCCATCCATCCATCCATCCATCTATCTATCTATACACAGTAATAAACGTAAAGCCACAGCCATTGAAGCTCAAGCATCCTAAAGTACCATCATCCACGTCCCTGAAGACGAGCCAGACTCATCGCTTCACGTCCCGAAAGAACAGTCTGCTGTTGTTTTCCTGGCCAATTACTCACCACTTTGACGAGCTGTGACATGGACACTTCAAACTGGACTATGACGGGGTCAGACACGTTCTCCACTGGTCTGATGTACTGGTTATAACTGGAGAAGATCCCTGAAAACAGCCTGTGCTCTGCCTCCGAGCAAAGAGATCCTGGAAGAGAACACACACATTCTCTCTGATAGCTTATGACAAATATAATTATAATAATAATAATAGTAGTAATTACCATAATAATAATCTTGATAATAAGGGATATAATTTATGCTTCAAAACTGCAAATTGTATTTACAAAATATAGCATCAACAGACACAGCAAATATACATATGTATATACGTGTAACCACATAATTTATTGCAGCAATGTAATTGTTGCAATGAATGTAATTGTTGCAATATATGTAATTGTTGCAATATATGTAACTGTATTAATGTGTATTTATATACTGTATAAACAATTTATATGTTGTCCTATCTGCAAGTAACTAAATATATGCAGTACATTAAAGCTTTCAAAAATTGTACCTAAATAATAATAATTCATTTAAATAATTCATTCATTTTTAATATAAGATTAGATCGTTCAGATTTTAACAGCAACAAGTAGAAGCTTCATCTCAGGATCAGTGATTTGTTACTCACCCGACAGAAGAAAACAGAAAAAGTAGCTGCTGTGACAGACGAGGAGAGTTTGCGCTTTCATTTTACTGTCCCGAACTCTGGTAAATCCAGCGAAAGTCCGAACGAGAGACGGAGAGAAAAGACCGGCAACGGCGAGAGACAGAGAAGCGAGAGACAGAGAAGCGAGGATGAGGAGGAGATCGGAGGAAGAGGAGGTGGGGGGCGATGATGAGGGTTAGAAGAGAGAGAGAACTGATGGGGGTGGAGAGAGAGTGGGAGGGGGAGGGAGAGAGACAGACAGAGAGGAGAGAAAGAGAGAGAGAGAGAGCGAGAGGAGAGAGAGAGCGAGAGAGAGAGCGAGAGAGAGAGAGAGAGAGAGAGAGAGAGAGAGAGAGATCGAGGTAGAGAGAAAGAGATAATTTAGAGATAATTATGCGATGGCCAAGAAAATGTTTACTACAAAACCACGACAATACTAATTTTACTAAAACAGCAATGATTATTATCAAAACAAAAAAAAATTATCAAAAAAAAAAAAACAATTATTAATAACAAAACAGCGCAACATTCATATACAAAAAATCCCAAATGTTTCTTTTCAAAGTAATTCGTTTTTCGTTTTGAATTCGCGTCACGTTCGTTACTCGAATTAAGTCGCTAAATGTAATTGCAACATCACAACACTTTGAAAATCAGTAGTGTTCAAAAAAGAGTTTAATACACCAATAAACATGTTTGTGTCCCTGTTTAGCCTTGAAAAAAAACGTAAACATTTATGAATTAAAAAAAAAACTACTAAAATAAAAAAGTAGGATACAAGAAAAGTAAAACAATACAGTTAAAAAAAAACTATTTTTAATTTAAGAAATATACAGTATAACAACTGTGTTTAATTCAAAGTAACAATCAAGAGTTGTGGCCAGCAGGAGGCAGAGCATCACGTGATCCTGATCTGCCTTCCAGATCTGTTCAACAATAGTGTCTAAAAATACAAAAACATGAAAAAATGACAATAATTTTCAGTTATTAATAAAAAAAAAAATTCCGATGAACAGATAATGACAAAATCTCTGTATTTCATTGTACATTGAAGTAAATAAAAAAATAAATCCCATTGCAACCAAAAATAAACTTGCATATTTTTGCATATAAACGTACACATTGGGTACATTAATTCAGAAAGTTCAGTAGTCTGGTTTGATAAAGCAGTGAATGAAACAGTTTGCTAAATCCAAAATCCGACTGGAAGACAATTCCGCATGTAAGTGCAATGGAAAACAAATAAACTATTAGGAAATTGCATATCTGTTTAAAAAGAATATGGTTTTATTAATTATTGTTTTTATAATGTTGATATAATTGATAATGATATAAACCATACGAGAAAATATCATAATTGAATTGTTGTTGTAATAACTCATAACTTAATAATGGATTATAAACAAACACTGAGTATTCCAAAATATTTTAAAGTGTGTATACTATATATATACAAGTGTGTTTTTTTTAACTGAGACAAATTATTATTATTATTTTTATTATTATTAAATTTAATTAAATAAATAGAAAAATGTATTAAACTATTAAATACATTATTTAAAAAAAATGAAGAATACTAATGAGACCCATGGAAGACACACAGCTCATTGCTCCACGTCACATCCCATCTCTCCTGGCAGACTCGCTGCTGGGATGCGGCACCAGGAGCGTCTGGTTCTGGAAGAGCGGCTGGAGGAACAGACCCAGCGTTCCCACCACACACACGATCACGAAGATCCACAGGAACAGGCGGTCCACCACCATGGCCACGTACTTCCAGTCCTCGATGACCTGTGAGAGTGTCATTAATAAACCCATTAACAAAAAGGCATCGAGCGGGAATTTAAATGAAAACCGCGGTGATGAAGAGTTGTGAGACGCACAAGTGCTGAGCTTCAGATATTGACCACGCACCTGGTGTCAGACTGCTGAGCTCGGCTCTTTCTGATAGCCACCATTACTCAGCTCTGCTCCTCCGGCATCGATCGAGGAACCAGCTCGATTTCCTCACAATGAAGTTTGGCTAAACGTGTAAATGTTACTTCTGCTTTGTACAACCTCTGCGTCCTAATCGAGCGTCTGGCGGATGGTGTGTTTGTCAAAACGTGATGACGTGCAGCTTTTGCTATTTAATATATCGCACTAAAACTGTTACAATTT
This sequence comes from Paedocypris sp. Pulau Singkep, assembly GCA_017309775.1. Classification (NCBI taxonomy): domain Eukaryota; kingdom Metazoa; phylum Chordata; class Actinopteri; order Cypriniformes; genus Paedocypris; species Paedocypris sp. Pulau Singkep. The sequence continues at coordinate 1,099,986 of MU204326.1, read as the reverse complement.
ATGCCCCGGTTAAATTCTGTACATTTGTGATGTTGTAGCTCTGGGTTTGAGGTGGGACACGCCCTAGACTCATGGCCAGCCAATCACTGAGCAGGACACATTCACACTCTCACTAGCGAAATATACAAACGACATGTTGAAATCCATTCAGTCGTGATTGCAAATTTCAGACGGTCAAGACCAAAGACAACAAGACAAAAGCTGAGAGAAGACTGGTTTTGGCTGGGGCTTATTTTCAGAGCATTTTTTTTTAAGTTTTATTAAGTCTATGTTGTATATACACCTGACAGAGAGATCCTTCAAATCTTCCAGGACACCTGATTGAGAGTTTCTTCAAAACTAGCAGAAAGCTTGATTGAGACATCCAACAAAACGTCTACATCACCTGACCGACAGTTCCTTCAAAATTTCAAAAACCACTGACCGAGAATTTCTTAAAACTTCTAGAACACCTGACCAAGAATTCCTTCCAACTTCTAGAACACCTGACAGAGAGTTCCTATAAAACTTCTGGAAGACCTGATTGAGAGTTCTTTCAAAACTTCTAGAACACCTGACCAAGAATTCCTTCAAACTTCCAGAACACCTGATTGAGAGTTCCTTAACAATTTCTAGAACACCTGACCGAGAGATCCTTCAAACTCCTAGAACACCTGATTATGAGTTTCTTCGAAACTAGCAGAACACCTGACTGAGAGTTCCTATAAAACGTCTACAACACCTGACCAAGAGTTCCTTCAAAACTTCAAGAACCACTGACAGAGAGTTCCTTCAAAACGTATAAAACACCTGATCGAGAGTTGCTTCAAACCTTCTAGAACACCTGACCAAGAGCTCACAGCTTCAGCTGTGATTAATTAAGTATTGCGAAGGAAGCCAATTCAATGCCAATGTTAAGAACAAATTCTTCAAAAAATCTCTCAGATGTTTCACTCACACTTTGATCATCGTCGTTTCCCATCATGTGCTCCGCTACGTAACGAACACCATCCACCGCTTCCTGAATGTCGCTGCCCCAGTGTGAAGCTCCTCTGGAGCCTCTGAGGTCCTGAGTCGAGTGGTGGCCATTGGGCAAGTGTTCGGAGGCTTGCAAGTCTCCTTTTCTGGAGCCGTAACTAAAGCCGAGATTTGCTCCTTTACTGTAAAAGTGTCCGGGTGAGGAAAGTGCCGAAGCTGAAGATGCAGCCAGCAGCACAGAAGCAGACGAAGACTTGGGAGGAACAGCGTAGTGAAGGCCCAACAGCGACTTGGCATCATGCAGACGTCTCTTTTGCCTCAGTCGTTGTCGAGCAGAGTTCCCTCTCGGCCTCTGCATGAACAGCAACGCTGGGAGCTTGACCAGGAAGACCAGCTTCACCCAGGCTGGCATAGTGTGGGTGCTCGGGGAGCGGTGGTGCACATTCAACACGCACACGCTGGTGATGATGGAAAAGGTGACCAGGACCATGGTGAACATGAGGTACTTTCCAATCAGTGGCACGTCCAGGGAGGTCGGAGGCACGATCTTAGATATGAGGAGAAGGAAGACAGTGAGCGCCAGCAGGACGGATATGCACAGGGTCATCTTCTCTCCGCAGTCCGACGGCAGGTAGAAGACCAGGATGGCCAGAGAGGTGATGAGCACACAGGGGATGATGAGGTTGATGGTGTAGAAGAGAGGCTTGCGCTTGATGATGAAGTCGTAGGTCAGGTCCACGTACGTCGGGTCCAGAGGGTTGACCGTCCGTCGTCCCGGCAGAGCCAAAATGTCCCATTCGCCACTGGGGGTGAAGTCGTCCATGCTGGCCACCTCGGACTTCAGCACCAGGTCGATCTCGGTGTGGTCGTAGGTCCAGGAGCGGAACTTGAGCGTGCAGTTCTGCTGGTCGAAGGGGAAGTGCTTGACCTCGATCTTGCAGGCGCTTTTATAGATGGCAGGAGGCAGCCAGGCAATGCTTCCGTTGAAGAGCACGATGGCGTTGGTGAAGACCGTCACCTCGTACGTACCGTCGGCACTGCAGAACCAGTAGACGGTTAGAGTGATAGCGACCAGATGCTCGTGTCCATCAGAACGCTTGGGTATCGTGGTCCACTCACTTGTTGTATAGAACGATGTCAGGCAGCCAGATGTGTCTGGAGGGGATTCGGAGCTTGTCAATGCCCTCGTACTCAGCCGGGTCCCAGGACAGACGGTAATCGTTCCAGTTCTGGGGAAAATAAAGTACCGTGTTTTCTGGACTATAAGTCGACTATAAGATACTTTTTTCACAGGTTCTGAACCATGCGGCTTATACAAAGGTGCAGCTATTCTGCAGATTTTTTTGATAATGAAGATAAATACGGTAGATACCGTTTATTTTCTCTTTTTTTCTGTCTCGTTTTAATCAGCAAAGTTGCTGCCGTGATAAATGCAGGTTAGGAAAGGATCTATTTAGTTACACACATGTACATTTACTCTTCAAAATCCTTCATAGAGCGGATGCGGCTTATATACAGGTGCGGCTTATAGTCCAGAAAATACGGTAATTTTGGCTACTGTGTATCAATAATAGAAGCAACTTTTACTCTCTACTTGACTACATTTGTGATTGCGTATTTGTATTTTTACTCCACTATATTTGAACAAACACTCACCGTTACTTGTTACTTTGTGATCGGGCAAGACAAGTCAGCATCGTTTTCTACCGCGGTTAATTCCGCTGCGATATTGCCATCTGCAGGATGCTAAAGGTACTGGATGCTAATTATGAGCTAAATTACGTAAAAGCTATTTTCTGCTATTGTGAAACATTAAATTTAATTTGTATATTATGAATTAAAACCTCATAAATGAAGGGTTTCTACATTGCTTGGTGGTTTTTTAGATATCAAAAATCTGTACGGGTAAAATAGTAAGATCTTTTACAATTGGATACTTTACGACTTTTACTCAAGTCTTCTTGGAATTGGTGGCTTGTAAATTGTAAAGTATTTTTTTACAGGAAGCAACCTGTACTTTTACTCAAGTATGGTTTTCAAGTATGGTTGGTACTCTTGATTGGGACACGTTGGTACAAAACCATTTACCAGTTTACCTTATGAGATATGATTTGGATTTTGGGATTTCTTTACTGTATATTTGTCTACCGTGTATTTTTACAGTCTCTGGATAAGCTCAAGGTCGACAGCAAAGAAATCAGCATTTATATTAGCCTTAATTTATAATTGAATAGCGAGGAGCCTTACCTGAGTGAGCCAGACGTTGGTCGTCATGATTTGTTCTCTTTCATTCTAAAAACAAGCGAGAAGATAACAGAAGAAAAAAAAAACGTGAAGGTGACTCATTTGTTTTCGTTGACAAACTGAACAAACACTTATTCTACAGTAAAACCTCTGATTAGACGCAGGGCACCGCTCAATTTCATACATCGTGTCACTTATCGTTTTTTTCTATTGTGCTGAAATGCTCGAGGCAGCAACGACCTTTTATAAGTCGCTTTCAAAAAGCAATTTTCGAAAGGAAGGTGTATTTCTGTTGTGTCACTAAAGACGTATGACGCTCTTTATATGTGGAGGAGCACTTTAGTCATTCTGCTAGGACTTTCTAAAGCTTTTGGTGTTTGAATAACCAATCTAGCCTTATTTAGACCTTCTGTTTTTTTTGTTATCGGAGTTAGTAAGTTTATATGTAGTATTTTTTTTTCTTTTTATTTCTTTTTATCTAGTCAAGTTCTTGAATCTAGCCATCTTGAATTTTCAGAGTGTTTTTTCGTTTTTTTTTTTTTTTTTTTCTAGAAAAAAAAGCTTAATTACATTTTTTACTGGCTGACTGTTTATTTAAAAAAAACGGCCCAATTAAGAGGCTGTCCCAATAAAGCGGCGGCAGACACGCCCCCAAGCCTCATTAAAATAATACTTTATTTTTCCAAAACAAACATGCACAGTTGTTTTGCAAAAGTACTTGACCAAACCACATTTGTACTTTACTTTTAGAAATGTATTCATTTTACACTACAAGAGTTACTTGTTATCTAAATCAAAGCAAGCACTTTACATGTGAAAAATACATGTGACAAAATGAAATCTCGTTTTCGTTTAATCCTTTCGTTCATTCGATACGCCTTTTGCACTTTTTCATCGTACAGTATTGTATAATTTTGGAAAATAATAATAAGAACGTCTATAAGTCCAGAACAAATATTTCCCACTCACAACACTGATGAGCTGAGCCAGAGAAACCTGGAGAAGAACCGTCACCCTCTCGGTCCGGTTCACCGCGGGCCGGATCAGCTTATTATATCGCTCTTTTCCCAGCAGCCAGTTCATCAGTCGCTCCTCTGAGTCTGCACACACCCCCACTGCACACAGATCAACAGACACATGACGGCAAGTTCCACCTAATGACGGTTTGACCAGCTCAGGCCTCAAAGCTTGAGAGTCGGACCTGCACGCGAATCCAGGAAGACACGGCTAAAAGCAACGATTTGCTTTTCTCACTCTCTCTCTCTCTCTCTCTCTCTCTCTGTTTGTCTCTCTCTTTCTCTCTCTCTGTCTTTCTCTCTCTCTCTCTCTTTCTGTTTGTCTCTCTCTTTGTCTCTCTCTCTCTCTCTCTCTTTCTGTTTCTCTCTCTCTCTCTCTCTCTCTCTGTGTGTCTGTCTCTCTTTCTCTCTCTCTCTCTCTTTGTCTCTCTCTCTGTCTCTCTCTCTCTCACCCCCTCAAAGCTCGAGAGTTGGACTTGCATGCAAATCCAGGAAGACGTGGAAGTCTAAAAGCAACAATTTGAATTCCAATTCTAGAGTTCTAGCAGAATTCTGCGTCTGAAGAAACCAGGATCTTGTGAACATTGCGTAAGAGTTGAGTCTTTGAGATTTAGAATGTCTATCCTATCTTCTGTCTGATGTGTGAAGCGTGTGGTTTATAAGTGACGTGTTGCTGAGTCAGAACGAGCTTTTGTGCTGTGGAACAGATCCATCCCAGTGATGGAAGCAGATCGGCTCTTTATTTAATCTTTTTCAAGTCTAAATGACTTTATTCAAAAGCAAGAAATAGAATGTGATCTGGCATTGCAAATACGTACATTCAATTGCTCATTTGTGAGACAAAAGGCGGTTTTATCTATCTATCTCTGTATCTCTCTCTCTCTCTATCTATCTCTTACACACTGTTTTTGTTGGCCGTCAAACCCAGTGAAGCATAAAATCCTGATCATTATGAAATTATATTAGTGCGTTTGAGATCTATTTTAAAGTACTGTAAACTTTTCAAACATCTAGATTCAGAAAAAGGGTCATAGGTGAAAAATCAGAGGTGAATACCACCAGCCAGAATTGTGAAAGACTGACGTTTAAATTTATTTTACCCCCTTTTTTGCTCTAGATGTAATCTGGCATGACATTTAGAAGACTTTTCTTAGCAGTCAGTATTTATCATGGGATAAGATAAAAAATAATGAACAAAACATTTTCCATGTATAGACCTTAAGATTCACACAAAGTCGTCTTTAAGATGGTAGAAACTACGTGCATCTATCAAGTAGGAGCCCAGGGGTTGAAGACTAATTCAAGTCAATTGGAAGTCATTAATATTAATGAGAAGCGGTTTGTTAATTTGAGAGCCTGGAGTTCCCCTATAAGCGTTTCCTTTGTAATGCTGATTGAAAACGTACAAAACAAGAGAAACAGCAAAGACAAGGAGAATTTCAGAGTAAAAAGATCACATGGAGACAAACTGAAAAAATATTTAAATAAACATTTGATATAAAAATATTAAATACATGAATTTGATCAATATTAGAGTCTGGAAAGTCCGGTTATAGATGTGAGTGAGAGTGTGAAAGTGTGTGTCTGCGTATTCAGCTCTCTGATTGGTCGGCCAGGGTGTGTGCCACGCCTTCAGGCTGAGAGTGACAGTGCTTGACTCCAGCTCCTCGTGACCCAGAAATGGAAAAGAGTCACGTTTACTTCTTTTTTTTTATACATTTAATTTAGTATTATACGCATTACTGCTCTAGGTGAATGTGAATGACACGTAACAAACATCATATTCATTCCAAGTCCTTCTGGTCACCTTGAACATTGACTCAAGTCTGCAAAAAGTGCCTTAGATCTTTTTAGTGATGAGGATTCCTGCCAAACGCAGATGATGCACAGTCAACATATTGGGAGACCCGTGTCAAAGTGTGGTCTCCTCACCATGATGGATGGCTCGGGATGACAGGAGATCCGTCTCCACCTTCACAGGACTTACAGCCTGTGACCAAGCTATTTTACTGTATAATGCTGTGTAGGACAAGCATAGCGTGTTAGCTTTAAACGTCATACTAACTATCTTATTGGGTGTTTGTTATTTTTTATGTTGTTATTTTTTGCATTGAGAAAAATGCCAATGTAGTGTTTACAGAGGTCGGTATTATCAAGTTCATTTGTAGTCCGAGACCAACGCAAATTATTAATTACGTTGGGAAATACCTGTGGTTTGAGGTGAGTAACTATGATGAAGATATGCTAATGATGCTAATTAATGGCGATTCCAAAGCAGGTCACGTGATAATAAACAACATGGCTGCCAATCTCTGTCATACTTCAAGACTGAAAGCAAAATAAATAAATAAATAGATTTAAAAAAAAAAGACTGTAAGCAACTTTAACGCCTTGCGAATGTGATTGTTTCCTGTTTTATACCTATAATAATGCACTTCGTTTTAATGAAAGTCGGGGTGGAGGAAGACCACGTGATAAAAGTTACAACTAAAAAGTAGTTTTTTTATGCTATCTTTGTCCACAAAAAGGGCAACTTGGTTTTTTTTTTTTTTTTTTTTTTTTTTTTTTTTTTTT
>MU204326.1:1068659-1093095 GCA_017309775.1 Paedocypris sp. Pulau Singkep | reverse complement strand
AGCTTGAGGAATATAAACGGTGTGTAGAGTGGTGGTGCTGATGGCAGGAGCGTGTAAGTGTCGGGGTCACGGCTCCAGATGAAGGGCAGTGACCTCGCTCTGACCTCCATCTATCACTCCTCTCACTCGCTCCGTCTCTCACCTGCTTCATTTCAGAATATCCAGCGTCCTGCTGACAGATTTGTGCGTGTTTGAAGTTTTATGTTTTATTTGATGCATGGCACAAATCTTATATTTAAAGACATTGATGGTGTAAAGTGTAAAGGCATCTTTTTTTATCAAGATTATTCTTAGATGAGGTGATAGTATCGCCATCTGCAGGATGCCGAAGGTACTGTATGCTATTTCTCAGCACTTTTTTGCACATTTGAGTTTGACCGAGAGACTGACTTTTATTTATTTATTTATTTTTTATCTTTTTGAAAATGTATTCAAAAAATTTTTTAAATGTCATTTTCAAACATTCCTGTATCAAATTTAATTTCTATATTAGGAAAAGAAGTCTCATTTATTAAGAGTTCCTTGCTTTTCACATTTCTTGGTGTTTGTTGAGCCTAAATTCAGTATGAGTAAAAAACTTCTCTTTTTCTTTTTAAGAAAGGATTCTTCACGACTTTTACTCAAGTCTTCAGAGTAATTTTACAGTAAGGTATCCGTACTTTTGCTCAAATCTGTTCTTTTTCCTTTTATTTAGACACTGTCACAGAAGGAATTGAACACCTTAAATTGCACTTAAACATCGAGGTGCTTTTATTTTTCCGTCTTTTTCTGTATTTTCTGTATCGCTAAAAGTTCCTCCTCGTTGAAAGGACATAGATGAGGCACGAGACTAAGAAGATCAGGTTTGTGAAGCGCTAAGGACACTCCAGGGTCGTATCGGTGATATATTCCTGTGTTTCTGGAGGGTTGAACTTATGCCTTGTCGACTCTGGCGCCATCCAATCTCATGCTGGGATTTATCGCCTTTAAGAGTCATTATGGAATTAATAGACCAGTGATGGGTTAAGAAAAGCGAACGGGGATTCGAAAAAACGCTGCATTTCCACAACAAGCCGAATTTTCCCGATTCCGTCCATTTGTCTACGTTATTAAAATACGACCCTGATCACTAGAAGAACTTTTGTTGTTTTTTCCCTCCAGGATCGAGATAATTCAAGTGTTGAATTACGGATCCTGTGCCTTTTGCCCCTGACGTGTTGATTCAAACGATTTGCTGTCTTAAACCGACAATTAAAAAGCGCAAAGAGAGCGTATGGCAATATGTTTGTGTGAGTAAACGCCATCAATCCCACGAGGTCAGTGAGTCGATGAGAAGAGCTGATGCGTGTTCTTCATTTAGAATGTTCCAGAACTATAGCGGATGGCATGACGCTGCCATTGATTTCTGATTAGGAGAACTGGAATAAGTAGCGAGTAACTGTAATTTAAGTACGGTATCTTAAGTATTTAAGATATAGTGCGGTTTGACTTTTACTTGAGTGAATAACGGACGGCGTCTGAGTTAAAAAACACTTTCTGACGGAGGCAAAGGGAATGTGATATCATTCACTTCCGTGTTCACTTCGGCAATTAGTTTTTTATGTCCAGCGGAAGGATATTGAGTGCGGAATGGCAGATCTTGACAGTTTAGAGCAGATCCAGCTGACATTATAAGAAAAAGACCAACAAATAAGCCAAAAAAACCCCATTAAATTTAACGTTCTAGGACATTTGTATACAGAAAACGTACGCTTGGAAAATACTGATTTAATTTAATTTAATTTAATTTGAATTGACTTAATATTAAATCCTACACTGCAAAAAAGGAATTCTTGACAAGCAAAAAGATCTCGAAATTACACAATAAATCTTGTTTTTTTCAGATGAGATAAATTTACTTACATTTACACAAAAAAATAGGTCTTTGTTTCAAGCCGTCCTACCTAGTAAAATTTTCTCTTCATTAAGTGATAATTTAACTTGATTGAAGTCTTTTTTTACTCATTTAGTTTTTTATTTTCTCATTTTTTCACGTGCATTTTTTGCAGTGTGGTCCTAATGCTTCGTCCTAAACTTTCAACGTGTAATATTCAGCTCCAATTTTAGGAAAAAACACATTTATGGTCAACTGATCCTGTCTACACCATCTCACTCCAACTCCCCACAACCCAGAAATGGACAAAGCGGATTGGCAATTTTGCAATTGGCAATTGGATTTGTTGACAAGCAAAAAGATCTCGAAATTACACAATAAATCTTGTTTTTTTTTTTTCAGACGAGATTAATTGACTTACTTTTCTAAAACTTACTTTTGGCTTGTTAGAATTGAGAGTAAAAGATTAATTTGCTTGTTTTAAATAAAACCTACCAAGTAAAATTCTCTCTTCATTACGTGATAATTTAACTTGATTGAAGTCTTTTTTTACTCATTTTGTTTTTTATTATCTAATTTTTTCACGTGCATTTTTTGCGATGTGGTCCTAATGCTTTATATTACGCTATTAATATTAATATATAATATTACGCTCCAATTTTAGGAAAAAACACATTTAAAGTCAACTAATCATGTCTACACCATCTCACTCCAACTCCCCACAACCCAGAAATGGACAAAGTGGATTGGCGAGATAATCACAGGTGACTTTAAAGCCAAAACCCATCCTCACGTCTTCCAGTCAGGGATGCGGGACACGTGTGTGTGATGGAAGTATAAAGATGAATGGAGCGTAGAAAAGAAGAAAGGAGGTGATGGAAGAGAAATGACCAATCACAGAACTGCAGATGTAGCGAAACAGTGTTGCCGTGTCGACATTGGGGCGTAGATATATCAAACGGGCAGTTCATTACCTCAAGTGCTTGGCTCCTATAGCGAGATATTGATCATCTCCTGAGCATCTGCACAGCTCGCGTACAGTCTCCACCAGACGTGCCACCACATAATCACAGCAGACGGGGCAGCGAGGGGCGTGAGCGGGCATATCTCACCCAGAATCCACCGGGTTGTTGTGTTTAAAATAGATTTCCTGATCAATAACGACAATACGCATATTGGACGATGTCTGTTTGGATGAGGAAGACAGACAGTGACAGGCATTTGTCCATTTAGGTTATATACAGAGGTGTAAAGACTTAAGTAAATTATACTGAAGTAAAAGTACCGAATCACACCTAAGTAAAAGTACTTTCACTTAAGTACAATTATACTTAAGTAAAAGTGCTGATACTTACTGTATAAGTTACTCCACTACTAGTAAAAAGTCACCACTGCAATATAGACCTGAGGCAAAGTAGCAATTTCTAAAAGAACTTAAGTATTTTACTCATACTGAATTTAGGCTAAAATGAAAACAAATAAATGTGGAAAAACTCTATTCGTGAGGTTGTGTTTTCTAATACAGAAACGAAATGTAACAACATTTCAAAAATGGTAAAAGTTAACAAAAAAGAAGAACAAAGAACAAAAAGCTTCCGGTATCTTCAGCAGACTACAAATGGCAAAATCGCCTCGTTCGATCAAGAAATTAACCGCTATAAAAATCGATTATGGTTCAAAATGTAACGAGTAACGGTAAGTGTCAATTAAAAAGTAGTGGAGTGAAAAGTACAGCTACTCAATCACAAATGCAGTGGAGTAGAGAGTAAAAGTTGCTTCTATTTTTGATACTCAGTACAAGTACGAAGTAGCCGAAAACATACTTAAGTAAAGTAACAAAGTACATTTACTCAAGTAGCTTACACCTCTGGTTATATATCGGTTATATATAATGGGGGGGGGGGGCAAAGTTGACATTGCTGTGCTATTTCTGCAAACGTATGTGGAAATTAAATGTGAATGTTTTACACGAGTCTTTTAAACTATGCGTTTTTGGCACACTCACTATCCGATGCGGATTATTGGTTTGTTTGGGACGAGATTTGACAACATGGAATGAAGATGATGGTCTGTAATGTGAAAGCTTGACCCACGTTTCGCATTTTAGTTGGGTTTTTTTCGACTTACGTAATTGAGAAGTTCACTGGTGACAGTTCTGCATTAATCTCCCAGATTAGAGATTTCTCTCTGAATTTGACCTTCACGCACGAGTGAATTTTCTGTAGGTTGTCTCATTGAAAGTTTGTCTAATATTATTGTCTCATAATTATGATTTCTTTTCAACTTATTGTGTCATAAAGATGGGTAAGTCAAAATTTTAAGTTAGAAACTCAATTACGAGATAAAAAAAATTCATGATATTGAGATTTTAAGTCATAATGATAAGTTAAAAAGTCATAATGTTGAGATACTAAAGTCATAACATTGAGTTACTAAGTCATAATGATAAATTAGAATGTCATATTTATGAGATATTAAGTCATAACATTGAGTTACTAATTCATAATGATAAGTTAGAATATCGTGTGGAGATTCTAAGTCATAACATTGAGATACTAAGTCAAAACGACAATTTAGAAAGTCATAATATTGAGGTACTAAGTCATAACATTGAGTTACTAAGTCATAATGATTAGTTAGATAGTGATAATATTGTTATACTAAGTCATAATATTGAGTTACTAAGCCCTAATGATGAGTTAGAAAGTAATAATTATGAGTTACTAAGTCATAATATTGAGTTTCTAAGTCATGATGACAAGTTAGAAAGTCATAATTTAGAGACTAAGTCATTGAGTTACCAAGTCATAATGATAATTTAGAAAGTCATAAATTTGGGATATTAAGTCATAATATTGATTTACGAAAGTCATACTATTTAGATGCTAAGTCACAACTTTGAGTTACTAAGTCATAATGATAAGTTAGAAAGTCATAATTATGAGATATTAAGTCATAATATTGATTGAATAAGCCAGAATAATAAGTTGGAAAGTCATTACTATGAGATATGAAGTAATACAAAATAATATACAAATAATACATGAAACAAAAACAGCGAGGAATTTAGTGATTCTTCTGTTCACTGACTGACACAATCTTCAATCTCTAGTTTTAAATTAAGATATCTTGATAAAATAGCTCATATTATTTCCTTTCAATAACAAATGTCCTCACATTCTGCAGGTCAGTTCGGATCAACGAGTCTGTCAAACAAGTGAGGTAAAGGACAATTGTTGAGGATCAGGATAATAAATGACATTTACAGGCCAGTTAAACATGTCTAATTCGTCATCGTCAGGTTTTTCTTATCGTTGACTCGTGATGGAGCGACAGTTTAAACTTTATTAGACTGAGAACCCATCAATCTTCTCTTGACAGGTTGTCACGTGATGTGTGGATTATGTTTCTCAGAGCTTTAACGCCCTAGAGGTTTCGTCGATGCTGTAAAATCTGACAAACCGACTGTAGGAGTCTCTTTAAATAATTTGACTGGTTGCGTAGATTCAAGGATATTCAGCAGATATTTTAATAATTCATTATTCCATCAACACACAGTAAATGATTAAGTTGGTATTTTTCTTCACAATGCCCGAGTGGGGAACTCTGGGTAATGTAGTGCGTAGCTACAATTACTGTGTGCAATATTGGCCATTTTCTTAATAGTTATTTTGCAACCCACAAATGTATACTCTTTAGAGTTAACTGTTATAAAAATGATATTAATTCATGATTTTGTCAAATTAGTGTGAAATAGTTTTTGTCCTTTTAATTCATTTGTCCTGTTGTTTCTACGTACCGTAATTGACACGTGTTTAATTGTATTGACAAAATATAGGTACGATATAAACATTTTTAAAACACAATTTGCACCAAGTCTTGGAGTCGATTTGTTTTGTAGCAGTAAAACCTTTTTTAAATTGATTTGCTTTCTTTGTGACGCTATATGTAAAAATGAAAGAGGGTTTTTATAATCGCTAGCGTTTACAACCCTGTAGGAAGCGCAGACTATTACAAACTCTAATACAAACCATAAACATGTTACAAGTTGCCTGGACTGATAGAGACCGTTTGTCTTTGTGAAACAGTGACAGAATGACAATATGGAGACAGTCAGAGTTGTAAGTGCATTTTTACGAGAACTGAAGCGCTGCGAGTCAAGGACGGATGAAAGACGCTTCTGAATGGAAGAACATTTACATGCGCGTCATAAAGATGAGCACATATCACATGAAAAGCCTAAATAGAATAGAATAGAATGCCTTTATTGTCATTGTGTTAAATTGTTACAATTAAAATTGGAAATACTATTGCGTTTGTTGCGAGATAAGGGAGCGAACGATCAAAATATAAATCTGAACGAATCTTCAAAATGAAGATAAACACATTGAATAAAATAGAATGTAGATAATATAATAGATCTGGTATAATTGTATCTATATTCAGTTTTATTCGATGAGTATGTGTCTTGGATTTTCATTTTGTTTGTCTGTTGCCTTTTTGATTGTTCATTTTCCACATCGATGAACAGAAATGACAACTGACTATTCAAAGAAGCATGATTAAGGATTTTTAATGTTCTGATGATGCTTAAAAAAATTCCGACTTAATTTTTAATTAAAAAATGCAATAAATAAAACAACAACAACAGTTTAACAAGATTATAGAGATCAATAAAAAAACGAATCTATGTTTTAAACGTGGCAGAGAGGCTAACCAGACTCTTGACGGTTATGAAAGCAGACAGAACAGACAATGATTTAATAAAGACGTTGATTATTCAAGCTTTTTTTACGGTCTGTTGAACCCTGGATGAACTTGACGTGTCATTTTCCAGATTTTCTTTTGGTCCGCTATAAATCCGAGATTCTCCGTGTGTCCACTTTTTAATCAAAAAGACTTACGTGTGTGTGTGTGTGCGTGTGTGTGTGTGTGTGTAATGAAAAAAAATGAAGCTGGAAATCAGAATTGTATTGGCTTTTCAAGCCGACAGACATAAAACACGGGGAAGACATTAATGTGCGCAGTGTTTCTCCTCAGCTCCTGATCTTGATTCCGAGCGTAGTGATTGGACGACACGGCGATGAAGATGTCAGTCCCATCTATTATATTATTCCGTTCTTGCAGTTCATATTTCACTTTTTTATTTAAACCTTTCCCAATCCGAATCCACTTGACCGGTTGGATCCTGGGATAAAGCGTATAGTGGTGTGAGTGTAATTGGCTGGAGATAAGCGTGGACTAAGTGCGGTGTTGTGCTGTAATCGTAATCTACGGCCAGAGATAATAGTCGCTCTAATAGAAGGCACAATCTCCCATCAGACTCGGCTTGGTGTAATTGACTTGTGTTTTTATGCGTCTCAGCGAGAGATTGAAGAGGCTTTTCACAGCCTGGAGGAAAATGAATAGAAATGAGGCATTTGGAAGTGTTTTATGAGTCCACGGTTTCCTGTTTAAACGCCTCGACTGTTTCTGCATCTCTGTGTTGAAATCTCTGTGTTCCAGTCCAGTTTTCCTGGGTTTTCCTCGGATTCGGGTTGATGTCCGTCTGTTTCACAGGAGAAGAAGAAATTGGATTTCAGATCCAATGGTCCATCATCTTCCTCCTCCTCTTCATCACCCCGAGGATTGAACACCGAAGCCGAAAGCACTTTCTCTCACTCTTTCTGTCACTCATTTGCTCTTTCAACTTGGTATGAAAAGGTGTTTTATTCTACAATTTTTTTCAGGTAATAAATCCGCACGAATAGATAAAAAAATATAGCTGTAAGAAGAAAAAGCTTTTTATTACTATTATTTGGCAACAATAAGTTGCAGTTAGGATATACAGTATATTGTGTATATATAGAGTGCTGTTACAAACTTATATACTAATTTTTCAACTAGTTAATTGCAATTCCCTGACCAAATTAATCGCGATTAATCACAATTAAATGACCGAAGATTGTAATATTGGATATTAAGCTGTAATATGTAAATTAATGTAAACTACAAAATAAACACTCGTTTGAATACTGTATTGTACGCAGTTCGACATAGAAAAAGGAAAACGCCAACGTTCCACGATAAAGATAAAAAAGCTAAATGTTTACATGTATTTCCTATTTGTTAATTTATTTCCTACATTCCTTTTGTACGTAAGTATTTCTGCATTCATTTATACACGAGTACATTTTCTTCCTTTTTCTCGTAATAACACAAATAAACGAATTTATACATTTATTTTCCATTGCTATATTTCTGCATTTATCTATACACAAGTACATTTATTTCCTATTTGTCGTAACAACATAAATAAACGGATGTATTTAAAGGTCCTCCATAAGAGCTGACCAAGCTCTCTCCGGTGCAGAATTAGTTTCCTCTTTCTATTTTGTCGTTTCTTTTTTAATAAACGCGACTGTAAGTTCTAACTGCGTGTGATTTAAGCCAGATCTGTCCTCTTAGCTAATTGATTTAAACCGGGTCTGCGTTTGCCCATTGTCAGCCCGACCGGCCTCGCACAGGCCCCATAAACCACATTAGCCGTAAAACTGATGGATGAGTCGAGCTGTTGGCTCAGGCTTTAATACTGAGGAAAACGCTCGCCGCCTCCTGAACCGAGCTTCCTGGCTTCTTATAATCCTGATAAGTATTAGGCATTACACAGAAGAGCTGTGCCGTCATCACCAACTCCCATTTTGGGTTGATCGTTTTCCATAATCGGAATTACGCAAAAGACAACTGTGCTTTTCACAGGTTTATTACCTGACTGGTGAAAGGGTCACATGTGTAGATCGGTTTGTGTGTCTGCTCATAGCCTATAGTCTCAACAACCATGGGCAATGGACATTTTTGGACTCTTGGACTCTTTTTCCCTAATTTTTGAGAAACAGATAAATAATGGACATTTTTTTTGGACTCTTTTTCGCTAATTTAAAAAAAAAAAGGATAAATACTGGACATTTTTCCTGGACTCTTTTTCCCTAATTTTTGAGAAACAGATAAATAATGGACATTTTTCTTGGAATCTTCTTCCCTAATTTTTGAAAAACAGATAAATACAGGATATATACCGCTGCTATATAAATCGATCGATCCCACAACTGCCTTTTTGTATTTATATTTTATATTTCTTTCATACTTTTATATTTATATATTTTATTTATTTATTTATTTTTAATTTAATTGAAAAAAATTGTTTTATTTTGTTTTTTTTTTTTTGTTTATTGTTTTGTTTATGAAAATGTATTTTTATTGCTGCTGGACTCGGGGAGCTACCGAAAGAAATTGTGTTGTACAACATACAATGACAATTAAAGCCTCTTACTCTAACTCTTACTCTTAAATAAGCTTGAACTTGAACTTGAACTTTCCACTGACTGAGCGAATAGGCGACTGGGACTTGGCAGTGGATCTGATTACTTACGCAGTGACGTTGCCCTGCATTGATACACTGATAAGGCTAATCAGATCACACGCTCCCAGCACACTCCATTACTCCATTACTCCTCTCCGCTCTTACAGCATTACACACTCCTCACAACACCACACACACACACACACACACACACACACACACACACACACGGCACAGACATGACGCTCACAGACACATTAGTTCTGTGTAAACACGACTGATGCTACGAGAGACACATTCGGAAATGTCACATGTTAAACTGAGTGTTAGGAAAGAATGGAATAGAATAGAATGGAATATAATAGAATAGAATCGGATTAAATAGAATGCCTTTATTGTCAATGTATAGCTGGGTTACAATGAAATTGGGAATACTACTGTTTGGTGCAAAAAAAAAGGATTGAACAATCTAATCTAATCTAATGTAATCTAATGTAAACTAATTTAATTTAATCGAGTCTAGTCTAGTGTAGTGTAGTCTAATTTAATATATATAATATGATATGATATGATATGATATGATATAATACAATTCACACAAACTAAATAAAATAAAACACAAACAGAACATAATGTATATTTAAATAGAATAGAATAGAATCGGATCAAATGGTTACAATGAATTTGGGAATACTATCGTTTGGTGCAAAAAAAATTGAACAAATTGATCCAAATCTAATCTAATTTAATCTGGTGTAGGCTAGTCTCGTGTAGTCTAGTTTGGTCTAATATAATATAATATAATATGATCTAATGTAATGTAATGTAATATAATATAGTATATAATACAATATATAATATAATACACACTAACTAAATAAAACAAAACAAAAACATACATATATATAACTAAATAGACAACAAAATGCAAAAGCACAAAACAATGTAACATTAGTTTTACAAATGCAAAACGAACTTCTGAAAAGCAAGTTAACGACAATGCAACTGGCTTTTCAGCTTTATCGTTTACACAGGATCGCGAGACGAGCGGCTCAAGGTCACACGAGGTTGACCTTTCCAGAGTCTCATTTACATACGGACGAGCCTCGAGGGCGCCATCAAAACACTCCTTTAATTCACAGTTAAATTAAAGTCAATTCAATTAAATTAAGTTAAACTGCGTTCCACGTCAACAGAAGTCGACTTCAAATGCAAGAACGTAGACGTGGAGTTTGAGATCCACAAAGGTCGTCTCTGATGAAAGATTTACGAATGTGTTAAAAACAGCATTTATTTTTTATTATATACAGTATAACCCAAAATAAATGTGGGATAAATATAATTCACATCTTTGAAGAATGTTGCCTAAATCCACTTTTTGAAGCGAGGTCACGGAATCTGGTTATTCTGCGTCAGATTCAATAATGTAGTTCAATCTGGAATGGAAAGTCGTTCTTGAATGCTTTTTCAGCACTGGGAGATGTTGCTGGAGCAGCCTTTTAGCTTTAAACCAGGGCATTACATGAAATTTGGCCCTGGCATCTTGCACGGATTTGTGCTTCCTAATAGTGGCCTGGGCATTAGAAGATCATTAGACGTCTGGCCGTCCTCCAGCGACGCCTAAATCACTGCGAATGGTTCAGTCTGGGGAAAAAAGGCCTTCAAAGGAATCACGTAAGCCAGTTCAGTTCACTTTTAGCACTTCTATACTATACTTCTGTATTATACTTCTATACTATAACCTTCATGCCTTCCTTGGGTTTGAACACACACACACACCGAAGTCAAGTTCAAGGTCAAGTTCAGTGCATTTGTAAAGCGCTTTTCACAATTACAATGGTCTCAAAGCGCACAATTTTAGCCATTTTATTCCATCAAGATATGATTAATGGAGGCAAAAGTGACATTGGAACAAGTGTTTAGGTCAAAGTGGGGACCTTTGTCTGGGTTTGGACTTTGTTACTTTACTTGAGTAATTTTTGCTACTTTGTACTTGTACAGAGTATCAAAAATATGAGCTACTTTTCCTCTTTACTTGACCACATTAGTAATTGAGTATCTGTACTCTTTACTCCACTACATTTCAATGGACACTTACTGTTTCTCATTACGTTGTGCGCGACAAGTCGGCATCTTTTTATACCGCAGTAATGAACTTGTAATAGAGTACTTTTACAGCAAATAGACTTTGTTACTTTAAGTTTTTTTTTTTCTCCACATTTGTTACTTGTAGTGAGGATCAAAAGAATAAGCAACTTTTCCTCTCTACTCCACTACATTTGTGATTGAGTATCTGAATCTTTACTCCACTACATTTGTGATTGAGTATCTGAATCTTTACTCCACTACATTTGTGATTGAGTATCTGTATCTTTACTCCACTACATTTGTGATTGAGTATCTGTATCTTTACTCCACTACATTTGTGATTGAGTATCTGTATCTTTACTCCACTACATTTGTGATTGAGTATCTGTATCTTTACTCCACTACATTTCAATGGACACTTACCGTTACTCGCTACATTGTGTTTGTGCTCGACAAGTTGGCATCTTTTTATACCGCGGTAATGGAGTAATTTTTACAGTAAATGGACTTTGTTACTTTGAGTTTTTTTTTTTGCTACTTTTTCTACTTTGTAGTGAGTATCAAAAGAATAAGCAACTTTTACTCTCTACTTGACTACATTTGTGATTGAGTATCTGTATCTTTACTCCGCTACATTTTACCAGTTACTCGTTAGATTGTGTTTGTACTCAACAAATCACATCTTTTTCTACCGTGGTTATTTTCTCGGGCGGACGAGGTGATTTCGCCATCTGCAGGATGCTGAAGGTACTGGATGATATTTGTGATCGTGAATATACTATGTGTTTAATTAGCGACATGATTTGGTGACTTGTAATGGAGTGATATTTACAGTAAGGTACTTTTACTCAAGTATTCATTTTCAGGTACTCTTTACACTTCTGGTCATATGAAGAAAGATTGAGGTGGACAGTGATTGGTTAAAGCACACGGAGGTGACGGAGATCCCCATCTAGCGCTTTATTACATCATAAAGATGATCTCACACACACACACACACACACACACACACACACACACACACACACATTCCTTCTGTTTGTCAGGTCGGGACTTTTATGTTTCAAATTTATATCCTGAAGGTGTTTTCCATCTGAGCATTGAATAATTAAAGCTTAAATCAAAAGGCAAATGTCACTAGATATGTAAATGTGTAGATGCGTGTGACGAAAAGAGCTATGTTGGTCTCTTGAAATAGAAATATGCTCACGCCAATATTTCCCTTATATTTTTAGTGGTTTTTATTACTGTAGTTACAGTATATTTCATGTATTGCTATACGTTTTACTGCTGTAAATTTAAATAAAACTCATCAAAATCATATTATTCATTTTTATGCAAATTGTTCAGCACTTGTAATAAGCTAATTATTTATAATTATATTTAACTAATATTTAGATATTGGTCATATTTAACTTGAAAATAAGAAACATGTCAAGTCATATTTTTAGTAATTTAACAATATAATTAATATAGTTTGAGTCAAAATGCACACACACGCACATACGATTATAATACCTTATACACACACACACACACACACACACACACACACACACACACACAGTGTCACACACAATTAGTACAGAATATTGAATGTTTGGAGTTTTTACGTGAACGCAAAAGAAAGTATATACGTACAGAATCTATACATAGAGTAGATAGATGATAAGACTTTATTAATCCCACTAGGGGACATTTTTGTGTTCAGCAGCACCAAAAACATAAAAAGAAAAAAAGGTTTTTTTTCTCAAATACATAAAAGACACGGTAAAACTACATAAAAAAAAAAAATACAACAAAAAAATAGTGTGTGTTTCATTTTGCTAATTTACTTAGCAAATTATACTTTCAGAAACAGACACAACTTTCAAATAGACGTCACACAAATTTTAATGAATGAATGAATGAACTTTATTGATCCCAGGGGAAATTCAATTGCCGGAACAGCCACTAGTAACAATGACTAAAAAAAAGTAAAATATAATGTACAGAAATAAAGAAAGAAAAGAAAAGAAAAATATATTTACATTTCAAAAGTAATTTTAATCCTTTAAATTTAATTTAATTTAATACTTAATCAAAGGTCCAAAATCAGTCTTCTGCACTTCATCCATCCATCCATCCATCCATCCATCCTCTCATGGCTCTTCACATCCACTCACTGTTGCCAACACGAGAAATGAGAGAAACGAGGGGTCACGCCGAGGTCACGCGGAAATGTTATTGCGTTTGAAATGAGAAAGCAGAAGGTCAGCCAATCACAACACGGTCGGGATTTAAATGTCAGCGGCAGGAAATAAACACGGAATAATGAAGAGTCCATTTGTCCCATTAGCGGGATGTAGACACGCCTCCACGTGTCCGAGGCCACGCCCACCTCCCCTTCCCACATCACCCACTAATTACACCCAGCCAACCAGACGGAACTCCGCACCTGCCACAGGGCGTGGGGGAGGGGTCAGAGAGGTCAAAGGGCGTTTGACCCGCGTGTCTTACACCAGGTTATTTATTTCAGCAGTTTTCATACACGTCGAGAAGGAGAATATATGGAGGCTTTTGTTAAATCAATAGCCCCGGGACAGACCGCGGGGGGGGGGGGGCGACGCCCGTTATAAATTCAGCTTTTTTAATTAAAACATTTTGTAGTTTTAATTCTATCTGTTGAATATTACAAATTTGCTTATGAAATATTTATAAATACAACTGTTCAGGGTAAATGATACTCATCTATATATATACTAGGGCTGTCAAAGTTAACTAGTTAACGCTCGCGGTTAATTTTAAGTGCTTAATCGAGTAAATTTTTTTAACGCTATTAATCACAGTTGCAGTTTTTTCACTTTCGGTTTGGTGAAATAGAGCAATGAATAGACCAATGAATTCCAACAAAAACACTATGAATGAAATATAGCGTGAGCAACTCCAATCCTCAAATAAAACATACAACATAATACATAACATTGATTTTGGCTCTTACAGCGCAAAATCAGCAAAATCTGACGGGTAGGAAAAACTGTCAAGGACTGTGGTGCAGTGACGATCATCGCCGTTAGTTTAACGTCAGGTGTTCATTCATTTCATTTTTATTAAAGAGTTTTTTTGTAAATTGTAGAATCTTTTTTTTTGTGACTGTTTTCATATTCGTTAATGGCGTCACTGTTGAGTTTTTTTTTCTTGTGTGTAAAATGCTAAATCGTGTTATTGCTTTATGTAAAATTGCAGTCTTGCTTTATTAGAATTCTGCTTATTATAATGGAACGCACACTTTAGTACGAATGGCGTAATTTATATATTTTTATTCCATGATTTGATATGTGTGTGTGAAACGTTCTCAGCATTAAAATTGTGTTCTCAGCAGGACAGAGATGTAAGTCTATAAGCTCTTAATTAAATTAAATTGAACCGCATCCCATTTTAGTTTATACAATATATATTCAATATACCAACGATACTACTTAATTACGGTATTGCTTCTCATTTATCGTAATGTTTTATGCGTACTCAGCCAGTTATTGGAATATTGGAAATTGTGTCGATGGAAGGAAAGATGAACCACATCGAATATAAATGAATTGGCGAGCTCTGTTTTGATTTACTCATTGTTAATTTTAGTTTTAGATTTACTTGAAGTGGGATTGTCTTTATAGTAACTAAGATTTGAAAAACAAATGTTTTACCATTCGATTTCCCTGTATATTATTACAAATAAATTGTGTTAGGATTTTTCATGTTGTTTTTGTACTTTATAATGGAAACGACTTTTGTTCTGCTATGTATGAGTGATAGAACTATAAACATAATCACTCAAATGTCCTTTACATGTCTTTTATTGCCATTTCAGGGAATTTTGATGAAATAAAAGCACAATCTGATAAAACCGGGTTATGTTGAAGTCTTATTTGTTACTTTTATTTTTAAATATTGTATTGCTTTATTATCCCTTTTATTATTTAAAGTAATCCCTTTTAAAACTTTTTTGCTTACATTTGAGCAAAGATATCTGAACTTTTAACTACGCAAAGTTCTGTATTTTGATACCAAAACACGCGAGTATCTGGCGTTATTGCGCCATCTAGTGGTGATAAAGAAAAGCACGTACAGTAGCACGTTACACACCCCGAGATAGAATTAGCGTCACATTTACACCTTCCGAACTAATAACTTATTTATTATCAATAAACGAAATATTCAATTTTTTGTTTTACATAATATAGATGTGATTATAATGCCATTAATGCGGCTGTTCGTGTTTGCTCCTTTATTGTTGTTAAATTTCAATACAGTTATGAAAACACTAATTACCAACAGCAATAATAATAATAATAATAATAATTATTATTATTATTTTTGTGAACAGACATTTAACTGTCACATTGCAAGCTGAAAAACGCACGCGCACACGTACGCCAACAAAAAAATACAACAATTTTATCACCTTGTTCAAATGCATATTTTTAATTTTTCAAACAACTCACTCAACGAAAAAGCAAACAAGAAAACATAATTTAACCAAAACAAACCACCAGAACCGATTGTTATTGGCGCGATGCATTCTGGGACTGCGGGTCCTCCACTCGAACCTCCATCTTTAAACCCCCGAGCGAGAGAGAGAGAGAAGAAAAGCTTCCGCTCAGCGTCACACACACGGCGCTCTTCCCCAGAACTAGAGCACAGCCCGGGCGTGTGGAGAAGGATTCAGTCCCGATGGGAGTCGCGTGAAGCGCAATAATAGCTGCTTTATTTCCGCCGCCGCTTCCCGGAAAAACAACAACAACAACAAGACGAAGAAGAGGAGGCAGAAAGAGGCCGAGGATCCGCGGGCCCACAGCCGCCCCACCTGCGCATCTCCCCGGCCGCTCTTCTGCTTCGAGCTCCGGAGATGAGCAGAGGAAGATGTCGGTTTCGGGTCTGAAGGCAGAGCTGAAGTTTCTCGAGTCCATTTTCGACCCGAATCACGAGCGGTTCCGAATCATCGAGTGGAAGCCGGACGAGCTGAGCTGCCAGTTTAACGTCACCGGCGAGAAGCTGCTCATCATCCACTGCAACATCACGGTACGTCACGTCACGTCACAGGCTCGGTCCGGTCCGGTCCGGTCACTCTTGACCACCATTGCTGACCCACTTCTGCCGCCCAATGTGCGGATGCCATTTTCTCTGTCTGTGTGTGTGTGTGTGTGTGTGTGTGTGTGTGTGCGGCACACGGTTCGACGGACTTCCCGTTCGAACTTTAGAATAGAGAGAGAGTGTGTGTGTGTGTGTGTGTGTGTGTGTGTGTGAGAGAGAGAGAGTTAGAGAGAGATGAATAGATAGAGAGAAAGAGACAGATAGACAGAGAGAGAGTCTGTGTGTGTGTGTGTGAGAGAGAGAGAGTTAGTGAGAGAGATGAATAGATAGAGAGAAAGAGACAAATAGACAGAGAGAGAGTCTGTGTGTGTGTGTGTGTGTGTGAGAGAGAGAGAGAGAGAGAGAGAGAGAGAGAGAGAGAGAGACTAATTCGAGAAACAGAGAGAGAGAGAAAGAGACAGACAGACAGACAGACAGACAAACAAAGTTAGAGAGAGGGAGAGACAGACAGACAGAGAAAGAGAGAGAGAGAGAGAGAGAGAGAGAGAAAGAAACAGACAAACAAGTTAGAGAGACAGACAGAGAGAGAGAGAGAAAGCGTGCATACTGTCTCTGTTTATAAGTCTGTCCAGTGTTGTCAGTTTCTGTTTGTGTGTCTAATATTCCATCTTTTTCTATGAGTGTTTGTGTGTGTGTGTGTGTGTGTGTGTGTGTGTGTGTCTGTCTGTGCATCTGTCTATTCTTCTGTGTGTTGTTTTTCTGTCTCCCTCTTTCTCTCTATCTCTTTCTCTCATATCTATCACTTTCTTTCTTTTTCATCTCTCTCTTGCTTTCTCTCTCTTTCTTTCTATCTCTTTCTCTCTTTCATTTTCTCTCTCTCCCTCACACTTTTTCTCACTCTCTCTCTCTCTCTTTCTATTTCGTTCTCTCTCTCTCTCTCTCTCTGCATCTTCGTCGGTCTCATCTACCTCCTCTACCTCCATCTACCTCCATCATCATAATCGTCGTCTTGCTGAGATGAAAGCGAACACTTTGTTTGTCAGCTCGAGCAGAAAAGCGTTCTTCCGTCAGATGTTTTAATACTGTCCTGTAACAGAAACGCTCCTTTATCTGGCTTATGATCATGTTCATCTGTTCATTCCTCTCCGTCTTCCAGGAATCGTATCCGTCCACGTCACCCATCTGGTTCGTGGACTCTGATGACCCCAGCTTGACCCAAGTGCTGGAGCGTCTGGAGGACGTCAGGAAAGGAAACACGCTGGTGATTCTCTTCTCCATCAAACTCTCGTCCTGGTCCATTATTCCACCTTCTGAAGTTTGAAGCCGCTCTGACACCTGGTCTGCTCTTCCTCGGGATAATCAGTGTTTATTATATAATTATTATTATTATTATTATTATTATTATATTTTCTTAAGTTAAATCTGTGAAAAGCGCCTTACAAATACTCATTATTCTAATTATTAGTATTATTAAATTTTCTAAAGTACTCGGTAGAAATATGGAATCGTCCCGTGTTTGAGATTGAAATTGCGCGTCCCGTTTTTAATCCATATGTTTGTGTCTCGTGTTCTTTTATCATTTTTTTAAAGCAGCGCCTCATGCGTGGTGATGACGGTGTCATTATTATCAACACATTAATGCATAAATTTCCAAATAATGGTAAAGGGTGACCAGTCTGTGAAAACTTAGCTGAACTGTTTTTTTTTTTGTAATTTACTGTTATCTACATGAAATCAAAGTAAAATAAGTAAAAATAATAAAAATGTTAAAATATTATTTCATTTTGATAAAAAAAAAAACCTGTCGCACTAATCATGGTCTTTGTCTTTGATTTAAAGTGTTTAAGATTAGAAGGTAAAAGGTTTTGAATTTTTCTGAAAAGTATAAATGTAAAGAGTCATATTGCCGTTAATATAGCCATTGGTGCTAAAATGATGTAAAATAAACAATAACGCTCACTCACACCTACGATCAATTTTATTTTACATATTACTATATTTAATGATCATAATATAAGGGATTATTAATTCTATAGTCACATGACAATGCTTAGCCAATCACAGCTATAGTTTATCCAACAGCAACTCAGGTATTAATCAGTTTTAAATCAATAATTGTTTTTTTTTTGGTTTGATGATAAATATTTACCGTGTATAAATAAATGTCCACGCTGAGCATTTGATCTTGATACTCAACACAAGTTCTTTTTAGGTTTTGTTTTTTTCGAGTTTTTTTTCCTCAAGAATTACAATCACTGAAGTAGAATTTATCCTTTAATCTCAATTTCTTTCAGACCAGTAAATTGGAAAATGTAGTTCCGGATAACCAGTTCAGGGTTAGACTGAGAGTTTTTATGCCTAAATTATTCTTGCGCTCTACATATATTTGTCTCGAACCTTTTCGGTTAATACTTGAGTAAAAGTATAAAACGATCAAGCCTGTAACGCACTTCACTTGAAGTAAAAGCAAACGGTTCCGATCAACACTATTTTTAGTTCTCAGAAGAAATCCAGGCTTTTGTCTGGTGAACCAGTCTCATGCCCATCTTTTTTTTTTTTTTATTGTCATGACGATGTTACATTTGGCCACGAAGACCAAACGCTTTCCCATTCCCGCTCATCTCCAACCATTCCCGGAATTCCGAGAGTTGACGTTTTCGACAGCCCTGGGTTAAAACTCTCCGTCCAACCCACACACGGGTATTTGCTGGGTTTCATGAGCGTGTGAGCTTTAGAAGGTCAGGTCATGGTGGTTCCTCCCAGGCTTTTCGGGAACTGTGTTGTTCCCGGTTCTTTTGGAAACACTGGCTGCTTTTCTTCGTGAGTCATGTGCTGTTGGCATCGATCTATGTTTGTGTCCGACCGAGACCTCGGCCTGAGCAAATATTGAAGCTCTTTGTGTTTTTGTTTGTTCCTCCAGCTGTTGCAGCAGTTGAAGCGGCTGATCTGTGACCTGTGCCGCCTCTATAATCTCCCGCAGCATCCTGATGTGGAGATGCTGGACCAGCCTCTTCCCGCAGGCCCCGTCAACGGCGACCGAAAGGTGAACGTCTCCTTCTGAAAGTCCTTGCCGGTTCAGAAGTAATCTGAAGTAATCCAAAAGTAATCTGTGCTTGTTCAGACGCCACACCTTCAGACTCTTTGATTGTTTTAAACGTTTCCTAAAAGTCCTTGTAATCTGACAAGTAGTCTGAAGAAGTCAAAAAGTAATCTGAAGTAGTCAAAAAGTAATCTGAAGTAATCTAGAAGTAATCTGTGTCTGTGCAAAAGTCTTGCCTTCAGACTCTTGGATTGTTTGAAAAGTTTTTTTTAAGTCTTATCTGTTTTCTAAAAGTAATTTGAAGTAGTCAAAAAGTAATCTGAAATCTCAAAATAATGTGTTTGTTCAACCATCACACCTTCAGACTTTTCAATAGTTTTAAAGGTTTTCTAAAAGTCTTTTGTAATCTGAAGTAGTCCGAAAGTATTCTGAAGTAAACTCAAAGTAATCTGTGCTTGTTCAAATGTCTCGCCTTCAGACTCTTGGATTGTTTTTAAAGATTTCTAAAAGACTTATCTATTTTCTAAAAGTAATTTTAAGTAGTCAAAAAGTAATCTGAAGTAATCTAAAAATTATTAGTTGATTCTATTGTCACACCTTCAGATTTTTCAATTGTTTTAAAGGCTTTCTAAACGTCCTTGTAATCTGAAAAGTATTCTGAAGTAGTGAGAAAGTAATCTTAAAGTAATCTGTGTTTGTTCGAACACCTTTAGACTCCTAAATGTTTTGTGGCACGTTGACTGACGCCATGTCCAAGACACTTTTATCCGTTTTTTTTCTCCAATTCTTCCTTTTTGTACCAAGAATTCAATGTCCATCATCCAAGTTTACTTTCTGCATTCTTCCGCAGAGCCGTGTTCTGATTGGTTGCTGAATTTAAATGGAAGTTGAACTGAGTTCAACTCTCACTGTTGATGTTTCGCCGCAGAGTCGCGCTGTGATTGGTCAGGGCGCGGTCACGCTGGGGATTAGTGGAGCGCTATATTTAGACGTTCTGATTGGCTTGATGTTTCTGTGACCAGCTGGAGCGCCGCGTCCTCAGGTTCACACTCCTCGTGTTAAATCAAACTCGTCACACTGGCTTATTATTTCTGTCGAGCTCCTTCAAACTTCCATCACGTTCTTAGAGAAACGTTCTTTGTTTAGCGAATTCATTACTTTTTTTGTTTCCGTTTTACGAAGAAATGAAGGATGTTTTAATTGACTGTGATCAATCGTATGATATCAGGCGACGGTTTTAACAGATGTTTTACCACAAAGGGGTTTACAATTTTTTTTTTTTTACAAAAATTAACTTGATTTTTATCTAATTTGTACAAGTACTGTTGAAAAGTTGTGTATTTATTGCTATTTATCGACTGTTGTAGAGATGGTTTTCTTTTTGAAGGTGTAAAATCGTCAAAGGCCGTGTTGCTATAATTGAGCCGTTGAAGCTAAAATGACGTAAAAAAATCAAACATTCATTTTTGTGCAAAGAAATTATTGTGCAACTGCATCATTATATTGGATTTGGTTCCTTTAACACACAATAACTTTGCTTTAAAATGTCACTAAACGGCCTTTGTGAGCTGCTGTGAACGGACACTGGTTTTTATGCTTTTGGTTTGTCAAGTTTTTCCGCCTCTTGTGTTGAAATCGCACTTTATAGTGAGGATAAAAACTGAATATGGTTGTTTTTTTTTTTTTTTTTATTAATTAATACATTTTTTCTTAGATTGGGACCACGGATGAAGTCACTTCAGAAGAGGAAGAGGAGGAAGACATGGCAGAGGTTCTTGATTTATGAGGTTTTCCTCTTTTACATGATCCAGATTGGGTGAAATAATCTCGCACCGTGTGTGTGTGTGTGTGTGTGTGTGTGCGTGTGTGTGTGTGTGTGTGTGTGTGGCGCTTCATTAGCAGGACATTGAGGAACTCGATCACTATGACATGAAAGAGGAGCCGGTGGATGGGAAGAAGTCTGAAGATGATGGGATCGAGAAGGAGAACCTGGCCATTCTGGAGAAGATCCGCAAGAACCAGAGGCAGGACCACTTGAACGTAAGTGCTCATTCGGTAAGGTGACTTTTCATTTGCTTTTGGGGTCTTATGGGTTTTTTTTTAATGCTTGCTGATCACAGTTGATGGAATGGTTTTAGATACGTAGGAGATCTAAAATATAAGACGGGTTGTTTTTTTTAAATCTAAACTTAATTATTTGTTATTTTTATATGCCACAGCTGTTTATGCCGAGCTCTCTTACTTTCATTTATATTTCAGAATTATTTATGCAGATATTTTATCTTTTATTTAGTTTTTAAGTTTTTTTTAGTTTTTTCTAGATACGTCGTTATCCGAGTTTTTATCCAAAATACATATTATGAAGCATATTTAAATATTTTTATTTGACTGTATATTATTAAGGAACTCTTTTACTAAATGCTCTCTCTTGTACATAAATACATGTAAAATTGTGTACATGCCATGAAATAGCCTCTGCAGCTGAATTGGCTTTAAATATAATCAATATATAATTAACACCTTATTATATTTTTGGAATGCCCTGTTTTTAAATACAGAAATAAGTTTTTCCACATGTCTGCTTAAATCTAAACTTAATTATTTGTTATTTTTATATGCCACAGCTGTTTATGCCGAGCTCTCTTACTTTCATTTATATTTCAGAATTATTGATACTGTGTGTCAAACATGGTTTACATGATTCTTTTCTGGGCTGTTGCCGTCACACGTTGACATTTAAAAGCACGTGTTGCACAGAAAGGAAAGTCTGTTTTTCTTTCTTTTTGTATCAACGTTATAATGGATTTCACAGGGCGTGTAAATATTTAATGCATTTTATATCCAGTGTGTTTCTATCCATTTCACACGCTCACACACTTCATCTGAAACATTTTACAGGCGTTTTTAGGACCACAGAAAGAGCTAGAATCCTTGTTGTAGTTGTAATGTTTTTAGATAATAGTAATAATAAATTAAATGATGATAATAATTTATCGTGGCTTTACTGTAGAGCGCTTGGGTTCGATTCCCAGGGAAAGCAATAATTTGTTAAATTGTCAAAGTTGTAATGAAATGTAAGTGTCTGTCAATCGACTGTAAAGTATGATCATAATAATATAATAATAATAATAATTATTATTATTATTATAAAAAGTTAACAATAAAAAAGTGTACAGTAAGAACTGTACATTGTAGACATTGTATCATGCTGTCATTAGGTGCTTGAGTGTAAAAATCATATAAATTATACATATTTATTTATTTTAATAGTCCATGATTGTTTATTTGTGCTAAATTCTCACACACCAAACGAACCAATCTGTAGTTTTTACTAAACCAAAGTTGCTTCATATGAATGTATGGTCAAATATTAATATACTACTAATAATAATAACAATAATATATTTTTTAATTTTGGCGCATTTCAGCGCACAATTTCAAAAGACACAGTAAAGCAATCCTCAAACAACACGCGCTGCTTGTTAGTGGAGCCCAAAAAATTATTTAGAATTTTACTTTTGAAAATACAAAAATAAGATGTAAATGTGAGAAACATTTATATTTTTTCTTTCCTCAAGTGCCTTTGAGGCGTTCACATTGATTCTGGAAGAGTGTGTGTGTGTGTGTGTGTGTGTGTGTTTCAGGGCGCCGTGTCGGGGTCTGTGCAGGCGTCTGATCGTCTGATGAAGGAGCTGCGTGAGATCTACCGCTCGCAGAGCTACAAGAACGGTATTCTTTCGGTTATAAAGTATACATTTTGGGGTTCAAAAATATAAAAATCTATTAAATATGAATATTTGGTTAAAAAACTAAATATTTTTTATTTTTTCGAATTTTTTGATCTATCTGCCTCATTTTAGCTTAATATGTAGCGGGCGTTACAAATATATGAACTGAAACATTTAGTTTGTATGTAGATTACACTAACCAAGACAAGCAGGAGCTTCAAAGAGAGTTACTTTTTAGTCATTTTTTTAAATTTTAACCTTTTTTCACCGGTCATTTTGACCCGTACTGTGTCTTTGTAACAGAAACATGTAGCGTGGTGTTACACTTATGTCAACTGAATCATTATATTTTTTATATGATAAATACACCAAATAAGCCAAGCAGGAGAAGTTTCAAAGTGAAAAAACACTTTTTTTTTAAATATATTTTTAAACTTTGAAAACAGGTCAATTTGAGCAGAACATAATAGGCGGGTGAATGTCAAGCTAGTGCGAGACATAAAAAACAACAATTTAACACCTGAAATGAAACGCATATTTTTGGAATGCCCTGTTTTTAAATCCATAAGACAATTGTTTTTTACTGATTGAATGAGTTTTTAGACATTGAATGAACTATTTCTGTGTGTTTCACCATCAAATATTTTATTTTTTTATCTAGTTTTTAACTTTTTTAGTCTTTTCCAGATAATTTTTTATCTGAGTTTTTATCTAAAATACATATTAAGAAGCATATTTAAACATTTTTATGGACCGTATATAATTAAGGAACTGTATTACTAAAGGTCGTCTCTTGTACACAAGTACATGTAAAATTGTGTACATGCCATGAAAAAGCCTCTGCAGCTAAGCCTCTTAAAAAGCCTCTTATTGGCTATAAATATAATCAATATATAATTAACACCTTAAATGAAAAAAAATGTGAAAAAATATGAGGTTTAATGTGCTATATTGAGCTCTTCTCCCTCCACAGGCATCTACTCGGTGGAGCTGGTGAGCGACAGCCTGTACGAGTGGCACGTGAAGCTGAGGACGTAAGTGTGTGTGTGTGTGTGTGTGTGTGTGTGTGTGTGTGTGTGTGTGTGTGTGTGTGAGACGTGCTGATGACGTGTGTGTGTGTGTGTGTGAGTGTGAGATATATATATATATATATATATATATATATATATATAAAAGGTCTCGCCCTTCTATTATGTTCGGGTCAAATTGAACCTTTTTCAAAGTTAAAAAAATATTTAAAAAATACTTGTTTTTTTCCACTTCACCTTCTTGGCTTATTTAATGTAATCATCATATAAGAAATATAATGATTCAGTTGACAT
>MU204326.1:1048355-1068634 GCA_017309775.1 Paedocypris sp. Pulau Singkep | reverse complement strand
ATTTGTAACACCACGCTACGTGTTTCTGTTACAAAGATACTGTTCGGGTCAAAGTGACCCACGTTAAAAGTAAAAAAAACAAACTTAAAGTAATACTCCTGCTTGTCTTAGTGTAATCTACATATACAAAATAGTTCAGTTCACATATTTGTAACTTTAGTTACATGTTTAGCTTTTCTTCAATCAAATATTTTATAACCCCAAAATTTGTACATTTATAACCCAAATATTTTTTTATTTTATTTTTTTTTATTTCTATTTAAAATGTAAAGTCTAATGGTTACAATTATGTTTCATGTAGGCCTTTTATTTATCGGACATTTATTTCTATTTATGACTTATTATGTGAACATTTTTGTACCAAGTTTCATTTCCAGAACTGTGTTGCTTTTTATTGCAGGATAATTTTCCGTTCGACCCCCCGTTTGTGCGTGTGGTGTCTCCCGTGCTGTCCGGAGGGTAACGCCACCTTCATTCTCCACCCTTTAGACTTTTATTTTCAACATTTTAATTTCTCCTAATTCCAATGGATATATTATTATTATATGTATTAGGGTATTATTAAAAAAACTGAATTATAGATTTTTCAACATTTCTTCTTGTGTTTTTCAGTTATGTTCTTGGTGGAGGAGCTCTTTGCATGGAACTACTCACTAAACAGGTGTGTGTGTGTGTGTGTGTGTGTGTGTGTGTGTGTGTGTGTGTGTGACAACAAATGTGAATTCAAATTGGTTACGTGCAAAAAGTCCTGGCAGTTTAAGCAAATCGACAACAGACTTTTAGGAAGAATAAAAATTAATTATATATATTCTATATCATATTTACTGTATATTTGACCATGGACAATGGACATTTTTTCTTTTTTAATGACTCTGTTATTCCCAAATTGGCACAGCGGCTTTACATTGGTCTGAGACTGAGGAAAGCGCTATATAACTCGTGTATGTGCACTTCACCGGATGGGTTTATAAAGCAGAGCAAGCATTTTGACAATTTACTTAATAGTAAGGCTTTTTTCATTTTATTTTAAGCACTCACATCCTGAAACATGTCGCCGCCCCTTTAAGAGATGAACGAGGATGTCACATGTTTACCGTTGCTGGTTTAAAATCTTTCATCAGTTTTTGCAACACCGTTTGCATTTACGTAATTATGCAAACGTTCGTTTAAAAAAAATCGTTTAAAAAAAAATCGTTTAAAAAAAAATCGTTTAAAAAAAAATGTAATTATTAATGGTTTTAATGATACATTAAACAATCAATTATTTAATGTGCACAATGTAAATGGTTTGCACACTTCAGGCTGTTATTTCTGTCCGAATATTTCCATTTTTGTCCAATTTGTCTGGCAAATATATGGCAAATTATATGGCAAGCCAATCAAAAAAAAACATGTTTGATGCGACACTTCACACTTCAAACATGCTGGTGCTGATGATGATGATGATGCTGGTGCTGATGATGATGAAGATGATGATGATGGTGCTGATGATGCTGGTGCTGATGCTGGTGCTGATGATGATGATGAAGATGATGATGATGATGATGATGATGATGGTGCTGATGATGCTGGTGCTGGTGATGAGGATGATGATGCTGGTGCTGCTGCTGCTGATGCTGATGCTGATGCTGGTGCTGATGCTGATGATGATGATGCTGGTGCTGCTGATGATGATGATGATGATGATGATGGTGCTGATGATGCTGGTGCTGATGCTGGTGCTGGTGCTGCTGATGATGATGATGATGATGATGCTGCTGGTGATGATGATGATGGTGCTGATGATGATGATGCTGGTTCTGGTGCTGATGCTAATTCTGGTGATGCTGCTGATGCTGATGATAATGATGATGGTGATGATGATGATGATGATGATGATGATGCTGGTGGTGATGATGATGATGATGATGCTGATGATAATGATGATGATGATGATGATGATGATGCTGGTGGTGATGATGATGATGATGATGATGGTGCTGCTGGTGCTGGTGATGATGATGATGCTGCTGGTGATGATGATGATGGTGCTGGTGCTGATGATGATGCTGGTTCTGGTGCTGATGCTGGTGATGCTGCTGCTGCTGCTGATGATAATGCTGATGCTGGTGTGTCGTGTCTCAGGGATGGAGCAGCGCCTACTCCATAGAGTCCGTGATCATGCAGATCAACGCCACTTTAGTGAAAGGGAAGGCCCGAGTGCAGTTTGGAGCCAATAAGGTGAGTCCTCGCGCTTCCCGTCACACTGATGATGGAGCTCACACGCGTCTCGTCTCTTTCCAGAACCAGTACAATCTTGCCAAAGCACAGCAGTCGTACAAATCACTGGTGCAAATACACGAAAAGAACGGTAAGTTTCATGTAGTTTGTTTGCTCTTTGTAGTGTCACTTTGATGTTTTTTTGTCAAAAAAAAAAAACGTTTTAAGTCAAACCTGCAAGGCTTTGAAAAAATGCAGCTTTTTAGTATTTTTTAATTTAACTTTTTTAATTTTGATGTTAACTTTTTAATATCACGTTTGTTTTGTTTTGATATTAGGATTTTTTTTTTCTTAAAATAAGCGTAATCTTTAAGTCAAGTTTGTTGTAGAGTTGCCCAATGAATCGTTGTCGATTCCACCCACTTCGCCATCTTAGTCCAGCTTTTATTTCCGCTTATTTTCTGTTTTATTTATTTATTTTATTTCTGTGACTCCCTCTGATTGGTCAAAGTGAATCCCCACCTCCGCTGCCCCGCCCACCACATCGGCTCCTAAAACTAAAATCGGTGGCAGGATTTTGCTGTTAAAATAAAAGTTATAAAAGATTTAAAAGATTTTTTTTCTTTACATCATTACTTTTACGTTACATTGTTCCTTTAAATTTTTTGTAAGCTTAGAGTAATATGTTATTCCATTGCTGTTTGACAATCTGATGTTCACGGTTATATCGATTATAATAGAAAAAAAAATCCAGAATAGTGAAAGAATCGTGATCAAAATGAACTTTTCTCCCCAATTCCTCGGTGCACAAAGTTTCTTGTTTGACATTATAAATCATTCAGGCTTCACACATCTTAACATTACAATAGTTTGTAGACTTCAAAATATTTTTGTTTTAAGTTTCAAAACAATAACAGTAATTTTTGTGAGACACCATTTAACTTTGTGGTTTTAGGTCACATCATAACGAAAACACTGAAGATTCTGAGCTTGATCAACAACACAAAAGAAACGACCAACAATTAGAAATGAGTTTTAAAACTAAACATGTTTTTTTTGTACCTGGTTTATGACAGTAAAAGATTCATTCAAATATAAATTCAAATGTATAAAAAATAATTTAAAGATAAAACAGTGCTGTCAAAGTTAATGCGTTAACGCGCGTGATTAATTTTAAGTGCTTTTTAAGACTTTTTTGTGCGTTTTTTCTTGGGGGAACAAAGTGTGACTCGACCACGAAAGGTTACAAACGCCGAGTCCTTCAGACTTCACACTTTCCTGGAAACGTGTAGAATGTATTTGTAAACGGAGACGGTTCTGCTCAGGGGGTTTCGTCAGATTCTCACCAGTTTCTTCTCCAGTTCTGGTTTCTGACGGAACTAGGTTCTCGTTGACTTGCTTTGAGCGTGTCTTTGTGACACCGCTTCTTTGGCTCTAAACACGTGTGTGTGTGTGTGTGTGTGTGTGTGTGTGTGTGTGTGTGTGTGTGTGTCTTCAGGCTGGTACACGCCACCAAAGGAAGACGGATAAAGAAAGGCACTTTTCATTTCAACCGCAGACAAACATGACGAGTGGAGCCTGTTCTTCTTCTTCTTCTTCTTCTTCTTTTTCCTCCTGGTTTGTCATGATTGGAGACTTCTTCTGATCATCTCCTCTCCATCCACTCGTCTTCTACTGTCACTTTAACCGCAGAACCAAACACTGCTCTTGATTTCCACAAAGACGCTGACGCCGCTGTTTTCCAGGCCCGTGTGAACTCATCCGCAACCGGCTCAGATCTTTGTAGATGGTTGGTGTAGTCTGTCCAGGAAACCTGCGAGGAGACCACCGATGCCTTAAACACGGAGGGAGAATGTGTTCTGCTGGTTCTGCTGGTTCTGCTGGTTCTCCCTCACTTCATCTTCAGCGTTTCACCATCTAACCAGTCCAAATCCGTTTGGAGTCCGTTCACTTTCTCCTCACCAAAATGTGGAGGATGGAAACGTTCCTCGGGTTCCTCACCTGGAGGTTCTGATCATGAGGATCATCTCGGGCACAGTTTCTCTCCTGGTTCTGAGACGTTTTACTCCACCAGTTGAGCCACAGACTGGACGAGACTCACATCTACACCAGCGTTGGACTACAAAAGGCCAACAGACGCGGTTTCTGTGGTTGAGAAGGTCCACCAGAACCTGGATGCGTTCTGCACTGTCGGCATGCTTCGGTTTTATCGCTTCTTCGTCTCCATCGTAAGTGTAATTTTTGACAATGTACAGTAAATTTGTAAACTTGCATCAAGTTTACGAATAAAGAATTTTAAGAAATACACACGTCTGGAGTCGACTGACGTCGCGCCGCGGCTTTTCCCGCCTCTCTTGGGGATGTCACCGTTTTAATTGGCCCAAAGCTGTGGAATCAGATTAGTGCCAAAAATAATCACACGTAAATTTCACTTCACATTTACTTTTATTTATTTATTTATTTTTTTTATTTACTTGCAATTAGGTTTGGTTTTTTTAATTATTTGCTTGCAATTTTCACACTTTCATTTGAAAGTTTTTTTTTTTATTATTTATTTGTTTTCCGTTTCATAGAAATTTACATTTGGTATTTTTTGGCACTAATCTGATTCCATTAAAAAAACGAAAAATATCTATAATTAGACGGGGAGATAATGTTGCTTGAGCTGCCGTGCGCCGCTACACGGTTTGTCCACTAGGTGGCAGTGTTGAACCACGTGAAGTTGCGGCAAGATGATTGTTCCGTTTCTGTTAATACAACTATTGGTAATTAATTATCATTTATTTATATCAACTACAAAATTATAAGGAACATGTATTGATTACATTAATATAGCTGTATAATTTATGCAGTTATATTTTATATATACGGAATAGATGGATGGATAGATAAAGAAATGGAAAAAAGCTGAAAGAGGGAGGAAATAAAATATGACAGACAGAGTGAGCAAAAGAGAAAGAAAAAGAAATAGATTGATATATAGATAGATAAAGCAATAGAAAATAAGCTAAAGTAAGAGGATGGAGGAAGATCAGGAGAAAATAAAATATATATGACAGACAGAATAAGCAAAGGAGAAAGAAAAAGAGAAAAAATAGATAGATAGGTTGCTTGAACGATATACTGTATAGATGGATGGATAGATAGACAGACAGATAGATAGATAGATTGACTGACTGAGATATGGATGGATGGATGGATGGATGAATGGATGGATAGATAGACAGACATGTTATCCCAATTTTATGAGACTAAAATATGAATCAAAACATGATGAGAAAAATAATAATAAAATAAAAACATAGTGGAGAGCCGATCCAAAAGAGTAAACTCAGTCCTGCATACTGCATATATTTATTTATATTAAACTTTTTTTTTTTTAATAATTTTTGTAGGTTTACTTCATGCATAAAGTAAAACAAAAAAGGGTAAAAATAATGACATTGTTATTACTAACCTTACGAGATCAGATAAAGCCTAAGTGAATGAAGTGTCCCCGGGAGATGCTGTTATCTGATGAGGAAACCAGACGCCGTGAAAGCTCAACCTTATTACACACAAAGAGGACGAAAATGATAAATATTAGGTAGAAAACGAGCAAAAGTACAAGCGTTGAAAAAAATGAAGCCGGGAGGGTTTGAAGACGAGTCGTGGACACACACACAGAAACGCAAAACGACATTTCTACTCTATACGTGATGAATCGAGACTCCCATTCAAAGTCAATGAGAACTGAGAAGAAAGGGATGGAAAAGCTCATCGAGAGGCAAAGTTGAGGAAAATCTGTTTCTTAGACCAGAGGAAATGTCCATCCAGCGTAAATCTTCCCTCAGTAAAACGTCTGAATGTTTGGTTATAGACGCCAAACCCCCTGGAGAACCTGTGGAACTGCTCATTATTAGTATTATTATTATTATTATTATTATTATTATTATTATTATTATTATTATTATTCGTGAGAGATTTAGAGACTTGGGGATCATTTTAGAGCCAAATACATGCTACATGCTAAAAGCGCTAAATGCTAACGGCTAAATGCGTTTTTCAGTCCTGGGTTCAGCACTGATTCTTCCAGGAGAACGAACCCGGCTTGAAATCTGGAAAACGAACTGATGAAGTCTTCCGAGTGGATAAATGTTAAAATATAAGCTAACTAGAGACTTCATCAGACTTTTCTAATTAGCTTCAATGCTACAATGCTAATCAAGGTTGGCATCACATCGTTGAACCTTCATGTTGGTGGGACACGTGTTTATTTCGTTGGATACAACAATCAGATCTCACGAATCTCAGCTTTCATAGACGACAAAACCGAATCACTGGGAGAAGCGACTGACGGATTGACTTTACAACCACTTTACAATCGAATTTCCCAACAAGCCGAGGTCAGATCGGGATCTACGACGCCACCTTGTGTTCCCGCGCCACTGATAAGCTGCCATTCATCAGCCTCGTCTCAACCTGAGAAGACAAGTCCGCGTCTGCTCCCGCGAGATAGCCCGAGCCGCGGCCAATCACGACGCTTCATTCCCACCCAATATCAGAAAATGGAATTTCCGCGTGTGATTTGGACTTTCCTGTCACTCATGAATCTGGACTTAAAGCGGCTCGTCATCTTGCGCTGATAGCGATGGCCGACAGAGCGCTTTCACTAGTGGCGTCTGGATTTATAAACCATCGTTTGTGCTGTCAAAGTTAATGCGTTAACGCGCGTGATTAATTTAAAGTGCTTAATTAAGACTTTTTTGTGTGTTTTATCTTGAAAAAAAATGTGACTCGACCACGAAAGGTTAAAAACGCCGAGTCATTCAGACTTCACACTGTCCTGGAAGCGTGTAGAATGCAGCGTTTCCGCTAACAACGGGTTTTAAACTCGTAAAAGAAGCTGCAATCAAGGCCAAAACAGTCAAGGAGGGAAATATCGTCAGCGGGAGACATTTTCTCCTCAGTGAAATGTCAAGTTCTGTGTGGCGGCAGTTAGCGCTAGCGTCAAATGCCAACTCTGGAAAGGCTTTTGTTTACTCGCTCAGTGAAATGGGCGGCGGAGAGACTTTCAGCAGAGTCGGAGTGAAGCCTTCATGCCATGTTGAATATGAAATGGTCCGTGGAGAATTTTGGTGATTGTGTGTTTGTGGACGAGTTTCAAAGGAAGTGAATAAAAGCCTGTCAACAAGCGCTCAATCAGAGAGGAGAACCTCGTGCAGAACCTTCACAACGACGCCTTTGAACAACAGCGTCTAGATTATCACTCGCCTCAGAGGCGCAATTCTGAGGAACATGGAAGCCTGAGGGAAACTTAATTGGAGATTCGTTTAAAATGCAAATTCTAGACTGAACAGTTTCCACTGTGAGGGGAAAGCAGAGACCCAGAGGAAACCCACCAGAACGGGCTGGAACTTCCTGATTGGGTCTCAAACTGTGAATTACTTCTGATTACTTTTTGGATTTACTTTGTTGAATTGCTTTAAATTATGATACACGGTTGATTGGGATTGTGCTGTAATTAATTAGAATGATCAAAGCATCCAATTTACTTTTTTAGTAGTTTGTTGAATTATTATAAAATTACAATGACCGGTGTGGAAATTTTAATGATTCTAAGCGTCCAAATTACTTTTCTTACTTTAGATACCTACAATGTTTGGGATTAAGGCTTTGTTTAATTAGAAATCTTATCAAAGCAGTATCCAAGTCTTTTTTTTCGTTTAATCGCTTTTTTTAATGTTTTAATCGCTTTTTTTTGTTTTAAATTGAAATGCTTGACAGATTAAGCTTAATGATTTGAAATTTTCCATACATTTGTTTAGAAATGCACTTAATGCATTTACAATTTATTTACAATACTCGTGCTTCATTATTTAAAAAGCTTGTCGGGGATTGAGCTCTAATAATTTGAACACTTTTTTTTTTTTAAGTACGATTACATTGTTTAATGGGGATTAAGATGTAGTTTAGTTGAAAATAAAATAAGAGTCAAAGTTATTTAATTATTACTTTATTTTTAATTACTTTTTTGGATTACATCATATACTTTAATGATTTGGTTTAACAAAATTGAAGAAATGTCCAAATGACTTTTTTTTTAATCGCTTGTGGATTACATTGAATTACTTTTGTCATTTAAATTAGTATTGCAATAATAACTTTTTATCAGTAACGCAACGATGCTTTACCGTTTCTCCAAATGTATTGGTTTTCCTTCTTTTCTTCTACGTGTTCGTCAGGCTGTTTCTGTTTACCGTGGTTCACAGATTCTACAGATTTTTTTTAACTCGAGTGACATTTCCCCTCCTGGAGTGAATCTCATTTCAACACATGAATTAGCAAATCAGCATTTCCACCGCCATGTAATTGTCCCGAGCATCACCCGGAGGACGACCTTCTCCCAGATTCCACCTTGTAGCTTCTCGTAATTTCCCCACAAATGTATTCATGCCTGGTCTCTCCACGCTGGAGACACGATCCATACGTCACCATCAGTAATGGCTCGTCTATCAGGTCAGGTTGCGTTCGTAGAGCTCTGGGAAACACATCATCATCCGTCTGAAATCTCGCTCTGACATCATTGATATGGAAAAAAACATGTTATTGCTATATCGAATGAATGAGGGGAGATACTCTTACATTCTTTCGTTTGGCAGAAGTCGAGATTGACTTACACAGAGAGGAACGTTAGAAACTCGCCATCGATGAGTTATACATGCGTATGTAAGTAGACCGTTACATTCAATTGTCTTTCATTTGTTTTCAAAGTCATGAATCTCGCACTTCAATTTAGTAGCTAATTTGCAAAACGGATGATGTTTTTGTTGGTATTGTATTAACCAATTTTAGACAGAACTATACGTAATTCCAAAGTAGTTTAAAACAAACTGTAATTGAAATAGTGATTTGAATTGAGTAATGCCAAAACGATCTGATACTAAAAAGTAATCCAACGTTATTTGGAAAAAAAAAAAAAAGAAACAGTATTTAAAACAGAATAGTGTTTCAATGGTAGTGTGATATGAAAAAGTAATCCAAAAGTGATCAGAAAGCTGTAAAGGAATCCCAAAGGTATTTGGAGCAGAAAAGTAATCTAGGAATCTCAAAGTTATTTGAAGTGGAAAAGTAGTCCAACAGTGAACAGAAACTATGAAATATTCCCAAAGGTATTTGGAGTGGGTAATCCAAAAGGTATTTAAAACAAAAAAGCATTTGAAATGGAAAAGTAATCCAAAAGTGATCAGAAACTATAAAGTAATCCCAAAAATTTGGAATGGAAAAGTAATCCAAAAGCTATTTAAAACAGAAAAGCATTTCAATAGTAATTTGAAAAGGGAAAAGTAATCCAGAAACTAAAAGGTAATTTATTTAGAGGTAAAGTTGTTTGAAGCAGAAAAGCAATTCAACAGGTATTTAAATTGTATTTCATTAGTAAATTGGAACTTAAAAGTAATTTGTAGGTACATTAATCTAAATGTGATTTTAATTACATTTTTTTATTTTGCAAATCTGAGGTAATTAAAAAATGTATAAAGAACAAAAAAAAACTCCAAGCACTGAAACAATTAACATCAAAACCAACAATTAACATCACATTGCGTTATCCAAGTATTTTCATGTATTGTATAAATGCGCTAAACCATCGGACAATCAGAAAACCGAAATACAGTTTTTGTATCGTCATCAACCACAAC
This sequence comes from Paedocypris sp. Pulau Singkep, assembly GCA_017309775.1. Lineage (NCBI taxonomy): Eukaryota > Metazoa > Chordata > Actinopteri > Cypriniformes > Paedocypris > Paedocypris sp. Pulau Singkep. The sequence goes on along the minus strand of MU204326.1, from coordinate 1,058,756 downwards.
ATAAGATGTAGAATAGGCTAGAACTGTATTTCAGTGTTCACAAGAAATATAACACCAATAAAAGAAATAAAAGAATAACTCCGAAGTGGAAAAAGTGTGCAATAAGAAATAAAAACAAAAGTGTGTCCAGAGCGACATTCACATGATCCTACGATTCCAAATCCCGAGCACATTCCTGAATGGATCTGCATTAGAGCGACCCTCTTCATCAGTCTACGGTGTCGTCTCCAGTCATTTTTGCGGTCAAACCGATGCCATTAGCGTCCTTTCTGCCGTGACCGGGTCTCGGCCGTGGATCAGGGTTTCACTTTATGGCCTTTCTCAACCCACAAGGGCGATCGGGTTTCGGGTGAAATGGGATGGTATCCGGGGCAAAAGCAAGGTGAAGAAACCGCCAATAAAACCGCAAGAATACGTCCGAGCGCAGTGTTTATGTGATGGATATTCCATCAGCACGACAACAATCACTCCAAACATCTGATAGCAGTCTGAAAGCTCTGGAAATACTTCATAACAAACATCTCTTCCTTCCTCAGAGTCCGTGTCATCATCCTCGTCCCTGAGCATTAACACATTAACAGTAATAAATGAGCAAATCCATAACCGGAGACTCTGCATATAGATTGCCTGCTTAAGGATCTGAATGGTCATTAGCTTTACTTGTAGAGGAAGCGATATGATCTCAAATCCAGACCAGCCATGGAAACGAGAGGAAGCTTTCTGCTCAGTGTCCAGTTCCTTGTCTATACGGCACGTGTCACGAGAGCTTAAAAGTTTAGAGTGTCTGAAAATACACACTGAAAAATAAATGAAGAGCACGCGTTGACCAAAAACTACATTTCCCACAATGCCTTTCAGCTACAGCTCATTAATGGAGTTATGTGTGTTTTCACAAGCTGACAAAATGTAAAAGGATTTATGTTAGAGCAACAAGCAAACACAGGTTTTCTACACAACTGTGATTGTCCCTTGATTAAGTTGTGATAGATAATGAGTTGTGTGAGACACCAGGCCATTTCAGGACCAGGGACAGTGAACACAAAATCGTGAAAATGAGTTTGACACCCCTGCTATACAGTGACAAACATGTCTTTGACCTGATATACTTGCTTTCTATACACTTTCTATACTAGAAAAGTGAAAGTGAGTGAGTTTGACAAGAGTTTAAATACCTAGGATTTTTGAGCCTTGGTATTATGCTTGGAACTAGTAATCCTAAGATTTGAGATGAAAAAAGAAAATCTAAAAATAATGTGAAATGGAAAAGTAATCCAAACGTAATCCAAAAAGAAAAAGTAATCCCAAAGTAATTCAAAAAGAAAAAGCAATCCCAAAGTGATTTTAAGACTGTAAAGTCGCTTGTCAAGTTCTCCAGAAGTGAGTTAAAAAGCAAAAGTATTCTGAAATTTATCTGATCAGGAAATATATTGCAAGGATATTTATCATGGAAAAGTAATCCCACAATTATTTGATAAAAAAGAGTAACCCCAAGACATGGTAAAGTAATCCGAAAGCAGTTGAAATGCAAAAGTAATCCCAAAGTGATTTGACATGGAAAAGTAATCGCAAAGAGGAATCTCTGAAATGAACACTCAATCCGAAATCAGTTTGAAATGAATAACAATTGAAAACATTTGTCCATTGAAACAAAAGAATAATCCGACGTTGATGTGAAGCAGTTAAGTAATCCAAAAGTAATTTGCAACAACTTCACGCTTTTCACACGTCTTGAATATTATTACAGTGGGTGGAGCTTCAGAGTAAACCCTACGTAAATTACCACGATGAAGCCTCCCACCATAGCGGATGAATGAATGAATGAATGAATGAATGCCTTGCTAACCAGCTCTTCTAATTCCACTTGGCAATTTTTCGGAGCCTTTCCCTACTGCTCTACTCATTAAAGCCCGTGTGGTCAGCTGACAGCAGGACGTGTTCTCCGCTCCTCTGAGATAATGTCAGCGCTTGGTCACGCTTCACTGCCTCTGGCATAATAAACTGTTCATTTTAATAAAACACTCGCACAGCCGGCAGTGCAAGTCAGACGCTTTATTATGCAGAAGAAGCAAACAGAGCCTTTACAATAGCTAGAGAAGGTTTGATTGCACCTATAGAGCAGCAGTGTGTGTGTGCGTGTGTGTGTGTGCGTGGTGTAAAATACCTGAGGAAATGAACTTTGTTACTTGATAAAAATTATCCCCTATTCTTTGGCTACTTTGTACTTGTACTATCAAAAATGAGTAACTTTTACTCTCTACTTGACTACTGTTTTGATTGAGTAACTCGACCTTTTACTCCACTACATTTAAGTGGACACTCACCTTTACTCGTGACATTGTGATTGTGTGTCAAATCAGCATCTATTTCTACCATTTAATACCATTTCTACGATTAATCTCTTAGGTGGATAAGGTGGTGTCTCCATCTGCAGGATGCTGAAGGTACTGGACGCTGTTTATCAAAGTAAATTAGCTGTGGCTCTTTATTGCACTTGTGAGTTTGACTGAGACTTTTATTTAGACAGAATTTTGTTCTTTTTTAATCTATTTTCTTGAGTGAATAATTCACTCAAATGTTTTCAAATTTAAACATTGAGGCGTTAAAATTAATTTCTGTATTAGGAATTAAAACCTCATAGTTTCTTCTTTTCACATTTCCTGGTGTTTTTGAGGCTAAATTCCGTCATGAGTAAAATATTTAGTTCGTTATAAATGGGACATCTTTTTACATTTACTTTTAAAATTTGACAATAAGGTATTTGTACTTTTACTGGAGCAAGGAAGAGAGTTCTAGTAGTATTTTAATCGAGCGTGCTTGGTTTAGGGCGTCAAGTTTAAGAGCCAATCAGGATGTTTCTACGAGCTCGTGTGGGTTTCCTCTGGGTCTCCGGGTTCCTTCATATTCTCACGTGTTCAGTTGGATTGGATATAGTTGGAGAAAATATCCCATTGGTTCGAATGTGTGTGTAATTGGTTGTCCATCAGTCAGGGGGCGTGTCCTTCAGACCCAGAGTGACTGTGATTGGCTCCCCGTGACCCAGAAAAAGAAAAGCGGCTCAGAAAGCGTACGGACGTGTGATTGACATCGTCTCAGTGTTGCGTGTTATCTCATTTGATCCTGACACCGACTCGGTGACACCGACTCGACTTTTTCCTCTTCGTTAGTGTCTGATGGCTTGATTAATTCTAATAAGCTTTTGTGAATTAGCATGTCCTTGATTATTCAAGTTCAAGTTCATCTCATTATTATTATTTTTTTTTTTCATTTTTTTTCATTTTTCATCAGAGGCGTAACACACTCGACCTTCAGACTGTCGGAACATCACGGAAGGTTCCGCCCCGTTGTCCTGGAAACAGCTTGTTTTTTTAGTTTTTTTTTTTGGAGGAAAACAGAATTGAGGATAGTGAAGCGGCCGAGAGCTGATTGTTTTAAACGGACGCTTTGCCTGTAAATTCCTCTTCTAGCCGTTCACAGAGGGAGACTCGGAAAACAAGGAGAACGAGGAAAAGCAATTTCAATCCAGACTGTCGCTTCTGTGATCCAGCCATCCAAACTCGACTCATTTCCTTCAGAAGAGTTTCCTGTTCTCCATCATTGAGTTTGGATTAACTCTCGTTTCATTTGTTTTCTCTTGAGCCGGACGGACGTTATCTGGACTTTTAACGTGACGATTAAACTGGCGACAAAAAAAAACACCACGTTCTCTCTGAATGTGCCGCGTTACCAGGCAACGCTTGAAAGAAATGATAAACCATTAAGGAATATTCTTTATCAAAAAGATTTGCATTTTGAAAACTCAAAGTATTCAAACTCCAGTGTATTTAAAGGATAAATAAAAAGATTTAAAAAAAATGTTAAATTTCTTGCAAAAGAATTGCGAAAAGGCGACGGGGTTGAGAAAATCTCTGAAAGGAAAAGAACGAGACAATAAAACTAGGAAGAATCAGAGGATGACTGTCGGTGTAGTAGGTAACACAGAGTAGAAGAGTGAGTATGGCAAGCCACATTAACATTAAAACTTTGACGGACTGATCTAAAGGAGTTTGAACAAGTGACTATTGCAACATGGAAAAACCGTGTTTGTTAGTGAAGACCCGAATATTATCATATTAACATACAAATATGCTACAAGTATGTCCACGGAAACATTGTGTACATGTAGATTACACTAACCAAGACAAGCAGGAGACGTTTCAAAGTGAGAAAATACTTTAATACTTTTAAGTGTTTTTATTTTTCATTTTTAAACTTTAAACACGTGCAAATTGACCCGAGCAGTATCTTTGTAACATAAACATGTAGCGTGGTGTTACACTTGTGCAGAGGTGGAAGGTACTTGAGTAAATGTACTTTGTTACTTTACTTAAGTATGTTTCTGGCTACTTCGTACTTGTACTGAATATCAAAAATAAAAGCAGCTTTTACTCTCTAATGTTTTTGGTGCAATGTGAATAAAAGTAATGTCCTTTGTAGGCAAGTAGAATCACATCAAAGTCAGCTCGGAATTTTTAGTTCATTTTTTTTATATTGTTATTTTTATTCCTTTTCTATTGTTTTACCATTTTTGAAAAATGGAAATGTTACATTTAATTTCTGTATTAGAAAACAAAACCTCATGAATAGGGTTTATTTATTTTTTTTTCCACATTTCTTTGTTTTATTTTAGCCTAAATCCAGTATGAGTAAAACACTTAAGTCGTTTTAAAATCCGATACTTTGCTACTTTGACTCAAGTCTTTTTTTATAGTGGTGACTTTTCACTTGTATTGGAGTAACGTATCCAGCACGTATCTGTACTTTTACTCAAGTATGGCTGTCTGCTACTCTTCACACCTCTGCACTTATGTCAACTGAATCATTATATGTTTTAAATAATGATTACACCAAATAAGCCAAGTATTTTTAGTCTGTATTAACTAGTATTAACTCTGAAAACGAGTTGAGTGGAACATAATAGGCGTGTTAAAGAAGTCTCCTCACCATCTGTCCTGGAGATGCCCGTGGCACCGGAGAGTCGCCAGAAGACAAACCCCCTGAAGAAGGACAACAGGAGAACAAGGATCCTGAGGGATTCTGGGTAATGGGGTTGTCTCAGGGCGAGGTGCGACTAACCATGTCCTGATTGATGATCCGGCTCCGTTCCTCCCGAGGAGCTTCCGGAAGAGTCCGTCTGAAGGTGTAACTCATGTGGATGTGGAGATGAGGTGTCACCTGACATGTTTATAGGCGAGTAAAAGCAGAGCGCCGCTCCTCATCTGTTCAGATGAAGGATTATGAATATGCTTCTGATGCTCTCTCTCTCTTCATAATTTATGAAATATATACAATATAATAAAAAAATACATATAATAATTATATATACACACGTATAGATCTATTTAAGGGTTGTCAAAGTTAACGCGTTAACTCGTGCGATTAATTAAACATGTTTATTCGCGTCAAATTGTTTTAACAGCATTAATAGCACTTTCCGATTGTTTCACGATTTATCGCGATTAGTTTGGTTGGGGAAGTGCAATTAACTACTTTAAAAGATTAATCGTTTAAAAGCACTTATATTATATATAAATTAGAATAAATGTATAGTATAGACAAAGGTTTACAGTATGCGTGTGGTGCTGATGTTGATTAACTCTACATTCGTTCCCGGAGCCGTTCTTCCTCCTCTATCACTCTTCCTCTTTCTTCCGCACTTTCTCCCAGATGCTGGTGTTCATTAGGGCTGAACGTGGCTCTCCATCATCCGCAGCATGTCTCTCTCCATCCCTCCGTCCTCCTGCTCGTTTATTTCTGTCTTTCACTCGCTCGGCTTCTCTCTCTCTCAATCTCTCCAGCCGTTTCCTTTCTTCATCACACTACAGTTGCCTTGTGTTTCTTGAGAATTATTACTCTTTATTTTTCAATCGACACAATCTCACGGTGTAAATTCATTTTAGACGCTTGGTTTTTTTGGGCTTTTTTATTTAGTATGTTCTACTGGTTCCTCGTCGCCCCATCTGTCTGTTTTCCTGCTTTTTGCTGTATAACGAGTGTGTAATGAATTTTCTTCGGTCCGTTCCTGTGAAGCGACTTGAATCTTAATGAGGCTGATGTGAGTTTTTAAGTGATTTCACAATCGATCTGCAAAAACACGCCTGACAGACACAACATCAATTTTTCTGGAAATCTCTCTCTCTTTCTCCCACACTCATTCACTCACTCACTCACTTATTCCATCTCTCTCTTTTTCACTCACAAACTCCATCTCTCTCTCTTTTTCACTCACTCACTCCATCTCTCTCTCTCTCTTTTTCACTCACTCTCTCACTCATTCACTCACTCACTCCACCTCTCTCTCTCTTTTTCCACTCACTCTATTCACTCACTCACTTACTCCATCTCTCTCTCTCTCTCTCTCTCTCTCTCTCTCTCTCTCTCTCTCTCTTTTTTCACTCACTCTCTATCACTCTCTCACTCATTCACTCACTCACTCACTCACTAACTGTCTCTCTCTCGCACTATTTCTCTCTCTCTCTCTCTCTCTCTCTCTCTCTCTCTCTCTCTCTCTCTCTCTCTCTCTCTCTCTCTCTCTCTCAGAACACAGGAGCATTAAAGTTTGAGGGCAACAGTCCGTCTCGGATTCGTCTCACATGAATCGCTGGAAGTTTATTGAATAGATCTCCAGAATGAATCATTATCCCGCAGCAGAATCACTCAGCCATACGTGCCTTAATTCATGATTATTGAATCTGAGTTGTACCTTATATGCATCAGATAGTTTGCGATTAGTCCACAAATGAGGACTGATGGTGTTTTTCATTTCAGCGGCACGAGTGGAAATGCACGTTTAACGCACACAACTTAAAACCTAAAAAAAAAAAAAACCGAACATTTGATTCGTCTCAAAGGCTTTTTTCAGACAGTGGATTGTTAAATCATCACACGCATAACAAACGTCAGATTGATCCGTGTGTGAGTCTGTTTGTTCTGGTATTTATGAGTCGAGACTGACAGAGAAAAGCACTGAAAAATGCATTTGCTGTCGAGAAACATTAGGCACCAGAAGGGCTTTCAATTATCTGCTTTTCACGCGTCACTTTGCTTCAGAAAGAAACTAGAAAAATTAACAGACAGTGACGTGGGAAAACCTTCTGCATCCTGATTGGTTGCCCCCCCCCATCCTGGCCTTGGGATATTCTCCATCCAATCATAATCCGAGACTTTTACAGTTTTTGGCACACATTAAGCACAAATTTTCCTTTTTTGTAGGAATACTATTGAATTCATATAGTCTGAATCTTGCCGTGTTTTTTTGTTTATTGAATATATGAATCGCCTGATTATATTCCATCTCTTTCCTCTTACACTCAGTCATCACTGGTCACTTTAAACTGGACACTACACTTTTTTTTGGACTCTTCAGTCCCTTAAACTTGCTAGCTTTTGTATTTTATTTTAATTTCATTGATTAGCTCACGGATTTATCCTATCTACCCCGGTACAAAATGTTGTGAACTACTTGTCCTTTTCTCTCCCCTGTATCTTCATCCTTTGATGTATTTTTTAACGTGATGTAGGAAATTCTTCGGTGTAGGAACACAATTTATAACACCGGCACAGTCGGGACCAGAAATTGATTATAAAAATGGCCGTTGTGGTGACAGTGCTGGTTCTTGAGGGAAGGATCGGTTCTGTTCTACTGGACTGTGAAGGTCTTCTCTCTCTGGAGGAAAGACAGGATTCACGTCCTTTAGAAAGATCCGGACGCTTGTGTCTCGCTCTGTCGCTTTTGCCCTCGACCTTCCTGATGTCCACTAGACTTTTAAATGATCACTGATGAGCCGAGATCACGTGACACGGGCGTGTTTACGACTCTGGACCAATCAGAGCTGCCTCAAAGCCTGTGCTCTTAGTTTAATCATTTAATAAATTATGTATTTTTTAACGCGAAGTAGGAAATTATCCCGTGTAGGAGATAGATAGATAGATAGATAGATAGATAGATAGATAGATAGATAGATAGATAGATAGATAGATAGATAGATAGATAGATAGATAGATAGATAGATAGATAGATAGATAGATAGATAGATAGATAGATAGATAGATAGATAGATAGATAGATAGATAGATAGATAGATAGAATCTTTAAATAAAATAAGGAAATCAGAGGATTAAAAAACATCAGTGGGAATCATCTCGGAGCAATGCATTGTGGTTCATAGAGTCTAATCTGGGCGAAAAGCTTTTATAAATGCGGCTTTTATTGACCGTGAGGCCTTGATAAATAATTCTCAATGTCTCATCGAGGTGATTGGCTTTTCTAATGGCCTCTGAGGGGAAGAACCCAGCGGCCTATTGTTTCTTAAATAGCTAAAAAGTGACCGTGTTCCTTTTACTATCTAACTATCTCTCTGTCTGTCTGTCTATTGTCTATCTGGCTCTATCTATCTATCTGTCTGTCTGTCTGTCTGTCTGTCTGTCTGTCTGTCTGTCTGTCTGTCTATCTATCTATCTATCTATCTATCTATCTATCTATCTGTCTTTATCTATCTATCTGTCTGTCTGTCTGTCTGTCTAACTGTCTCTATCTGTCTATCTGTCTGTCTATTGTCTATCTGTCTCTATCTGTTTAGATTACAACATTTTGTACCGGGGTAGATAGGACAAATAAGTGAGCCAATCAATGAAATTAAAATAAAACACAAGAAGCCACTGGCCTATTGTTTCCTCATTCTGCTCCATCAGGAAGCGGGAAATGAGACGCGTGTGGAGGAGAATCATCAGCAGATATCGTCAGGCTTTAAATGTCAGCGTGTAATGAGGGAGGCTTTACCTCAGGTGGTAATAACACACTCGCTACATCATGTTCAGACAGGAAATGGATTGTTTTGCTGGTGTTATCGTTGTAGATGCGGCGGCACGGCGGGATTATTAACCGTTTGTCATCTGCGGATTCACTGATGTGCTTATCCAAGATACTCTTCTCTACACGACAGCTAGAGTAAGAAGTAGTAAGTACATTTTTTTTATATAGCACTTGTCTCATAAAAAAATCTGAAAGTGCTTTACAAGGTGCAACCACAGATTAAAAAAAATAAAATCAACAGTATAAAACTACAGTGAGAAAAAAAAATTCATAAAAATAGTCAAAATGCTAAAAATGCTGTCAACTTAAAGCCTTTTTAAGTTGATGTATCTTCAGCAGTTTTTTAAAAACCATCAACAGTGGTTCTGAAATAGTCCAATCGGTGTGAGTGAGGGCGTGGCCGTGTGTAGTGCTCTGTGATTGGTTGTCCACCCTAGTGTCCCGCCTTCCTGCTCAGAGTTGCTGGGATTGGCTACTGGGATCTCACTGTGACCCAGAAATGAAAAAGCAGTTTATAAAATGGATTTTTAATCCCTCTATTTCTATTCCACTATGGAACTTGTAGATGGATTTTGCTCCATATAACTGTTATTGATCGCTTCAGACAACTGGCCTTTATATCAACAGACGCGGTATCGTGAACTAGAAAAGTTCACATTTGAGACCTTTAAATCCCTCGATGCTGAGGAAACCAAAGAGGCTTCAAGACCAGCAGAGACACACTGACATGGTTTAACTTCCTCCACCATCACCATCATCATCATCATCGACCTTCAGCCAAGGACACAACTGCATTGACCCACTCAGCTTCTAATCCAGAGTCAACACAGACGTCCCGCTCGTCCCTGTAGAACCAGTCCAGTAAATATTCACTCAGCTTGGCTGTTTAGTCCTTCTCAGCACACAAATGTGCACAATTACCGTAATATTGGGACTATAGGTGCACTTAAATAGCTAAAAAGTGACTGTACCTTTTACTATCTAACTATCTCTCTCTCTGTCTGTCTATTGTCTATCTGCCTCTATCTCTGTCTCTATCTATCTATCTGTCTGTCTATCTATCTATCTATCTATCTATCCATCCATCCATCCATCCATCCATCCATCCATCCATCCATCCATCCATCCATTACACCTGATATTCCACAATCGACGGTAATCAGGAACTATTTTAGATTCTAGGAGTCAGAAATAAAGCAGCGTAAATAAGTGAATGAACAGTCCTTGGCTTTCTCCTTGGTTCAGGCTGCAGCTGTGTTGATTGATCTGGGTGGGCGGAGCTTAATGGTAAATGCGACCACACATTCTCTCTCTGTGAAGAAGCAGGTGACAGGTAATACTGTAGGAAACCAGTGACGATTGACGCTTTCTGCACCGATTTCTCTTGTTTTTTTTTTCATTCCTTAGGTGCTGTGTTTCTATTAGCGGTGACATTCCATTCTGCTGTTTAATCACTCTATTAGCCTCTCTCTGTCACTCTCTCTCTCTCTCTCTCTCTCTCTCTCTCTCTCTCTCTCTCTCTCTCTCTCTCTCTCTCTCTCTCTCTCTCTCTC
>MU204326.1:1037645-1045145 GCA_017309775.1 Paedocypris sp. Pulau Singkep | reverse complement strand
TGTCAGTTCTATAACACGGATATAACCGAAATGACAAATTAGCAACAGGGCTATTTTTAAAATGTGGAAACATTTTAAGAGTGGAAAGTACAGATATTTGCATAACAATTTAAGGAGGAGTGGTGAAAAGTAGGTGAAAAAATAATTACTCAAGTAAAGTAATGAATACTTAAGTAAATGATACTTAAGTAACTAAGTGTTTTTACACAATATGTCGTTTAATCGGGCCAGCGACACCACGTATAAATAATAGTCCCAGACTGATGACACGCTCCTAGAGAACGGACAGCAGGAACCATGAGCGCGTCCCAGTTATTTATTTTTTTGAACATTTGAAATTCACATCCGTTCATTTTCTGAACCATTTCTGGGTGACGTGGAGCTGGAGCCAATCGGGGCCAATCCTGGATTGCCAGCCAATCACAGAGCGGAACACACATTCACACTCTCACTCTGGGCAGTTTTCCACACTTTGGTTATATATAAGTATTGTTATTCGGATTGTGGAGGAAACTGGAGAAATTTCAAACCCGTGAACTTTAGTAAAATACTGCAATTACATTAAAAAGCTTGGGCCGTGGAAGATAAAGAGCGGAACCGAGGTGGCTGCATTAGACCTTATAAATCCTTGATAGCCTTTTCTGGCCATTAGCCCGACTTAAGTCTGACATTTAGGAAATAAAAATAAAAAATATTTGCAGCAGTGAGGCGTAATAAAAAAAGCATTATAAAAGTCTGGCAAGGTTGGATTTCACTGCACGATCAATAACGTAGATTAAAAGAGATTCACAATTAAGGCGAAATTCAGATGTGAGAATTGTTCTCGGGCCTGGAGCTAATATTGACGCTCCGTTTGTTTGAATAGATGAATAGATTCATTTACATTTTGAGGGATGTTTTCTAAACTGGTTTTCTGTTTCTGGGTCAGGGGAGCTGGAGCCAATCACGGTAACTCTGGGACTGGAGGCGGGGCAAACTTACAACCAATGACAGAATGAGACACACAAGTTCAAGCTCGTTTATTTACATAGTGCTTTTCTTAGTTTGAGACCAACCCAGGGGGAAAAAAAGAAATTTTGTCCATCATTTATCTGTGTTCAAAAATTAGGAAAAAAGAGTCTGTTTAAAAAAAAAGAAAAAGAAAAATGTCCATTACATCACATACATATTTTACGTGGTACCACATGTAATGAAATGCGTTTTTGATGTTCCAGCATTTAAACATAAGAATGGGGAAATTACATTAAAATGTGCAGGAGGGAAATACAATTAAAAAAAGATAAAGAATTGAAATATGATAAAATAGAGTAGATATAAAGACAAAATATGAATTAAAATGCAAAATGATCAAGACAAAAATACAATCAAATAACATACCCAAAAATACAAAACGTGAGTAAAATACAAAATTCAAAAGCGTGTCCAGATAAATGTGTAATATGCCCATTATGAATGTTGCATTATATACATGTTATAGTTTTATACATATTGATTAGTGACAGACGGGAAACACAGTCATGTTTTTTGTAACATTAAATGTTAAAAGGAAAATTGTATGATGAACTTTGCTGTTGTTTGATATAGAGTAAGGTTGTTTTGATATGTATGTGTCTTCTGCTCCTCCAGAAGTGTAGGTAGATCCAAGCATATTACATTCCTTATTTATTATCAAGTCGCAGCTGCACCTTTGAAAAAGTAAATCAGATATTGTATCCCTGCCTTTATTGATACATACGGTAGTGATATATGAAGCACAAGTTCACATTCTCTATGCATAAAGGTCTCGGATAACGTCCTGTTGACATTTTAACAGTTTGACTGACAGGTGCCTTTCAAAAAATAAATAAATAAATAAATAAAAAACAAAAAAACGAACTAACTAAAGCAATCCAGATGTTTCTTGTTTACCATTGCTCATCTATTCTTCCGGTTCAAATAGCTAGGAAATCACAAGTCACCACGTTTTTTTTTAAGATGATTTCTTAAGTACTGATTAAAGACATGTATATATCAAATCTAATCAAGTCAAATCAAATCACAACATGTGTGAGCTGCGCTATGTGTATCAATATTTATTAATTAAAATTAATTAATATATTAATTAATATATAATAATTATAAAATATATAAATTTATATATTTAATTGTCAATTAGTACTAGCAATTAATTAACAGTAATTAGCAATAATTATTTGGCTTCAGTGACCCAAAAATGGACAAACAAATTTGATTAATACTATTATTCTGTTAGCAAAATATTTCATACACAAATGTAGGTATTTAAAATTCCCCTGCTTTGCTACTGTATTCAAAAATGACCTGAAATGTTTTTCAGATGCTCTGAGTAAAATGAATAATCCAAAGGCAGTGAAATTGTTTAACCTGTTCATGTTATATAATTTGATATCAATCCCTTGTTTTGTATAATTATCATTGCTAATTTGTTGTAATCAGCATTAAAAAATAAAAAATTTAATTTACAATTAAAAAAATAGAAGAAAAAAAAATCGGAGCAGGTACATGTGCTGTCAATAACGCTGATTGGCTGGCGGCGTGCGCGCGCACTTCTCTTCCTCTGATTAGTGAGTCGAGACGATGGCGGAGCGAGTGACGCGTGTGAGCACCAGCTGTGGGTCCGAGACGCGGCGGAGCGCCTGTATCAGTCTGATCTTCTGCTCAGGCCGTGTCAAGAAAGGCGCTAGTGAAGGAAAATGCCGCTTGTCTCTATATCCTCCGGTCCAGAGTCCCGTTAGGAAACGCGTCTAATGTCCACACGTCCAGAAGTGAAGACAAAGCCAAGGTTAGTAGCAGACAATTGAGTAAAAGTACAGGTACGTGCTGGATACCTTATGTTAAAAATACAAAATATCCAAGATAAAACATAAAAGTGACTCCAGAAAGGTTCAAGGTGTCTAAAAAGTTTGTATAAGTGACCAATTTTATATAATAAGTGAGGTTGATATCATTTGACCATCTTTGCTGCCTCAATTGTGCATGAACATGTGAATATAAAGGTACAAATACATCCTTATACATGTATTGTGTGTATAATAGGATCTATAATGTATACCAGCATAAATATTTCAATGTATATTTTAATACTTCACATTCTATTGAGGATGCACAGTGACGTTTCAGTTGAAATTCCATTCATTTTACTTTTTGATTAATTAAAAAGTCAATCTGTTCATTAATTTGACAAAAACACAAGACTTTGCGTGTCAAGAAGGAAAAGGCCAAGACCAGGAAAGTTCCTCGAGACGAGAATGACAAAATCCTCACTGCGGCGAGTGTGGTCAAAGTAAACACACACACACACACACACACACACACACACACTTTCAATCTAAATCACAGTGTAATATTCATGTTAGATTGCCGTGTCCATACACTGCTTTGTTTGCTCTCGGCCTCCTTGTGTTGTGTTCTTCAGCAGAACGCTGGTCTTCAGGAGTGTGTTGGTAGGAGCCGGGGGTGTGTGTGTGCGTGCGTGCGAGAGAGATGTAACACAACAACTATAATGGTCAAATGTCAATTTCAGAATGGAAAGGCTAAGACATCCTTCTCGCTTTTATTAGCCGGATTTTACGTCAGTTTAACAGCGCGTTTATGAATGTACGGCTCGTACGGATTGATGGTGTGCGTCTAATAAATCAGCTTTTCCTCAGAGAGTGATGGAGGTCAGACCACACTACCTGAAAGGTCAAGAGGTCAGCGGCGCCATGCGTGCAGTGGTAGTGGACTGGCTCATGCAGGTGCAGAGACAGTTTCAGCTCCGAGTCCCTTCTTCATGTCTGTGGGCCTGATGGATCGCTTTCTTCAGGTCAGTTCCTCAGTCTAAACACACACGCTCCTCATGATCCGTTAAGCCAATGTTGTTCACGTGACGGCGTTTCATTCCATACACTCCTTATGTTATTTGGCGTGTGTTTAGTAGTGTTATCGAAATATAGTATCAATACTTATCGAAATATAGTATCAATATTTATCTGAAAAAAAGTCTTTATTTATTTTTATATTTATTTATTTTTATATTTAGTTATTTATATTTAGTTATTTATTTATTTATTAAAATAAAAACTCTTCTACTTTTACTTACATTTTGGCTTGGAATATAGAGCTATAGAACCAAACTCTTTTTGTTTTAATTTAATATTTTAAAGAAGCTTTTAAGTTGACTATTTTTTTTTTCTTCTGGAATATATAAAATGTAATGCAGTTTTTTTTTTTTTTTTGCTTGATTGTTCATTCAGACACATTTTCATGTTTCAGTCTCATGTATTTTTTTCTCAATGGGGGGGGCGGGGGGGGCAAAAAAAAGGCCCCAACATTGTTGCAGTTTTTCCCAGTGGTATCGAGAATTGTATCGCTTATCGATACTTTTATAAGTCTCGTATCGAAGTTGCTATTTCTAGTATTGTGACAAAACTAGTATTTAATGAGTTTAGTCTTTCGACGGCTAAATTCAAGTGCCTTTTTGACATTGACGGACAAAGAGAAATCTCTGCGACAAACCTAAAATTCCAATTTTCGTATACGTTGTGGCGACGTTCACAGCAGAGTCAAATTAACTCCAAATTACGAACAACTGGACACCGCTGCCTTAAGCTTTCAGACTTGACTTCTTCTGGTCAGTCACGGCTTTCACTTCTCCATCCGGTGCCTAAGAAGCGTCTGCAGTTGGTGTGTGTGTGTGTCTGCGATGCTGATCGCTTGTAAGTACGAGGAGATTTACCCTCCCACAGCGGGAGACTTTGCCTTCACCTGCCGAGACGTCTGCGTGATGGAGAAGTGATTTCTCCAGCGGCTTTGCAAGGTTTCCCAAGTAGGTTCCACAATCCCAGAACTGCTGATTCAACCAGGGGAGTGAGAAGTACCCGGCAGCCATACTTGAGTAAAAGTATCGATACTCACCAGCCAATCAGAGTAACCCCCCCCCACACACACACACACGTGAAACTTGGGCCAGAACTCCAAATGGATAAAAAAACGAACGAAAAATCCGAAGCAAAAAAAGTTTCAAACTAAAATATGAAGATTACCAGTGGAAAAAAAAATGTAATTAAAAACCAAACGTTTTTGTTTATTAGAAATGTACGTTTGATATTTATGGCACCGTGGAATGAACATGATGTCAACGCTCCATAACTGCTGCTTGACAGAGTCCGAGTCTGGAGCTCCACAGCGGGTACGGGGAGGAGACGTTCTCTCCTGTGGTGCAGCTCATGCTCCAGATGCTGGAGAAGCTCCCTCAGCAGTGCAAGGTAAGAGCAGACTAGAGCGCATCTTCTGAAAAACAAACGCTGATACGTGATTTGACGTGGTTTTTTTGTTTGTCTGTTCAGTGGGAGGAAGTTCGGAGAAGGTACTTGAAAGTGTCTTCAGAGGTTTTCCTGCAGGACGGCAGAAGATTCCAGGACAATCTGCTTTAGAAGTTTTTTTTCATGCACTTATCGATTTTGTGTCGTGCTGGTTTTTAACAATTTTATCCTATTTATGGAGACGGTCCAACGCAGGTTTTTTTTTTTTTCCAGTAGTTCACACACTACAGTTGTATTGGTTTGAATGAAAATACAGCACTTTATTAATATTTTAGCTTGACGATGAATGTCAATAAACAGAAGCGTTGTCTGCTTTTAAATGTCTTGATTGTAGATGAATTGTCCTGCAGTGTAATGCAGAATAATAAAAGCTGATGGATGCGGGAGCGAGAATGGCTTCCTGCTTCCAGCGCTTTTGTCCTGAAGGGCAGAGATGTTAAAAAGAAATATCGCTTCATTAAAAGTGGCATTGCTGCGTGTCTGGTGCCATAACCTGCACGGTGTTTCCAGATTGGAGTTAAAATAATTAGAGAATAATTGTGAAAAACTTACTAGTTTCCATTTTGACCTTGGCTGATGAGGAAACCGTTGGAAAAATAAAGTGTGAAATTTTAATTGTGAATCACATTTTCACAAATTTGCTTTTTTACTTTGCATGATATAAAAAAAATTACTAAAAAAAAACAAAACTTTTTGTCACACACAAATACACAATAAAGATATATTGAGGAATTTGTAAAATCATGGCACACGTTGTCTTTTCTTTTGTTCAAATCATGTAGATTCTACAAACGCTCTCGAACAAGAATCACTATAGTGCGACTATTACTAATTCATGATGTGTAAAAGTTATAGCTTTAGTATTATCTGTTCTATTTTTTACATTTGATTTTTTTTGTTGTCTTTTTGATGTTGGATTAGCATTTTTTATTTTTGTTATAATATTGAATGGCACAATATATAGTTTTTGACTGTATTGGATATAAATAAAGCCTTTATTTTTCCTCTTTCAGTTGCAAGTACCGCTTTACTAACTTTTTAAACTAAATATGTGTAAAGTCTCTTACACTCTTGCGCACTTTGAGACGGTTTAAAACTGTGAACAGTGCCTTACAAATGCTCAGAACTTGAACTTGAACTCTTAAAGGGCAAGGCAAGTTTATTTGTACAGCACAATTCGTACACGGGGCAATTAATAGGACTTTATTTATTATCATTTCAAAAACAAGTACAATATAAAAATATTTTTTTAAATAGAGAGAGAAGAAAAGAGATTTTGATCTACAATCAAACAGACGTGTTTTCAACCCGGAGACCCGTTAAACAGCCTCGCGGAGTTTATCCCGGACTTTAGCAACGCGACCTGAATCAATAACGAGACGATCGTTTAGTCCAGGGGTGAGTAACCCGCGGCTCTTCAGGACATGTCACATGACATGAGTCAAATATGCTCACCATGTTAACTGTTGAAAAATCACTAATATTATCATGTTGGTGTGGTTATTGTCATTAAATCTGGCTGAGCAGAAGTGTGTGTGCATACAAGATTAGGGAATGGGATGATGTTTGTGTGTGTGTGCACATGTGTATGACGTGGCTCTTTGTTTCTGACTGGTTGGCCACCGCTGGTTTAGTCTGAACGTTCGGAGATTGAGACATCGTGCAGTGTTCACGCGAGCCGACAGGGGGCGGTGTGTTTCACAGGTGGAATAAAGATGCGCGCGCACGGGGAGAGAGAGAGCAAGAGTGAGCGAGCGAGAGAGAGAGAGAGAGAGAGGCATAGAGAGAGCAAGAGTGAGCGAGCGAGAGAGAGAGAGAGAGAGAGAGAGAGACATAGAGAGAGAGCAAGAGAGAGAGAGAGAGAGAGAGACGGAGAGAGAGCAAGAGAGAGAGCGCGAGCGGCGGTCGCGTGCGGAGTTTAGCCGAACAGAAAGTGTCGGAGCCGGCGAGCGGACGCACGTTTCCCCGCCGCGTGAGCCGCACTGGAGTGGAGCGAGAGATGCGCTGGCGTCATGGCCAGATGGCTGAAGGAGCACCTGGGATTCAAGACCACCAAAGCCCCGCCACCGGCGCCTCCGAAGCCCGACTACCGCCTGCTGCACACCGCGCGCCCGCCGCCGCAGCCCGACATCCTCGCCGCCTACAGGCTCCAGAAGGAGCGGGACTTCGAGGACCCGTA
>MU204326.1:991729-1012522 GCA_017309775.1 Paedocypris sp. Pulau Singkep | reverse complement strand
GACGTTTGTGTGATACATATTTATTAAGTTACAGATCTTTTCAGACGCTTTTCTGAACAAACTTCTCTTAACAACGGGAAAGGAAAAACGCGCTTCACGTTTTAGTTTTTTATGACAAACACAACATTCTGTATTCATTAAGAAAAATATAGAAAAATCATAGACACTCTAAACTTTCAATTGATGTATAATACTTGTATGTAAGCCCAAAACTGACGGAGTATTTTTAGTGTGATTTACACGGATCTTAAAAAAAGTGCCGACCCCTTTTTCGGCTTCAGGCAAATGAGCACGAGATGTAGAAAGACGTGTAGACGCAGACGTGTAGAAAGAATTTCGAGAAGTTAGTAACTGTTTTTACTATTAATACGCGTGTTTTGAAGTCCCGTTTTGCCCCGTTAACGCAGTGAAATACTGTACACATCTGACGAGAGATTATAATATTACTAGAAATGTATGTAAAAAATGAATCCTAGTGATCTCAGTGATGGTGTGAAGCATGTTTGAATTTATTTAGAGTACTGTAGGTGTCTATGTGCTGATCAATAATGGTGTTTAATTAAATCCCAAATCTAAATCAGTTTATATAAATACTGCTGTTCAGCTCTGGCTGATTTAAGCAGATAAATACTCTACAACAATATACAAACAGGTGTATATTAATACAAGTTTGACAAGTAAGCTTATTGATTTTGAATAATTTATCAAACAATAAAAACATACAAAAATGTTTTTAAATTTGTAATATTTCTTTTAAAGCACCACCATTCTGCAGTCAAAACTCACTCAGATCCTTTTACCACAAGACTACTATTACTACTACTACTAAACAAAAAAAAACCAAATAATATATTGTACTCTTTTACTTTTAGAGCTCCTACCAAATTCATTTGTTTTAATTTCATCTTTTAAAAAAGCTTTTAAGTTGAGAATATTTTTTTCTCCTGGAAAATTTAAATGTATAGCAGTTTTATTTATTTATGCACTTTTTTTTTCTTGTGATTCCTCATTCAGACGCATGTTCATGTTCCAGTCTTATGTATTTTTTTTTCATAACGATAAAAGAAAAAAAAGGCCCTAAAATTGTTACTCTTTTCCCCGTGGTATCGAAAATGGTATCGAGTATCGATACTTTTTCCAAGTATCGTATCGAAGTTGTATTTCCAGTATCGTGACAACACTATTCTACTAGATATAAAGGAGATAATGTAATGTTGAAGCTAGTTATTCTAACACAAGAGTTCATATTTAGGTCATTATTTCATAACTTGTATTTGAAAAGAATCTGTTTTGTTACAAGTTGTTACAGATTTATCAGTCTCTGAGAAGCCTGTGTGATTTAGTGTCTTGAGGTTACACTGAAAATTAATGCATTTTATTACAAAGCTTCTATGTAATTACAACAATTTAATAGAATAATATAGTTCTATAATGCTAATTTTTTTAATGCATTACTTTTACTTTTATACTTAAAAGTAGTTTTATCCGCATTAGTAACACTACTTTTACTTGAGTAGAATACTGGGCATTTTACTTTTACAGAAGTACTTTTTCCTCTAATATCTACACTTCTAACAAAGTAACTAAAGTGACTACTTTTGACAGCGCTGTGTGTTTCTGTGTCACGCTTGTTCGTGCGAGAACGTTTCCCACAAGCCCACAGGTTCCTGGTGTCACACACACACACACACACACACACACACAACTGAAGGTGAAATGGAGAGCAGATGTTTATTACAGTTTGGTTAGTCTCTGCTGAACCGATGTCAGGACAATCGTAGACGAGTCGCTCTTTAGCTGCTTCACCCGGAGTTTTCCGCCTTTTCCTGGTGCGATCTGCGAGTGTCGTGCTTCCTCTTTCTCTCCATCCGTTTTAGCCTTGGAGATTTTAAATTTAGCCATTATTCATCTTTATGATTCAGCATTTTACAGTGTGACCCTAAAGCGAAGGATTGTTAAATCAGGCTGTTTAGAACATCATCGAGCAGAGGAAACGGTGGCTAATTAGTGCTAATCGTTTAGCCTTGATGCTGCAATATAAAACATTAACATTTTTTACATAAACCAATGCTTTTGCCATTGTGGATTTAACCGGCTGTGTTACTATGATGTAGTTACGCTGTTTGATTGCAAATGGGAGAAATACACTAGGGCGAAATAGACTTAAGACTATAGCTAATTTAGTAGCATTAGCACTTTTAGTTTACAATTAATTGGCATTCAAAACAAGTGTTCTGTAAAATTGACTTTTTTTTTTCATAAAGTGTATACTTTAATACGGATAAATGAGTGAGTGCTACCTTTAGCGCTAACAATTTAGCATCGGTTAGCATTTAGCATAGCATAGTCATGTAGCACCTGAGCTTTCCCAGTAGCTCCGTCCCAGGGAAAACAGGAACGTGTTAAATTGTAATGAAATGTAAGTCACTTTGGATAAAAGCGTCTGCTAACTGACTGTGAAGTAAAGTAAAGTAAACTCAACTCAACAACCCCAGCATTTTGATTAAATGGGCAGCGTCAACAAGAGGGAAATGAATTGCTGCTAAACTGTTTGCTACAGTGCTAATCATTTAGCCTTTTAGCCTTGGAAACAAAGTTGTACAAAACTGGATTTCCAATATTGCAGAATGAATGTGTTAGTTTGACGTATTTATCTGTTTTAGCGAGGAATCACGTCCGTGTCACGCTGGTAGTTACGCACTTGTACGTTTAGTTGTTCCTGAAGGTATTTGGGAGTAAGGAAGAGTTTGGAGCCGTTGACGTTCCTGGAGAACCTGGAGAGCGCGTCCTGTACGAGGTGGTGTAGGCGTGAGTGTCTGCTGGAGGATGATGGGTAATAAGTGTCCGTCCTCCCACACGGCGAGTGATGAATGGAGAAGCTCAGGAACCACTGATGGAGCACGTTTTCTGCTTCCGTGTTGGGTTCATGTGAAAAGGGTGAATCTGTCGAAAAATGTATGAATGTATGATAATTATGGATATTATGAAAAATTATGTTTTATTTTGTGTTTTATTTCATGTTTCAGAACTTTTTTTTTTTTTTCTGGAACGGGTCAATATGAAAATAGATTTTAAATTTGTCGAGGCAGAGTGGATTCTCGGTCAAATAAAGACAAAAGAAAAACACAAACACACAACGGAATTTGAATATTGTGATTTGAATGATTCACTGTTGAATTTTTTTTTGTCATAAATTGAGTAAACTCCGAAAAAAAAAAAAAAAAAAAAATATATATATATATATATATATATATACACATATAAATACATGTATGTGTATAAATATATATATATATATATATATATATATATATAAAAGTATGTGTGTGTGTATATATATATATATATATATATATATATATATATATATATATATAGTTTAAATACTGTTAAAATGATGCACTTTTTTCAAGATAAAACACCCAAAAAAAGCCAGAATTTTGGTCTTACATATAAGTGTTAACCATTAATTGAAAGTTTGAAGTACATATTTTGTTAGGTTACACTCTTAATAAAAACAGGACGTTGTGTTTTTTGTAGATAAGAATAATAATAATAATACAACTAAAACGTGAAGTGTGTTTTGCTTCTGTCAGCTGAAAACGAACTGTAACTTAATAAATACTTATCACTCAAACACGAAACATATTAGAATGTCTGTTTTAAAGTAAATACCAATTTATTTTTTAATGAACAGCCTTAGTAAAGCGCCAAACTCAGTATTTGCCCAGTCAAGCAGGCAACGGCCGGACGTGAATTGCGGATTGAAAATAGTCGCTTGATGAAACATGAACTCTTAATGCATGTCTGCAGTTAGTTTGAGCGTATTAGTGTAATTAGCGAGCGCTGAAGACGAGCTGGAGACGGCCTCGCACGATCAATAGTGAAGCTTGATGGCAGACGACTCACACTCACGATAGCGGTATGTATTTATATAGATTCATTTTTTTCAACTAGTTAATCGCACTTCCTTGACCAAATTAATCGTGATTAATCGTTATTTGCAAGTTGAAAAGGAACCGAGAGATGATAAAGTGTTTAAGTGACAACACCTGATCCTAATGAGCCGCGCCTGGAGACAGCACGTGGCTCTCTTGGCTCTATTTATTCACACACGTTGCCAAATTGAAAGTAAAAAAAAATTGGAACTGTGATCAACGGCGCTAAAAATAATTGGCGCGATTAAGCACTTAAAATCAATCACGTGCGTTAACGCGTTAACTTTGATAGCTCTAATAAACATATATGACAAAAACAGAGATATGGTGCAAATGAGCATGAATAATGAAAACAACTATATCACAAGGCAAAAAAGAACAAACACACATGTTTATTATGATTCCGCCCCGTTATGGTAACAATATTGCTGTTTAATCTACACGATATTGTTTCAACGCATGTAGATAGTGATCATGATAGACACAATGGGTTTCGCTGGAAAATGGCCGTCAAACCTCATCTCCTTTGTTCAAACTGGGAGTTGAGCCAGTGCAACAGATTTCGCTTCCCATTACACGGTGTGAGTCGAGACCTGAGAGACTCCACGCGCCTCACCGATCAATATTCCCTAACGCACACGCCTCTGTCCCGCCACACTGAAGGATCAATGGCGTTTGGCTGATGGAGACATGATTGGATTATTATGATGTTAACTTTACATTGAAACGAATGCCGCGCTTCAACGTATTTACCGTATTCTCTGGACTATAAGCCGCACCTGTATATAAGCCGCATCCGCTCTATGAAGGATTTTGAATAGTATATGTACATGTGTGTAACTAAATAGATTCTTTCCTAACCTGCATTTTAACACGGCAGCAACTTTGCTGATTAAAACGAGGCAGAAAAAAAGAGAAAATAAACGGTATCTACCGTATTTATCTTCATTATCAAAAAATCTGCAGAATAGCCGCACCTTTGTATAAGCCGCATGGTTCAGAACCTGTGAAAAAAGTAGCGGCTTATAGTCCAGAAAATACGGTATCTGGTTTACACTTTAAAACCGAAAAATGGCATAAATAAATATAAAATAACTGTAAATTGTTCTCGTTAGGGACAGGCAGCGTATTTGTAATTTCTGCGTTTGAGAAGCAGAAAAAGAAACTGCAGTAATAATCAGTAGTGCTAATAATTGATCAAAATAATTGATTGATATGATCATTTTGATAATTAATAATCGAAATGATCAACTAGCATTGTAAAGTGAGTAAAGTGAGTGAGTTTGTCAATATGGACGAACCACATATGAAATCGGTGAAATTAGTGAAGTGTGTGCTGCATTATACAACAAATTGCCAATACAAACGTACATTATTTTTGTATATATTACCGTAGAAGCTCCGTGTTTTAAAGCTCATTAGTGTGTATTTTTTCCAGGCTAATCCTTAGCTTCACTGCTAATCCTCCGTTCCTTTATTTCTTGGTTCCACGTCAAGTTTGTCGTTCACTCTCTTCTCTCCTCACGGCCTCTTCACCTCGTTTTCAAGTCATTTCTGAGTCGTTTGCGTGTGAGCTTTTACGTTTAGTTAGTAAAAACACTAAAGGCCTGTTAATAAAATGCAAGTGTTGTGATGAGCTTCTTGCCACTGGATGTCGTTTATTAAAGGCTTGTGGTGAATTGTGGTGAAGTCAGATCTTATTGTGTATTTGGTTTGTAGTAATAACTGGACTTCTCCTGGTGTGGATCCAGACTGTTCTGGTCTGGTTGAGCTGTGTGGTGCTGGTTTGGTGGCTTTTACTGGTGGTGAATGGAGAGAACGGTATGTTTCTCGTGTAAAGCTCTGACGTTGTCTAAAAATATAACGCCAATTTAAAAAATATTGTATATACAGTAAATATAGACTCACGCTCACACATAACTCTACACATACGCCGCTCTTTAACACGCACTTTCCTCTCTCAGCGTTTTATTCTGTGTGACCTTCTCTGGAGCTTTACTCCTTTTAGCCTGGAATTATTGGAATTATTGGAATTAGAATTGGAGTCTTGAGCTGTAATTGTTCACATTTTGATGATTTTAAGTGAATGTGCGTTTAAAGAAAAATAAGCTTTTATCGAATTCAGAAGCTATGAATCCATATTTTATAGTTGAAATAAATGATCAGATTATGTTGTGGTTTAATGTGTGTTAAACAACATTTGGAGAGTCTTTTGGACTCTTTTGGACAAAAATTGGAGAGAATTTTATTTTTCAAAAATGTACATTTTGGATCGGATAAATGCATTTTAAACGGCGGGGCCGTTAAAACACAGGCCGTGTATTCTGGCCCGTGTTTGGGAACATCCATCGTGCTGTTGTGTTTCCTGAGACTCTTATCAGTCAGTAGATGATAGCCACCACAGCTGGTCACCATGGCAACCTGCTTTCTGTTGTTGTGGACAGATGTAGTGGTGTTCTGGATGTGCGTTGCCGCTCTTCCTATTACTTTATAAGTGATGAAATGGGAAAAGCAATTGAGAAGAATTGAGTTTGAGAGACTTCAGCCTTGAAATCGCAGCCACTCAAAAGCGCTCCAGTGGTTTAGTAAATCTGGGTTTTTCGGCGATTGGGAAAAACGTGAAGACGACACTCTATCGACATATTTTGAAGTAGACAATTGACCAGTAATGTGCAGTGGTGCCCCAACTTATGGAATTAATCTGTACCGAGAGTCGAGAAAATTTCAATAGTTGAGATAGTTGCATTTACAATTCAAAATCCTTCTGTTCCTGTAGTAAATATCTAATCCAAAAACATACATATCTGTGGCTTGTAAAATCTTTTTTTAATAGAGTGGATGCGGCTTGAATCCAGGTGCGGCTTATTTATCTTTTTTTTTTTTTTTTTTTTTTTTTTTAAATAGAGCAGATGCAGCTTATATACAGGTGCGGCCTATAGTCCAGAAAATACGGTAATTGCTTTTTTTTAAATTGCTGTAAATTTTCTGTGATTAGAAGACAGGAGCGGATCTTGTGTGTGGTTGAGGTGTATCATGTGTGATGTATATATCTCATCCGCTGGTATGATTGTGCTGTCCTGCTCCAGTGGGGTTTAATGATTGGTTGCGTCCCTGTAATGGTCCCAGTGTATTGATTCCGGTGTTTGTGTGATTTACGGGGACCGTGTGGGTGTGTGGATGAGGGTCGGGACCACCAGTCCCGGGTGAAACGCCTCCATTAGGCCTCCAGAAGATCAATGGGATCTCAGAAAGCCACTGGACGTTGGTCTAGATCAGGGGTGTCATTATAATTATACCACACTTCTACTATAAAGAACTAAAAAATCATCTTGTTCCTTTGTTTTAGTGTGAAGAAGCACATCAGGAACATGTTGAAATGTAATGAACTGTCCTTCTACAAAACATTCCACAAATTACCTCATATTTCCTTAGAACATCTCTGTAATGAAATAGGACCTTGTGGTCCTTTTTTTTTTTTTTTTTTTTCTTCAACACTATGTCTACTTTCTCTGTTTGGATAATGACATGTTGGCTAAAGAGGGTTGTAGCATTTTATATAAGCAATATAAAACACTAAACTATTACTAATCGCCCAATTTGTTTCCCCATCTTTTGGTTATCTTGTTAGGTTTCCTTATACACAAAATTATTATTTTTAACGCCTATAAATATATAGGCTTTTCAGTGTCTTTGTTCTATGTCTTTTTTTACAACATAGCTCCAAATTTTAACTTGAGAAAAGTGGTAAAATCAAAAAACCATCAAATCATTCAAAAAAAAACATATTACAAAATATAAGAGGTAGAGACCAAGGTCTTCAGTCGGTCTTATTTCCAATAATGTTTCAATAAATATTAATTCCAAGTCTTTTTGCATATTTGTCCACTTTCAAGTGATTCTCCTGGAGGGCCGGTTCTGGCCCGCGGGCCGCAGGTTTGACACCCCTGGTCTAGATGCTCAAACCTCCTGGTTCTTTGAGGAGCATCTCTGGAGATCAGGAGAGATCTGACCCTGGTGCTGACTCAGCAGGACTCGCTCTATAAAGAGGATTTCATCCGGCCCGTTATTTAAAGATGCTGGGCTCTCCGGCTCCCAGTAGAGAAGCTATTGATTTATGGCTCCGTTGGTCTTGCTCCAGTTTTTTTTTTTGTTCTTCCCTTATTTTCCGCGTCTCAGGTGGAGTTGGGAAAACATTTGTTCCTGTTTGTGGAGGTGAAGAAGATCTGGACGAGTGTTGTTTCGGTTGTAATACACTGAAGAGGCTTCGTTTGAATGATAAGAAATCACAATATCTTGTATATATTCTCTTCCAGTGATTTATAAGCCGCTGCTGTAAAAACTGATTTTAAATACGTCTTTTGCTTTTGTTGTAAAAGGATAAGTAATTGAATGAATGCATGAATAAACGAATGAATGAATGAATGCTGGAAAAAACAAAGAAACAAAATAAATACATTAATGAAAAACTAAATAAGCAAGCAAACAAATAAACATATAAAATAAATTGCATGTGTAATACTGTATGTATGTGTGCATTACTAGAATAGAATAGAATATGATATGATATGATAGAATATGATGGAATAGAATAGAAAACAATAGAATATTATAGAATAGAATGTTGTACTAAATTTAGAAGGCAAGAAACGGTCTAAATATAACAAAAGAAAAGTGCAAATGACAAAATATACCGAAAGTGGTGTTGTGCACGGGTTAGAAAGTGTTCTTGATTTTAATAATATTTGCGTAATTTTCTGACTAAATGTTCTAAAAACAATTGGGTTGGTGAAAAAAACTAAACGTTAGTAGTAGTGAAGACCGTATTTACGCAAATATAAGCACCCTCTGATTCTTCAGGCACCAAATAAAAAAAAATATATATATGTTTTTATGTTTATATAATTACTTCTTCCAGTGTTATTTAGCCACTGTTAAGTGTCGCCACGTTTCTGTTTCTTTATTTCTGTTTTTGAGCTGATAGAAACTCATACGCACGTCTGCCCCCAGAACCATTATTTAAAGAAAGGAGCGCTTATCTTTACGTGAACATTTGAAATCGGCGATTAAAAGCAGAACGCGAGTTTTTGAGTCGCTAAAAATAGGGGAAAAAAAAGTGCTTACCGTATTTTCTGGACTATAAGTCGCTACTTTTTTCACAGGTTTTGAATCATGCGGCTTATACAAAGGTGCGGCTATTCTGCAGATTTTTTTCTCGCTCTAAACCGGAATACGAATCAAAGCTAAGACAAAACTTAGTAGACAACACTACTTCCTCTTTAGTATCATTTTTATACGTTTTAATCAGCAAAGTTGCTGCCGTGTTAAAATGACGGGCAGGTTCATTTATGGTCTGTGTTTGTTTGTTTGTTTATTATGATGTGTGCAGTGCGTTATTGTGATGTTTGCTTATTTATTTGTTTGGATTTGTTGTTGCTGTTGTGACGTGAAATTTCCCCGCTGTGGGACTAATAAAGGATTTTTCAATTCAATTCAATTCAAATACAGGTGAGGAAAGGATCTATTTAGTTACAATTCAAAATCCTTCTGTTCCTCTAGTAAATATCTAATCCAAAAACATACATATCTGTGGCTTGCAAAACTTGTGTGAGTGGATGCGGGTTGTTTGCAGGTGCGGCTTATTTATATTTTTTTAATGATTTTTTTCAAAATTAGAGCGGGTGTGGCTTATATACAGGTGCGGCTTATAGTCCAGAAAACACGGTACGTTGGCGTAATTGTGTGTGGAACTGTGATCCTCTTTTGTTTTTTTTTGTTTGGTCACAATCTCTGAGTGACTAATAGAGTGAAGTGTTTGTTGAGTCCAGCAGTGGAAGTGTCAGGGCGGATTAGCTGGGCTCGGTGGAGGAGAGAGAGACGTTCTGACAGTGGAATGTCCTTCAGGGAACATCAACAGCAAAAGACGACGCTAAACATCTCAGAGTCAGACGGACGAGACTCGCAGGATGTGCTGAAGAGGCAACGCTGTGGATAAAAGCCAACAGACGCGTTATATATCAGCAACATAATACAACACTATATTACTAATCGCCCAGTTTGTTTCCCCATCTTTTGGTTATCTTGCTAGGTTTCCTCATCCACAAAATTATTATTTTTAACAGCTATAAATACATAGGCTTTTCAAAGTCTTTGTTCTAGGTCTTTGGGACTTTTTTTTTTACAACGTAACTAAATTTTAACTTGAGAAAAGTGGTAAAATCAAAAAACCATCATCAAAAACCATGCAATCATTCAAAAAACCAAAATAAAAGTTGCTGTGTTTACATGTTTAATGAATACGTTCGTAAATATGGCGTCCCTACTTGGCGGATTTCCAGCTATTGTGGTCGCCCTCGGAACCGCGATAAACCAGGGTTCACTGTAATAATAATAAGTTCAAGTTCAAGTTTATTTATATAAACTTTTCTTAGTTGGAGACCAACGCAACGTCACTATGGGAATTAGGGAAAAACAAAAGTCTTTAAAAAAAGAAAAATGTCCATTATTTATCAGTGTTCAAAAAATTAGAGGAAAAAAAAAAAAGTCAAAATAAGAGAAAAATATCGTTCATCAGAAGAGCAAGTTAGATCACGACAGTGGCCAGGAAAACAAAACCCCGTGAGAGGGAAAAACACCCTGAAGTAACGTGGTACGTAATAGCGCCTTCTCGGTCTCTGCTGGACCCTCGTGTTCTCACGTCGCCTTTATTGGCACGAAAAAAGAACTTCATCAACACTTCCCGGGATATTTTGGCGAGAATCCTCAGGTCACCAAGATGGCGGCGTCTGTGGGGAAGGCGTGTTTGTGTGTGTGCGCTCAGCAGGCCTGTGATGAGGACATATGGTCCAGACGCTTCTCCTCAGGGCTTCTTCTTCTTCTGGCCGCGGGTCAGAACTCTGCTGGTCTGGTCTGATCTGCTAGATGTCTTCTGACCAAAGACAACGGACAGTTCTAAATCACCTGCTAGAGATTTACATTGTGAGATCAAAATAGTTGTAAAAAAGGTGTAAAGTACTCAAGTAGACTTTTGTGGCATTTCTGTACATTTTGAAAACATACCATGTGTAAATTACAATTGATTCTAAAGGAGAAAAAAAAACAACTGCGACAAATGCGTAAAGAAACTGAAAAATATTCTTTAGACATTGAGACACTGAGCATAGTATTTGTACTTGTACTAGTACTTGTACTTCATTGATGGCGTGAATGTATTGTACCGAGTATCAAAAATATAAGCAACTTTTAAACTCACGCAGTCTTATTACAAAGTAGCCAAAAATACTAAGTTAAAAAAATATTTACAATATTTACAAAATGTACAAAAATTAAAGTGTACTCAAGTACTTTACGCCTGCTTTTATTCCTGGGGTGCTTGGATTAATAAATAATTTATATATGCATTTATATCATTTATTATATATTTTTAAATTCAAATTAAAATTATAACACTTTTGCTTTAGAGTTCATTTTTTTTTCATAAATCTTCTCAAAAGAAAAAACTATTTCGGTAATTGAGACGTGTTTGCTGTTAAAAAAAACATCTCAGTTTAATTGTCAGTGCAATTTCTTTGTGACGTTTTTTCATGTTTTAGCAACTCAGCGTCGGATGTGGAGTGGATTAAGATCGACTTTGTCGGGATAGTTAGTGTGTGTGTGTGTGTGTGAGTGTGTGTGTGCGTGTGTGTGCGTGTGTGTGCGTGTGTGTGAGTGTGTGTGTGTGTGTGTGTGTGTGTGTGTTGAGAGCACTGACGTCTGCTTTATTACACGGAGCAGGTGCTGGTAAAAGCTCCTGGTCTAATGCCATTACAGGAGGAAGAGGAGGAGGAGGAAGAGGACGGATGAGGCTTCGCTTTTATTTGCTTTTGGAAATGCTATTACCGCGTCCGTCCTGGAAAAACAGCATGAAGTAATGGCCCCTCCCCTTCCTGTCATGAGTCCCAACCAATCAGTGAACATCCGACGACCAAACAGATCAATTGTGATTCACTTTAGTCAGCGAGTTTTGCTTGATGCTTCAATCATGTGTTTTCAAGGCCAATGAAGTGCTGGAGAAATGTCATTACACAGTGGATTCCAGATAAATGCACCCGAACGGAGGCGGAGTTAAAAAAAAACGCCGTTTCGTTCCACAACGATAAGATTTCGACGCCATGTTCGTGCTAATCAGCGTGAGACGTGTTCAGGTTCAGCAGTGATGGGCGTGGTCACGTGATGTATCATTTCCTCTGTATTATCAATATCAACGCACATCAAAGTTAACGCATTAACACACGCCAGCCTTCATGTCGTCATGGACCAGTCGACGTTTAATAATTTTTAAAAAAGGTAGTTTTTCAGATTTTAGTATTTAATTTAGTATTAATCATTAAGTATTTATTGGTAATTAAACACGGATAAAAAAAATAAACAGTTATACCAAAAGACGAATTTAAAGTAACTCACTAAACCAATGAAGACAGCCGTGTTATGGTATTTGAAGTTTCATTTTATATCAACAATTTAAAAAAATCCACATTTGGTTTTTCTTTGTGTTAAAATGTCAGACACCTTTTTTTGATTATATATCCTTGTTTACACTTTGAAGCTCTACTGATGTCTTAGAACTTAGAAACTTAGTAACCGCTAAAACGTGATGTAAAAACGTGAGAAAAATTCGCAAAATGTTTCATTTTGATTAAGGCATAACTTTAAAGATATATTTTATCACAACTGACGCAGGAAAAACTAGAACAAGAACCTTAAAAGAGCTTGAAAAGAGCTTGAATTTTATCCTTCAGAAAGTCTAGGAACCCCGAATGTAACAAAAGTAACTCGTTTATTTATTTATTTTCTGCTGTAATTAATTGTTTTTTTTTATAGTTATGGGGCAGTTTGCTGCTGAATGGTCAGGTGGTCAGACACTAAAGATGGAGATTGTTAGTAAAGACGTTGGTAAAGTCGATCTCCAACCGACCGAAAAGACGACGAGACGGAGCCGAAGCTTCTTTATCGCTCCCGTGTCAGTCGTTCTGTTTCAGAAATGTCATTAGAGCGGCGAAGGTTCTTCTTCCTGAGTCAGCACTGAATAATTAAAACAACAAAGACAATTAAGAGAGAAGAACACGGAGCCACGTGGCGTCTCAGAAAAAAAATGGACCAGAAACCGTTTTTGTTGAGATCTTTTGTTTTTCTTGAATCTTTGGGTTTAAAACTAATGTCCAGGTTTGGATGCTCAGCTTTCTAATTATGTCTGTTGCATAAATAATACAATATATATAAAAACAGGACTTTTTTTCCGAAGAAGAAATCAGAAGACATTTTATTCTGCAAATGAAATCAACCCAGAAAATAAATTTGATTTATTATTATTATTATTATTAATAATAATAATAATAATAATAATAATAATAATAATAATACTTAATATAATTATTATCATCATCTATTTAATGAGAAATAGATGCAAAAAGCCAAACATTCATTCCCAATCAAAAATACTTTTCACACACTGTTCACTTACACAAGTACTTTTGGAGGAACGCTCGATTCATCATTGATCAGTATCTAATCTGAATTTCCCACTTAATATTAATACGTTATTATTATTAATTAGTCATGTATTATTAAAATGTCCGTCTGTCTCTCTCTATCAGGGTCGATCTCTCCATCTGTCTACATTTGTCCCTCTATTGTTCTCTCTCTCTCTCTCTCTCTCTCTCTCTCTCTCTCTCTCTCACTCTCTCTCTCTCTCTCACTCTCTCTGTCTCTGTCTATATCTCTGAACAAGAGATAGAGATATATTTAAAGTGAACAAAAGTTCGGAAGTAGAAAAGGGAATTTATAATAAAATCCAATTTTTGATGTAAAATATTTAATACAATTCCAAAGATTAGACTTTAAAATCGGGTTTAAATTCACATGGAATCAATTCTGTGTTGAAATTACATTTCATAACAATTATTATTTCATTAATCATTTACTAATAACCGTGTGTGTGTGTGTGTGTGTGTGTAAAAAATATATATTTTCACTCTAACACTGAAAATCCATATTTTTAGTTTTTTTTTTTATATTTTTTTATATATTCATATATAATTCATATATATATTTTTTAAATTTAACATTTTTAATTTCACCTTCACAAATTTACCTTCAACCTTGACTGGTATTTTCAGCCATAATTACTGTGTGTGTGTGTGTGTGTGTGTGTGTGTGTGTGTGTGTGTGTGTGTGTGTGTAAGACGCTCACGTGCAGTTTCTCTCCCATAAAGCTTCCGTTTTTAACCTCCCTTCTTCCCTCGTTCTTCTCTCCCTCTCTTGCCTCCACCTTAAGTCTGGTTATTACATAAGCGCCGAGCTCTTTCAGAAGGCTCCAGGGAGGATAATTGAAAAGCGGATCTGGGGATGAAAGCTCACTTTTCTATGTGGTCTCTGTGTTCTGTGAAGTGATGTGCAGGAAGTGGAATGTGGAGCTGAAGAGCTGGAGGACAGTGGTGTCCGGCTCAGACGTACCTGAGGTGAAGATGTGACAGATGGTGATCAGTTACTCTCCACTTCACGGGGAATGACACGATGGCTGATGCTTCTTTAAATCATTTTCCAGAGTTTGACTGTGACTAGTTTGATCTGCGTTTTTGATCTAATTGATCTGTCGACGCATTTACACCATTTTACTTTGTGTACACTTGTGTTTGTGTGCAGGTGATGTGAATTTTTTGTGAGTTTTATTGTCAAATGAAAAAATAACTTGTGTTAATATATATGGAAATTTTTTTTAACTGACTCTTTTTCCTCATTTTTTCCCTTAATTTCGCATAGCAACTTGGTTGGTCTCGAACTAAGAAAAACGCTATATAAATAAACTTGAACTTGATGTGTATATATATATATATATATTTTTTTTTTTTTTTTTTTTTTTACTTTTATATTTGATTTTTATTTGAAGCATGCCTTGTCACTGTCATTATTTTAGCATGAAGAGTTACTTTTTATCTCATTTTTTCCATTTTCTCTATTACTTTACGACTTTGCTTTGGCATTAATCTACACCTCTGGCACCACTCACTTTTTCGTTGTTTGTCATATTTAAACCGTTTCTTGCTTTCTATATTTTGGGCCATATTTTAATATCTTGTATTGATATGGTTATTCAGTGAGAATATTTTACTATTATTTCATCTTTTCTTTTGCAGAGTAGCCAAACAGAGTAGCAATACTAATGTCATTGTAACCCTGTGATACAATGACAACAAAGGAATTCTATTCTACTCTATTCTATTCTGTTTTTATCTAATCTTCTTCTCTTCTCTTCTATTAATTAGAATTCTTATTCAGATTCTTTTTCCAAGGTAATTTGCAACCAACTATATAATCTGTAGTTTATTATTATTATTTTGATTATAGACTGTCTCTTCTTGTGCGGTAGAGATGTGCTCGTCTGCATTGATACAGTATGATATTGACTTATTTATTCTCCATGGTGAAACAGTGTTACAGCAGACCTTTTATCTCGGAGAGAATTCCGTCTCAGTCTTTGTCCTCAGTGGAAAACTTTCCTTTGATTCGCACCTTATCTTTGATTCCGTTCTGGCTTCAGTCTCTTCCGTCTCCACTGATGTGAGGGCAACAACACTGGCGTGAGGAAGCAATGCGCTTCAACCTTGGATTTATTCTCTCATCCCAATCACACAGCAGCGATTCACCCTGATTGAGGCAGCTGAAACCGTGAAAAGCTCCTTACAAATGCTCAGAACTTGAACCGACTTCAGGAATCCAGCTCAGTCTGTGACCACGAGAGCGAAGGAGAAGCGTCCTGGAAGCTCCGCAGCCGCATGATTTATGCAGGAAGTGACGCTTGAGAGGTTGAGACGAGTCGAGTGGTCAGACGCCTATTATTCCACTTTGATCGACTCTGGATGTATAATGTATAACCCTGAGCCCAGAGGCTTGTCCTCCTAAAGCATCACAGGGATGAGGTGACAAAGCACTTGACTGAGTGTGTCTCACACTAGCCTCTCGACTGAAGACAGAGATGCTTTAAAGCTCACAGACATGCCGACATGACATGTAGCAGCGAGGTGTGTGAGGAATGGACAGCGTGTGTTTACCCTGTGTTTTTCACCCCTCAGATGGTTTTTGGCATCAGTCTGTAGAGCACCGGGGTTTGAAGGTCTTCTCCGTAGGGTAGGGTAGAGTAGAGTAGAGTAGAGTAGAGTAGGGTAGGGTAGGGTAGAGTAGGGTAGGGTAGGGTAGGGTAGGGTAGAGTAGAGTAGAGTAGGGTAGGGTAGGGTAGGGTAGGGTAGGGTAGAGTAGAGTAGAGTAGGGTAGGGTAGGGTAGGGTAGGGTAGGGTAGGGTAGGGTAGGGTAGGGTAGAGTAGGGTAGAGTAGGGTAGAGTAGGGTAGAGTAGGGTAGAGTAGAGTAGAGTAGAGTAGAGTAGAGTAAAGTAGGGTAGGGTAGGGTAAAGTTACAGAGTAAAGAGTTAAATTACAATTTTTTTCATTGACCAGGTGTGGACCAGGCTTTTGGTAACATTGATAATAAGGGGTTTTTACTGAAGGGGTAAACACTGTAGGGGTTTTGGTGTTTGAGTTCTTCCACCATGTTCAAGGTCACCGTCATTATGTTATTGACACTGTCATAAAAGCCTCTATAGACCGAGGTCAATTAAAACAACAGGTCACATGACTGAGAACAAGGGGAATGAAACGCTCCAAGTGCTCGTGACCTCTTTGTAATTTAATGAGGGTACGTTGGCACACACGCGCCAGCAATCCAGCAGAGTGCCGTTTTATTACCGTGCCACTAATTGAATGCAAGAGAAAGGTTCGTTTAACGTGGATGTTGAGAGGAATATTTGTGAATGCTTTGCTCCCTATTCAACGTCTCAATGGTCTCAAACAGCAGTGCCCGTTTTGTTTCCTAGTTAATAACGGCATTTTCTACACATTTTTTTGTGTAGAGTACCAGGTTATTTTATGCGTTTTGAGACAGTTGTAACTTTTTGAGCGTCAGACTTTTATTTTACATATGAAACTGTCGTAGACCTCCGTCCTAGCTCTCCTTCTCCAACCTAGTCCAGCTCAACTCAACCACCACTACCACTTTACTGAAAAAAATGAATGCAAAATGGAACAAAATTCCTTTCCTGGGAAACAAACCCACAACCTTGGAATTGGAATTATGAATTGGAAAATGGAACATAGCGTCTTTGCGTTGGTCTCGGAGTAGGAAAAGCGCTATACAAATGAACTTGTACTTGAACTTTGCTAATAAGGAAGGAAACATGCAAACATTCACATATTTTTATATAATTGTAAAATATAATAATTGATAATAATAATTTGCATTAATATTTGTGATTAATCGCGATTATTCTCGATTTAATCCCGATTAATCGCATTTTATTTGGTTGGGTAAGGAGCAGTTAATCGTTTGCCGTTCAGCGCCAGAGCAGGTTTCGCGTAATCGCCCTGTTCTACGCATCTCGGCGGCTTTTCCCGCTAAAGTTGGATGGGCATCAGGCCACGCGGCGAGCGGATGAGGCGACGCACTTGTTTGGCAGACTCTGGGCCTGTCATCACATGACATTTGCTTTGATTGGAACATCAGATCGCATCCTCCAGCTGTCCCGCTCCGTTACAGCACTTCGCCCATGACAGGAGGAGATTGCCTTTTAAAAGTGTCTCATTTAGCACGATGAGCAAAGGGAAGGAGCCAGATTGCAACTCCACAAGTATTAAACCAGAAGTGGCATCAGTGACAGGTGGAGAAGAGTGAATTATAGCGCTAATTATTGATCGTGTGTGTGTGTGTCTGTGTGTGTGTGTCTGTGTGTGTGTGAAATTCATACATAATAACCACATGTTTGTATTTTAAAAGGCGGAACCGAGTTTGTTCGAAATGGACAAGTTTACATTTTTATTTTCTGATCACTGATCCTTTTTCTATCGTTTTTGCACAAAGATATTAATTTTTCATTATCTATTACGCTCATATTTCTTCCCTCAAAGTTGGTTTGCTTATTATCATTGGAAGATAACCGCACATACCCTAATTCAACAATGCTTACCATTCAAATAAGTGATTTTATGTATATAATTAATTTAAAGAATTGTGGATGCTTATAAGTACGAGTGTGATTTTTCTTTTTTAGTGACTCATTGATAAATTGTTGTGTCGTTACATTTTAGGTCATGGATTTTTTTTGTTGTTTTAAATTGAACGTTACTAGTTTACGACCTTAACAAGACTGTTGCCTTGGTGACCCATCAAACACCAAATCCTTGCGTTTGAATACAACGTAACTGTGCAGGATCAATGTGCTTTATTAATGTAACTGAGTTTTGATTTTTGTCAAATTTCACTGATCGAGATTTATTGGTTAATGCCCAAAAAAGCTCTACAACACAACGCTCGTTCAACTTCTCAATGATCTCACACAGCAGAGCCGGTTTGTATTCTAGTTAAAGACAGAAGTTCACACACTTTTTGAGCTTAATTTCTTAAATGAAGACTGTGAGAAATGATTGTCTTGCTTTTATATTTTTGGCTCCGTCAAGCTTCGTGGACGGAGCTTGTTAAGCTGCATTCTGGGATTGTCCCACTTTTCCAGAGCGGAGCAGAACGTCCATTCATTCAAATTCAGTCGGAATACATGTCCAACAAGGGTTTTGGAAAAAAGCCTCTTTACGTCGTGTCTTTCCTGTCCTAACAAGGTCGCTAGGCGAAATAGGGGGGAAAACAAGTCTTTGAAGAAGAAAAATGTCCGTTATCTGTGTTCAAAAACGAGGGGAAAAGAGTCAGTTAAAAGAGTGTGTGTGTGTGTGTGTGTGTGTGTGTGTGTAACGGTGTTGTCTCCAGCCCCAGAGCTTCACAGATGGTCGAGTAAACTGTTTACTCAGCAGCCTTCATCCCTCGCTCACAGATCGGCCTGATGAGGCTCGTCCTCTATTGTCTCCTCACACTTTATGAGGCTGCTGTTCTCCTTCTGCCTCGTCGTCTACACGCTCGCTTCTGTTCTGCCGCAGTGGAGTCGTCTGCGTGATGCTTGAACTCTAAACGCGTCGTCTGCTCCATTACAGGCTGTTTGGAACGAGACGGAATCACAATCGTGAAGGTTTTCACTAGCTGTTGTCAAAAATATCGATGTTTTTTGATAAGTACAGACACTGAAGAGTCTGAAACGATACAATACTGTGACCCAAAAACGACGTCGTGCGAGATTACGAAAATCGATGTCATTTCAAGATGCCGCCTCTACGTGAGAGGGAAAGAAGACATCGCCGCTCTGGGGAAATACAACGTATTATTAGGGCTGTCAAACGATTACATTATTTTAACTAGTTAATCGCACTTCCTCAACCAAATTAATCGCGATTAAATCACAATTAATAATAATAATTTATTATGAATAATTCTTTAGTATTAACAAGTATTAATAACATGTACAAGTATAGAATCTTGTAATATTGAATATTGAAGTGTAAAATGTAATTAATGTAAACTCAACACAAAATAAACACTCGTTTAAATACTGTAATACACCGTTTTGACTAAAGAAAACAATGCGTAAGCCGGTCATAATAATTAAAAAAGAAATAAGTAATTTATTTTGAGGAAAAGAGACAACGGATATGTGTTTGTGTATTTGTGTGGCAAAAGTATGGCAGTGATAATGAGTCTAGCTGAAAAGACTGATCACACATTATTATCTAAAGGAACAAAAGTCCGACATTAGTGCTGTAAAAACCGAAAGTGCGATTGATGGCGTTAATAAAATTTGACGCGATTAAACAAATGTACTTAATTGCACGAGTTAACGCGTTAACTTTGACAGTCCTTCTTATTTTATATTTTGGAAGCAAGATCTCTGAACTAACTAGTGTTTTGGTTGTTTATTGTTGATTTGACGGGCAAAGAATATGAAACAACTGTTTTATACACGTCTGGACTCTCGGGAGGCAAAGGCGTTAAATAATTAACAAGGGGTTTTAATCCTAAATGGTGGTCAGAAAGCAGGCAATGGTCGATACACGTCCAGCTGGTCTACACAAGGCAAGACTGGAACCTAGAACAAGACTTGAATTACGTGGCAATGCGACAGAAAAACACATCTGACAATCCGACAATGTATAAATAGCAAACATAATGACATGACAATGACAAACAGCTGGACGGGGCAAACGAGACAATTAACGTGATCGCGAAACACAGAGGAAAAAATGAGAAACAGCTGGGCACGTAAACAAACAAACAAACCACGCAAACACAGAAGTGAGGTGATCCCTGAGGTACTTCAAAATAGTCCGCGTCAAAATAAAAGTACTTTCGTGTAGCGGAAATATTCCGGAACTTGGGACGACATTTTCACGGCGACGCATTTTGTTACTCTGGATTTTCGTTGCGAAATCTTGGACATTCATTAATTAATTTATTCATTCATTCATTTATTTATTGTAGCTTCTTTATCTTGCACATTGTTTATACTGTTATGTTACCATCTCATCATTTTTAGTAGACTCATCATTTAGATAGTCTTTTTGTTGTACCGGCAAAACTCAGGAATGTCCCCTAGTGGGATGAATAAAGTCTCATTCATTCATTCATTCATTCACATTTGTAAGTCGGGTGCCACTGGTCTTAATTACACATGGATTTCTGGAAGGAGTTTTGTCTTTCTGTCTCTGTCTGTCTATCTCTCTCTCTCTCTCTCTCTCTGTCTGTCTGTCTGTCTGTCACTTTCTCCCTCTGTCTCTCTCTCTCTGTCTGTCTCTCTCTCTCTCTCTCTCTCTCTCTCTCTCTCTCTCTCTCTCTCTCTCTCTCTCTCTCTCTCTCTCTCTCTCTCTCTCTCTCTCTCTCTCTCTCTCTCTCTCTCTCTCT
>MU204326.1:926317-944353 GCA_017309775.1 Paedocypris sp. Pulau Singkep | reverse complement strand
AGAGAGAGAGAGAGAGAGAGAGAGAGAGAGAGAGAGAGAGAGAGAATGTGGCCTTGTGATTGGCTCTTGTGTAGGTGGATGATGGTGACGTCGCTTCCTCTCGTACCTGCTGAACTGTAGAACACGTCATTGTGCAGATAACGGAACTGAAGAGACGGACGCATCAAACCATTATTAACATTTACTTACAGCTTTTATCGCAAATTCTACTTATGTTAATGTTAAATTGAGGAGTTTTGGTTGGATTGGGGTTTTTTTGTATTGAAGTGTTTATTATAGCATTGGGAATTATTGGTTAACTGTAATAATATTACTTTTATACATAATAATAATAACAATAATAATAATAATAATAATATTTTATTGCAAATGAATTAACTTTTCAGACTTTATTTAATAAAAACAATAATAGTAATATTTTTACTATTAGTAATAGTAATATTTTATTATTACATAACTAGAAAAGCGAATAAATGTATGCTTTAATGTAAAAAAAAGCAATTTTTCTTTGGTGGTGTAATGTTTCACTTTTGACACTGGGTGGCGACAATGAATCATTTGTTTTTAAGAAACGCAGTTAAACACGTTTTCCTCTAGTACTTGGGTCGCCAAAATGAAGCCAATAAAGTGTGTGTGTGTGTGTGTGTGTGTGTGTGTGTGTGTGTGTGTGTGTGTGTGTGTTTGTTTGTTCCGCTTGTGTGTGCCTCTGTGGGTGTGTGTTTTCTTCTCTATGTGTGTGTGTTTTCCTCTGTGTGTGTGTGTATGTTTTCCTCTATGTGTGTGTGTGTGTGCCTCTGTATGCGTGTTTGTAAATAACATTTGTTTGTGCCCCACGAGCAATCTCTCGTCTGAATCTGTTTTGCGTCTGCGTGTGAATAATTTGAGCTTTGGAGTTTCGAGCTGAACTGATGGAAGTCCGATAAAGCTGGAGTCTCTTATCGAGCTTTTTAAAATGAACCTGCGTGTCTCTCCACAGGTAGATATTGAGCACCGTGTTTCTGGATGATATTGAGCGAGGCTGTTTGAAGCTTTGTCTGTTTGTGTGGTGTGAGTTCTCTCCCTGTGTGTTGACTGGCTTTTGACATTTGCTGGAGATGATATTGGTCTGAGGAGTGTGTTGTTGGTGAAGATCGCCTGGACTCTCTGTTATTGAGCTTTGACATTTAACCCCCCATGCTTTGACTATTTATGCCGACCATAGAGCCTTTGTAAGAACATAACTGATTCTCAAGAGTTACCGGGAAAAGATGAAAAGATGATACATTTTTGTTTGATTATTTTAAAAAACATAGTGATTTAAGTGCACGCACACACACACACACACACACACACACACACACACACACGGGTCCCCACAAGTGGCCATATGGCCCCATGTTAGTATAAATAGTTAGTATAAAACCTAGCATTTGGGACCCCACTTTGACCTACATGCCTGTACACACGCAGCTTATGGGGACGTTGCTATAAAAACGTAGAATTTAAGTAATTCAAATGTCTGAACACACACACATACACACGGGTCCCCACAAGTGACCATAGGGCCCTATGTTAGTATAAACAGATAATGTCTGAATGTCTGAACACACACACACACACACACACACACACACACACACACACACACAGGCCTTCAAAGTTGTTGGGCCCAGCTAAAGGTCCCCACAAGTCACTATATGGCCCAACATTAATATAAAATCTAGCAGTTGGGGCCCCACTTTGACGTACAAGCCTGTACACACACAGTTAAGCCACAGGTCCCCACAAGCTTATGGGGACGTTACAATAAAAACAGAATTTAAGACTAGATTGTAATGCCAATGTCTGAACACACACACACACACACACAGGCCTTCAAAGTTGTTGGGCCCAGCTAAAGGTCCCCACAAGTCACTTTATGGCCCAACATCAGTATAAAATCTTGTAGTTGGTCCCCACTTTGACCTAAATGTCTCTACACACACAGCTAAGCCACAGGTCCCCACAAGCTTATAGGCCCTTGTAGGGACGGTAGTAAAAAACATTATTTAAGCCCAGATTGTGATGGAAATTTCAGATCACACACACACACACACACACACACACACACACACACACACGACAGCAGTGGGCCTAGAAATGCTGGTATAATGTCTCCAAAACAGTTTAGATTCGTCTCCAAGACATTTTGAGATTTCTGGGCGTGATTAAATTGTATAATGCTACATTATTATATATTAACATTATCAACAAGTAAAATGTATCTTTTAACAAATATTACAATTTGAAAGACCGTAGCAGACCATCCACCACTGACAAATCAGTGACCACTGACCAGAACCATTGACACAATTGGGATCTTTGCGAGTTCCTTTCCATCGTCTAAACGTAGTCACATCTAATCGCAGACTTTTCAGGTTCTCCGTTCCCTCCAAGCAGGTACAATTATTGTCCGAAACTCTCCTAATGTTATCCATCGAGTCTCCTGAGCTGTGAAAAGTCCTGCGAGCATTAAAACCTTCCTTCGGGCATTGACGTCCCCTGGAGATCTCTCTTCTGAGCAAGGTCTCCAGCAGCTTAAGCGCTATCTGAAGACAGCCGTGATCATTTCTGGTCTCCTCTCTGATTTGCTCTGCTGGCTCTCCGTGGTTTCTGTGTGTAGCCGTGTGGAGCTGAAGATCTGCTGGTCTCTCCTGACGTGATGTTTCAGGTTCAGAGAGGAGGACTGGATGGATTAAACCTCTCGGTGAATGCTCCCATGGTGGAGAGATGTACAATGCTCAGCAATACTCTATTCAAAGAGAGAAGCTGGAAGAACTCAAAAAGAACTCAAGGACACTTCATTTGTGGTACCAACAAGTCCGGGATTCCAACTTCTGCAGTCCCAAATCTCCACTGCTAGGCCACAGTTCCCGTTAAACCGTGGTCTTCTGCTTGAGCGCTCATTTTGAACCTGTGATGTTTGTTGAATCTATGATGTATTTAACTGTGAGGTGCATCTTAAAGATTGACCACAAGGACAAAGACTTTTGCACCATTAACTGATCTTCTTTGCACGTTTCCGGACCTCTTTTGCGAGTGTCTGAACCTTCTTGTGCGTTAATATCTTGAGTGTCTGATCCTTCTCCTTGGATTCTGGACCCTCCTGCCATTGTCTGATCCCTCTTGTGAGTTTCTGGAGCTCTCTCGCTAGTATCTGATCCTTCTCAAGAGTTTCTGGAGCTTCTCTTGTTGGATTCCGGACGTCTTTTGGAAGTGTCTGATCTCTTGTGATTTCCAAATTTCCATTTACAGTCTGATCCTTCCTTCTCAAGAGTTTCTGGAGCTCTCTCGTGAGTGTCTGATCTTTCTCAAGAGTTTCTGAAGCTCTTTCACAAGTGTCTGATCCGTCTCAAGAGTTTCTGGATCTCCCTCGTGAGTGTCTGATCCTTCTCAAGAGTTTCTGGAGCTCTTTCACAAGTGTCTGATCCTTCTCAAGAGTTTCTGGATCTCTCTCGTGAGTGTCTGATCCTTCTCAAGAGTTTCTGGATCTCTCACAAGTGTCTGATCCTTCTCAAGAGTTTCTGGAGCTCTCACGCGAGTGTCTGATCCTTCTCAAGAGTTTCTGGAGCTCTCACAAGTGTCTGATCCTTCTCAAGAGTTTCTGGAGCTCTCTCGTGAGTTTTTGGACCATTTCTCGCCAGCATCAGATCCCTCTCTTGAGTTATACTAGCATGTCGTGTTACTATTCCCCACTTCTGCGTACCATACAATAAAATACAAGAACTTTCAATGCTTCATCACATGTTTGAGGAATAAATCTCGAGCTTGGAATATTGAGCCAGATCAGAAACTGAGCTACAGAACAGCGAGAGGAGAAACTGGACGGGCATGAAGGTCAATTCACAGAGTCTACGTTAAGACTTTCTTTGCCTGACCGAAAGCTGTGAGGAAGCAAACGACAAAAAGCGACGAGGACATGTAAACGAGCAGCACAGGGACGAGAGACGGCGTTCCTCAGAGGCCTGATGACTTGATCAGGTTCTTCACTCGCCTTCCTGTTTTCTTCCTTCGCCTCGCCGTGACTCAGATGTTACGTTAACACAAAGTGGTGCATGCAAATTCAAATTAGCGCAACTTATTCCACACACAGTCTCCTCGACATTCTACTCGGAGATGGTCCTCACCGCTCTTGCTAAAAGTGTTCTGGATCAATCATCGCTGGTATTTAGAATGTTCCAGCCGCCTTATATAATTCCTAATCCTGGCATTGACTGCAGACACGGGCCAGATTCACACTTAAAGTGCTTGAATGAGGATCAGGAGCTCTTTTCATCGCTCTTGCTTTCCATTTTAGTTAGTGGCTACACAGTTTGTGCGTCTTGGGTTCGTTTCTGTTGGGAAGAAATGATATAGTCAATATAGTCATGTATTTATTTGAAAGCACATTAATTTTTTGTGCTTTAGTTTCAAAGCTTTGGCTATTAATACCGTTTCAAAATGCAACATATGTACCACTGAACCACGATGTCAAATCCACTGGATCGATTCGTGCTACGGTTTTTGCACTATTATTCTAATGTGTGTGAGCAATAAATAAATTATCAATTGGATTATTGATACTATTATTATTTTTTATTTTTTTTTTTACAATTTTTATTGGGCAATCAGTCATGTAGAAGAAACATTACATGCCTTTTGTTTTGTTTCTTTCAAATAGTCTCCCAGAAAACCAGTGAATATAGATATTATTTTTACTAAATAAAAATATAAAAGAACAGTCAATTATCACAGACTTCAAAAGGTACAGACTGGATTATTGATACTATTTAACAAGTATGTTTTTTTTATTATGTTAATTTTGATTCCCTTTATTTTCATTGCTTTCCTTTCAGTTTATTACACGTTCTTTTTCTTAAACCTTTAAGCCAAGGCAAATTCTCTGAGTTCAAAACACATATGTACAGTGCTTGTACTTTAAGGTTTTTTTAAACTGCTTTTAATTTCGCTTTGTCTGGGTGTGATTAGTCTATCATCGTTTAATATCAAAATGGGCAAAAAAACCCTTGTATAAAGTAGTTTTTGGCCACCACTTTTGCACTTGGTCTGAGCAACACCATTATTATTATTATTATTATTATTATTATTATTATTATTATTATTATTATTATTACAATCACCATCATACAAAGACAGTTTTGGGACATTGTGTTGTTTCT
This sequence comes from Paedocypris sp. Pulau Singkep, assembly GCA_017309775.1. Taxonomy (NCBI): domain Eukaryota; kingdom Metazoa; phylum Chordata; class Actinopteri; order Cypriniformes; genus Paedocypris; species Paedocypris sp. Pulau Singkep. The sequence continues at coordinate 939,176 of MU204326.1, read as the reverse complement.
GGGCCACAATTTCAGCATCTGTTGCTTCTATGTGGATACTCAGTGCAAGTATGAAGTTGCCAAAAACATACTTAAGTAAAGTAACGAAGTACATTTACTCAAGTACCTTACACCCCTGCCTGAGACACACAAGGAACACACACACACACACACACACACACTGAGCGTGGCCGTCCCCTGGGTGGAAACAGATTGAGGTTGATTTGAGTGTGTGTGTGTGTGTGTGAGTGAGTGTGTGTGTGTGTGTGTGTGTGTGTGTGTGTGTGAGCTGCTCAGTGAGGACAGATGCATCCCTGATCTTTCCGTGACGTCAGATCTTCTCCTGACTGGGACGCAGGGTCACTTTTAATTTGCTTTTTTTGCCTAAAATGACGTGCGGCAGGACACAACACGAGCAGAACGTTCTGAGTTCACACGGTTCGCTCGGCTACGTACCTTTATTTTTTTAATTCAAAGCAAAGACAGAAGACCATTGAAGTGCGGACCACTGGCTCATGACTAGTGGTGTGTGTGTGTGTGTGTGTGTGTGTGTGTACATTCTCAACACACTTCGGGGCGAGAGGGCGTTTGAGGACTCGTGCGTTATTTTCACCGTTGTTTTGAATGGATTTCGCACGTGTGAATGATTATGTTGTTTGTCACGGAGACGGTTCGTTTGCTTCTTGCATCTGTGGTGATGATAAATACTGCGTATGAATGGTGTGATAATCTTATTAGTGCTGCGCTAAATCAAATACACACACACACACACACACACGTCAGTAACACCTCATGCATCCATATTTCTACATTTTATAGATGCATTATAAATTAATTAATCATACACTATAAATAATTTATTTTGGAATTAACACCACTGATACTGATGTGTCTTTTTTGTGCAATTTGACCATTAATGCAATTTTTGCTGAAGGGAATAATGCACAATTTAATAGATTTATATATTATGTACTACTGAATAGATTCAAATATGCGAACGTTGACAAAACATGTAATTTGACTACCCTAGGGTATCAAAAAAATATTTCTGGATTTCATGTATGTATTTATTTACCGTATTTACGCGAATATAAGCAAGCAGCCCTTCTTTCAAATTTTTGACGCTCAAACTTGGCGGGTGCTTATAATCGCTGATTTCAAATTGGCGCATAAATATAAGCCTCCATTTGTCCGTATTTCAGGTCAGGAACAATGACTAATAAACAGAAACACGTGTTCTTTATGCAGCGGCCCGTGTGCGTCTATATAATGTTAAACACTGGTGTGTAGACAGACGTGCTACAGTAGAAGCTTTTATTAGCTCAATAACAGAAATAAAGACACATTAGACACGTAACACTGACTAAATAACACTGGAAGAAGTAAGATTAAGCTAAATACTCTACAATAATTTATATTACAACACACAGAGACTACAAACCACTATCGGGTTAGCTTAGCTTAGCACAACCGGCTACAAACGAGTCCATTGTGTCATCGCAGAAAGAGTCGAAACACGGACAAGAAGTTAAAAAAAACCACAGGAACAGACACAATCAAAACGCTGGGTCTGCTAAACAGGGGATAATAATCCTTCCTCTTCACGCTGCAAACTTTTTTTTTTTTTTGCATTTTGCATGGAAAATCCAGGCTGTTCTTTTATTCGCGTAAATACAGCCTTTCAATACGCAGCATTTATAGTTGAAACAAAGCCTCAGGTTTAACCCCTCACTGTCTGTGGCCTCCTGCAGCTCTCACCGTCACCGTCCCAGAATCCCCTGTGGTGGCTGTGTTCGGGACGGACTCGCTCCTCAACTGCTCTTTCTCCGGCGTCAGGAGTGTGAACCTGTCTGACGTGAGTGTCTTCTGGCAACTGTCGGACACGAAGCGCAGCGTGCACAGCTACTGGGAGAGGCGGGATCAGCTGACCGACCAGGACCAACGATTCGCCAACCGCACCAGCTTGTTCCCAGAGCAGCTGAGCGCAGGAAACGCATCACTGGTGCTGAGAAGAGTGCGAGTGGCTGATGAGGGAAGCTACTCCTGCTTCGTGAGGGTCCAGACACACGGGAGTGGTGCTATGCTTTTACAAGTCGCTGGTGAGATTAACACACGTGTACAAGTTCAAGTTTATTTATATAGTCCGAGACCAAAGACGCTAACAAGTCTTTAAAAAGAGAAATGTCGATTCTTTATAAGAGTTTTAAAAATTTTGGGGGTGGTGGTGGGGTGGTGGGGGTCCGTTAAAAAGAAAAAATATGTCCGAGGTTCGGTGAGGTTCGGTTCCGGGCTTCTACCTAGTGCAGCCTTCCTATTGGTTAATGTTAGTAATAGAATATTTAGCTCTTACAGTTTTAAATATGCGTCATTGAAGAGATGTGTTTTTAATCTAGGTTTAAACTGACTAACTGATTCTGATTCACGGATTGTGACAGTTACATGTAAAAAAAAAATAGAAAGTGTTTTCCTCTAAAATGTGGAACAAATGATGGTTCTTTTGGTCTGTGTGTCCAGCCTGGTTAAGACGACGTCTGATGTTAAGACGACTTGGTCAGTTACATCTGAGTAGACTTTGATCTATAGCGTTATCACCGTGTGCTTTATAGTCCCACTATATAGGCGCTTAATATTAATATGTGTTACATCACTTACAGATGTTGGAGATGTGTTCTGTGATTTATGGACTTGCAAATCCTGAAGATTGGCCGTAAAACGCCTATGGTTTTTGCGAAGGCCCAATAATGACCGCGATCATTTATATGCGAATCTCACAATGACCCTGATCAATACATAGCAGTATTGATTGTTAGTATTTTATGTGATTGATGGCACGATGCGATCCCTGGAGAGCTTGCTCGAGTGTAGCTGGCTATATGTGTTATTATTTTTACAGTCGAGTGAACTTCGACTTACCAGGGTACATCATTATTTACGATCTATAGATGGCATTTGTCCCATTCACCTCTCCTTCTTTCTCTCTCTGTCTCTCTCTCTCTCTCTCTCTCTCTCTCTCTCTGCATGTGTATACCCATGTACCTAATAAATCACCAATTGCATTATCAGAAATCAGTAAGAGTTTCAAAAGAGAACTGTATTATTCAAACAGAAAGTTCTAGAGGCCTTGTTAGCATCGCTGCACTCTTTTCTGCCGTGCCTTCTACTGATTGCTTCTTACCCTTCTTTTACAACCCTGCAAATTTGTTGTTGGCTGAATTCTGAAATACTTTGGAAATAAGGCCAACCTTCATCTATTCATGTGGCTGCTCATGGGACTGTAGGGCAATGATTTCTTCATCTGACAACAAAGTCTATCCCCCACAAAAACACATTACAACCGCCCGATTTCCCAGAAGTCCTCGCCTGCTGTGGTGTCGATACTCTTGAAATACAAAGGGTTTCCCACCTGAGAAATTAGGTTTAGATCAGTTGGTCAGCAGACAAATTTCATTGCTGGAAAATGCCATTGTTCACTAGTCTTCTATGATGTTATAATTAATGGGAATTGTTTCAAGGCTGTCTTAAGGCATCAGGCTGTTTTCGGCATGCCTTTGCTTTTTTTTAGTTCTCAACATTATATTGGCTCAATTTCGTAAATAGAAAAAAAAAAACAATTTGCAATTAGAAAAAAGTATAGTTATATACTTATATATACTTAGTTATATACACAGAATATTTTTTGTTTAAGCTCACAGCTTTCCTCAATTCAATTTAAAAAACATTTCTCTACTCCCTTATTCTTCGGAAGTGTAACTAACCCTTAATTTCCCTGTGCTTTATCCGGGGCCGGATTGTCAGGGAAGAACACAGACTTGCCCCAGCAAATCTCGGAGAATACCAAGGAATTCCCAGACCAACTTGCTAAGTCTCGTCAGGTCTTAGTGGGTCTTCTTTAGGCCTCTATTCTGTAGGACTTGTCCTTTCTATGATTCCTTCTTCTCTGTGTTGAAGAAGAGTGGGTACGTCTACTACTCTAGGATGACTGTAAAAAAGACCCTCCATCCTGTTTTACCACTGTACCTGGGATACCTTCCACTAGCACCAGGATACCAAGCGGTCATGAGCTTGAATTCTCCTTAGACGATGGTTGGAATGTGGATTGAGTGGAAAAGACTCGTAAGACACTTGTAATCACATTTTTTTTTTCTGTTCTTTGGACTCTAGCCCCATTTTCCAAGCCTCTGGTCACCTGGGGTATGGAATCCAATCTCAAGCCTGGTGAAGTGGTTGCCCTCACGTGTGTGGCATACGGTGGTTATCCTGAAGCACTGGTGCTGTGGCAGGACGGGGCCGGACGAAACCTGACGGACAACATCACCATCTCTCAAGTAGCCAATGAGGAGGGACTCTTCAGTGTCAAGAGCGTCCTGACCGTGGCTCTGGAACCCAACAGCACCTACAGCTGCAGACTGACCAATCCGCTGTTAGGAGAGGAGGGTCAAGCTTCTGTTACCGTCACGGGTGAGTAGCTTTAGTTTTACACCGTTTTTCATGCTTCTTCTTGGCTGTTCATCATCCTAAAGATGTAAAGTTGCTTCTACAGCTTCATAGATTCTACGTCTGTTTCCAGCAATCTATCGTCTAGATTTAGAGCAGAATATTCATGATGCTGCAATCATACACACGGCGAGAGCTTCCAGTTGTAATGACATTCAAATGAACGTACATTTTTGCTCCCTAATTTACATACATCAGAATGCGTAGTTGTCACGTACAGTTCGTACAGTACAGGCCCAACCGAACCATTCAGAGCTTTTGCTTTGTGATGCTTTGTTGTTTCCCGAACACGGATCAGCTGTTACGCTAAAGGTTGTACCGGGATATTTCTGACTATAATAGCTTAACAACATGTTAGCAAACAAGCTTCACAATCCGCTCGTGAGCTCAGGGATCATGCCGACCCTGTTTGATATGAAAATTCATTTGCATTTGTTTACAACAGCTGGTGTATGCTCAACAACTTTAGTAATTAATATTGACCTAGCCAGCGAGAAGCAGTTTGCCCGCTTTTTTTTATTTATGCAAATGCAGTGTAACCAAGTTCTGCTTTGAAACTATATTCTTCACATTTGGGGAATCATCCTACATGTTTTTCACATTTCACTAAGCTTTATCCACCTTCGGGTCACTGGAAGTTCGAGGCCCGATGTTGGTCCTTAAATTTGATATGAATTCATTACACCATCTGTAATTGTGTGATGTATTTGAAGGCAAAAGCAGGATGGGAAATAGTTATTGTTCTGCTTTTTGGGGATTTGGAAATCTACTGCAGGCCATTACATCAGAACACGTATAAAAGGGGACGTCAGGACTTTTACAACTGAAGAGGAAAATCTATTTGGTATTCAAAAGACACATTTTCAGGAAGAGCATGCTGGGGACAAGACTCTGAGCAGACCCATTAAAATGTCACACTTCTTTCCAAATTCCAAATGAAAAATTATAAAGCAAGGCAGATATACTAAAAAAAGAAGAACCGACATGAGGGGCAAAATTAGACGTAGATTGCTTGACTAAATCAAGGCCGGGCCGCGGACACGCAAAAGACAATATGACACTGACAAAGACACAACAATGTAAGAAAGTTGGAGGTTAAATCGGAGAACAGAAGCAACAGGCATGAGGACAATGAGCAGAAGGTCTGAGCTTGAAGAGCAGAACAGGAAGTGGGAGAAAGTAAGACAATGTCCTAACAAAGATACAATAAATGCCAGTCCCCATCAGATCAGAAAGAGAGATGAGGACTGGACCGTTTATTTTTAAACTATTTACTTTGCGTAAGCGACTCATGAACTACATCACAACGCGATTAAAAAACGAATTGATGACCTGAGCTTTTGTGTCGATATGAATCAAGCGCGTCTTTAAATCTTCTGGTGATCCTGACAGGAGATCCCTGGCTTTCTTTTGGCTCTGAGGCGTCTGTATCAGACTCTCTCACGGCTTCGGCACTTCTTTCAAACAGATATCTCTGTCAGCACAATGGCCTTGATGGAAAAGCACTTTAAAAATCCTTCAAAATGTCAGTAGCTCAGGAAATGAAAAAATGTGTGTGTGTGTGTGTGTGTGTGTGTGTGTGTTCAGCGGACACCTCGGTCTTGCGTCACATAAGGAGGAATCATCGCTGTCTGTCTCGCTCTTCTGCCGGCCCCGGTAGTTCTGGTCAAATCTGTGAGAAAAATAGAAAATGCCAGAAGAGAAAACACACAACACCAGTCAATGAATGGAACAAATCGGGGAGGTGCACTTTAGAAAACAGGAGCACTTAGACATGTAGCCATGGTGATTTTGCTGTGAATAATGGCGCCACGGGGATGTTGCTGTGGCGACCGTCTGGTAATGATGAACCGATGCTGATGTCACTACACAAAGGCAGCGTTATGCAGCAGCTCGTGCTTCGTTTGTTAGTGCGCAGACAAGCGTTTTCATGTTTAACACGCAATGTTGATTTGGTCAGAACACATTGGCACATTTTTAAGAATTTGTTTAACAAAAAGATGGCCAAATTTGATGAATTACAACAAACACACACACACACACACACACACACACGCAGTTATATCAATGTGGGGTCGCACCATTGAAACAATACATCCAACTTCCTCATTCCACACCTTTATTACCATAATCTGAAACCGTTCAGTTCTTACTTCAGCCCTAAAATCAAAGGCCTTCAAATTTACTAGACTAGGTCTCCACAACTATATAGGTCCCCACTTTACACACAGACACGCGCAATTGCAAAAATACAAATATATTGGTTGAAAAAAAACAATTGCAGTTATATAAAAGTAGGATCTCACCATTGGAAACTATCCAGACATTGATCATCATAATCTAAACCCAATCTCTAGTGTAACGTCCCCATCTTGACCGAGGTCCCCACTTTGGTATGAAAACCAAGAATTTGAAAATTGTTAGTAATATAAATGTCACAATACACACATGCACTTCAGTTCACCAACTGAATATCAACTAAGATGAAATCTAGTATTGTTAATGCGACCAGTTCCCTAAAACATCAAGCGATAATTGTGCCAGCAGTGGGTGAATAAACTAGATCAATATTTTTTAGCTTTTTTCCCTTCTAACAGGTCCGTGCTGTACCTTCTGTCAGACAGTCAGTTTTACTACACTGTGCTGCATATGCTTATACACTCTATAAGCAATTTTCAAGACAGCAGAGCCTTTATTATTGGAAAATTGCATCATAAGTTCCTTTTTTTCCCCCCACGCACTATCTGCTGCTCTCCGTACATTATAAACTGGCCCTCTGATTTTTGTAGAAAATGTCCTAAATTGCCACCTGACAGAGCTCGGCCATGCTTGCGGCGGCGTAAAGAGTCAAATAACCAGACAGAGAAAATGAGAAAGACTCACACAGAGGCGGACAAAGCAGGAGAACTGATAGCGGCGAGAATGAAACCCTTTATTAGTCCTTGTCTCCTTTCTGTTCTTCACCGGCCTAATTTGAATGTAATTAGCGCGTGCATCGGTAGGAGAAACTGCAATCTAAATGAGAGTGTTGTTCAGTCCTCCTCCTTGATCGAGCCCCGTGTTCATTACTGTCAGACAGGCGGGAAACACCTCAAGCAATGAGACACCAGCCTGATGGTGCTGAGGAACCCAAACACAGCAACTGTTCAGCTTCTGCTGCCTCAACAAACACCCGAGCTGTTATCACATTACACTAGCCTCTCGGACTACAGAGCAAATTGTTTTTGCCCACGTAGACATACTTGACAATTCCCAAACGTCAACCAACCAACCTACGCAAGATAGAGAATGAGTTTGTCATTATGACTCCTGAGCAGTGGGCAGCCTTAAGTCGTGGTGCCTAGTAGGCATGTGGGTGTCTTGCTCAAGGACATTCAGTTACAGAACCATCCGGAGGGGGATTCAAACCTGCAACCTCTTGGACACAAGTTCAGTTCTCTACCACTGCACCACAACAGCAACTCAAAAGTCTCAACGCAGAAAAATCATCTCAAAGTTAAAGAAAGACAGTAGTAGGTGGAAAGAGCTTCTTTCTACGGTAGCACCCTTCTAGTACTAGTAGTAGTAGTAGTTTATTTGTCATTACAGCATTGGGGTACAACATTGTAACGAAATTACAAGTGTGACGTTGGAGAAAAGTTCCACTTGAAAGATTTGGAAGAACCCTGGAGCGATCCAAGAAAGATCTTCTCTGTTCACTGGGATTCAGTTGTCTGAATTGTTTCACAGAAGGATCCAGGTGGTCTGCCTCCAAGCAAAGCTCTTGCCCGGTCTCTTCTGCGTATTTCTGATCCTTTGTGAGCTCGTCCTTGCGCTTGCCAAGAAGAAACTTTGAAACCAGATTCAAGACACGTTTAACCAACAATTCTCTCTCCCAGAACTTAAGCGGGTGGCAAACTATTCGCACGCTGTTTCGTTTAGCTTTGCGTTGGCAGAGCTTAAGGAACGTTTTCCCGTGTAGAACTGTCACATGGAGCAGCTCTTGCTTTATGTTTCCTGCAGTTTGTCCTCATGAGACGAACACGAGTGCGGTTGCGAGTGTGTGAAGTGTTGATGGTAAATCCGAGGAGAAGATGCTTGCCGTCTCTGGTGAGACTGTTATCTATCTGCTGTTGTGAGCAGCTGGTGCTGGAACTCTGAAGGTGTGCCAACGGTTTCAACTGGGAAACACTTCTGGTTCTTAAACCCATGAGTGGTCTGGGTCAGAAGTTTAGTAACTGCGGGAACAAACCACAGTGCCAGGACGTGTGTTGCTGCTTATTAGCTTAGCAGTTTCTCTGCTAATGCGACTTGTGTCGTTTCTAAAGGTGAACAGCAGGCGATGGTTCTGAATCAAGTCTGTAATTGTCACTAATTGACTGCCTTTAAAAAAAAAACCGTATAGTTTTTCAAGGTCACAACAGGAACTGGGATGGTTTTTAAATCTCCTTTGTGGGGAAAGTTTTAAGAATGTGATTGTTCCTTTCAAAGAAATGGATTCAAAACCATATTAGCTGGTATTTGCATTTATATTGTCATTGGACGAACATCAATCGAATGTGAGGTGTTTGTTCACGCTCGTGTGTGTGTGTGTGTGTGTGTGTGTGTGTGTTAATGCATCTGCTGTTAAATCCGGTTTGGAATTCGGTTTGGCGCTGCCTGTCATCTGCCTTGGCTTAGTGATATAAAATCTTATTAGTTTCAGCATTTTAGGGAACAGTAAACCCAGAGTAGCCTCATAAAATTGCCCGGTCTTTACCCTCCAAAAGTTTCTATTATTTAGTTCCTGCTGCGCACTTAGACACACACAAATGACTGCTGCACAAAGGAAGTTTGCTGCCTCTGTGACCTGCTTTTGTTCTGGGGTTTGGAAGCGCTGTAAATCATTGTCTCCTTTCCGCTAAAAAACATTGTCTTTGTGAAATATTTCAACCAAAAGTTGCTCTGAACCAAATAAGCCAAAATGTACGTGTTGGGGTGAGTGCCGTTTCCTCACGTCAAGGCAAAGCCGATCGAATCCCGGCTTGAGTGCAAGTCAAGGTCTTTCTGGGTAGATTTTCAATGTTCTGCTAATGTTTAAAAGTGTTTTACCAAGTTTCTCCAGTCTCCTTTCACCGTTAGAGCTCATGCGTGAAGGACAAATCAAGTTGCTGAGTTGGCCACGGGTGTGAATATCACTCCCACTTTGTACCTTTAGCAGTTGTTAAAGAACGTTAAAGAACTCAACCTCAAGCGTCTCAATGCTGCACAACCATCTCCGAGTCAAGCCAAACTTTGCGTAGAACACGAGTACGACCTCGGTGAGACACCAAGTTTTGGAAGCACCAATAAGTGATCCAGGACTGATTTGACCTGTTTACTGGGATTCAATGGTTTGAATAGTTTCTGAACAAGAGCATTGCGCTCTCTCTCAAACCTAAACGCTCTCTCGACTATTTCTGATTCTTCTTGTACAGTCCGGCATCTCCACCGTGATCTCTTTCCTACAGTTCTGAACTATTTTTTTTTGCACTAGGACCATTGATGCCTCAATCGGCTTCATCTCAGAAGAACCAAAGGTGGTTTAGTAAACGGATGGAATAAATTGTACACGTGGCAAAACAATGCCGAATGTAGAGTCGTGGTATCGGTAAACTTTCAGCTGAGGTCATTGTTGCTCAAATCTGGCTTGTTCGATAATCGTATTGAACTTTGGACAGTTGTGCCGCTGTCTATCTGTCTTCTAAGTATGAAATATCCTAAGAAGGGACACTTTGAAGTTGTGACCCAAATATGTTTGGAATCTCGAGCTGGTAGACTCTTAGTGTAATCCTTTAACTGGTGTGGTGGCGTTCTTTAATCTCACCCCGGGCTGCTCTATTAAACAGCGGTCAGGCAAAGAGGCTACATTAAGCTGACTGATGGGATATACATTACAGGGAATGATTCTTGACCCCTCTGGTCACATTAAAGACATTAAACGCAATCAAACTTGACTTCCCGTTGCTGCCTAGGACACCTTGCGTGATTCTTTTTTTGCCATCTTTGAATTGTGAAGACATCTCTACGGGCGACATGGTGGTTCCCTGGCAGCGAGGTAGAACGTTTTGAGTCCACGGACTTGTCAAGGCAATGTGTGTGTTTGCATGTGATTCTTCAAAGGATTTACTCTCGAAATTGCTCAGGAGAATGTTCACCAATCCAAAAGTGAGTTCTTTCTGGCCCAGAGACTCTAAGTTGGACTTCAGCTCCAGGTCGCCAAAAAGGTTTCGAAAACGAGTGGATGTCTTGAATATCATCAGCAGCAAATGATCTTGGCTTGTTTGGCTTCCCTGCCCTGAAGAGACACTTGATGTATTCTCTTAAAGTCGTATCTGCTATTCCCCATTATTTCAAATCAAATGAGGAGTTTCTCCTTCCCAACTTTTGCCTCCTGAGCAGTGTTTTTTTTTCTTCTTTTACCCAAGATGCTTTCCCACAGCCATAAATTCTCACTGGTTGTTTTGGGACACATATCTTGATGATTGGATGATCCGTCTCTGTTTACTCGCAAGCCCCTATCATCTTCTCTCTGTGAGGAGGAAATGCATTGCATCATTCTCTGACGGCCAGGCAGACAGTGCCATTCCAGATCTGCTCTGCTGTCGAGGATGTTTTGTAAATCCATTAAAGATTCACATCTGCTCCGTCCATGCGCTCATCTCACTATCAGCTGATGTAGTAAACACACACACACACACACACACACACACACAGATCTGCGATAAGTGAAGCTACAAAAGTGCGTAGACTTACACCTGTGATAGAAGATTTGCCTCAGCCTTTTCTAGTTTGTAATAATAATAATTAAAATATTCTTGCAGAAAGAAGGAATGTTTTGAGAATAAGTTTGAAGCCCAGTTGGGGATTTTTTTGTGTGGAGTTTACATGTTCTTCTTATGTTTGTGTAGGTTTCCTCCAGGTCTTCAAGCTCCTCTCACAGTCCAAAAGCCTTTGTTCAAGTGACTTTTGTGAGAAATTTTGCGAGGCTTAGCGCCAGAAATCGAAAAAAAGCGGTACTGTAAATGAATGGATATTTTCCATAAATTAATGTATATTATGGATGTTTTCTCAGTGTCGTTGTGTCTCTTGGAAAACACATGATCTGTTTATACTTTATAAAACACACCGTGTTTTTATGCTCACTTTTCAGTTTTTAACTTATTTTAATGAAGAAAGCAAGATATGACAATAAATTTGACAAGATATGACAAGATAATTCCTATAATTTATACACTATTCTGGTATCTGGTAATATACACTGAAAAAGGTCCACAGATTTACAAAACAAATAAATCAGCAGCAAGATATGAACTACACAAATAAACCTAGCCTTTTTCCCAACACACATTCTGATTTTCATATCTGAGACTTCAAGGTTTTTTTTTTTTTCTCCTCTAAAACGATTTCTCATCTATAATTTGTTCTTCCGCACCAGAGGGCTTTCATCCAAATATATTTTTGTAGTTTGATCCAAGGAAAACATCTGGCCCACCTGTCTCCACACGGAACCTTGCGTGTTGTCACCGTAAAGGAGGGAGAAAGCTTTTACTAGAATTCTCTTTATATAATCGCCGGAATAGATCAAGTTGGCAAATCGAGGGAAGTTGCATAATTTTCACCAGACCAAATTAAGTCCAAAACTAGTCAAAATCAAGAGTAGTATCTTAACCACCTAAACTCACTGTACTTACAGTATTTTACAGTATTTTGAGCTCTGTACACAACACTCTTCTGGTTTTGATGGGACTCTGCTCTAGCTATATGGTGTTTCACTTCTTGTTTTGATGGAATAATTTCACACCTTTTACAGATAATCATTTTCCTCCAAGGAATTATGCATTTAAAACTTGAAAGCAGAGGAGATGAGGTTGTGCCTGGGATGACATCAGCTGAAGTGAGTGAGTTTGTCAAGTGAAGTTACACACACACACACACACACTGAAGTGGACACACACAAACCCGGAGCAGTGGGCAGCCCGACCCAAAAACCTCGGTGGGATTGTTCAGTTAATCATTTATAAAATTTGAAATTCAATAATGTAAATAATCGTTTTGTTTTTTTACCCTAGCTGAGGATACCATAGAATTCCGAATGTGGACTTCTCCTATGTAATTCCAGAGCGGCCATTATGGCATCAGTCGAGAGCTTTTACCATCAAGGACTGTATTTAGACACCACCGCACATACAAATGCACCAATTTCCCATCAGCCCCTGCTGGCTGAAAGCCTGATGCCATCTGCAGCGCTGTGGATGTCTGTCACTGGTGATGGCTTCCTACACCACCTTGTTTTAAAGCCAATTAAGAATGTAGAGAGCCTAACTTCTTCAACTCATTCTTGTCCTCAAAGTTTGCCTTAGCCTTTTCTTAAGCCCGGAGGAAAGAG
>MU204326.1:900545-926217 GCA_017309775.1 Paedocypris sp. Pulau Singkep | reverse complement strand
AGAGAGAGAGAGAGAGAGAGAGAGAGAGGTAGTGAGCAAATGGAGAAGCCAAAAAAAATCAATAGTCCAGTCTGCCTCGGACATCTTAATGTCAGCGGCGTGGGAGAGATGTGTTGCCGTGATGGAGCTCGTGTCAGTCCGTGACCAGCCTGGCTTTCTCTTCGGCTCTTGACGAGGAACTTCTCCGAACCGGATGGAGTGACCATCTTCCATCTCTGAGACACTGAAGACGGCATTGCAGCGCTGCCCTACATTTCTTCCTCTAATGAGCGCAATGCAGTGTGTTTGCTTTGAACTGCACACACACACACACACACACACACACTTAATTAGCTGTCCTACTCGGCTTCACACTTGTTTTTCCTGCCCCCTAAAACTCTTCATCTCATTGCAGCTTTTTATCTCTCCACATCAAGACAAGAGTAATGGGTTTAGTGATGTGTGCACAACTCTATATAATCAACTTTGGGCGACTTGATTAGTCGGGCCCTTGGAACGAGGTTAGACTCTTATCGTTGCGTTTTGTCTTGAGTTTGGTGTCACCGTGTTGATTTATGCTGGTGCGTCTGAAGAAACCACAGTGGCTCGTTCTTAATGCTCCTAATGGAGTGAAACAATGCTCACTCAACCTTTGGAACCACCATACAAACACACAAAGGACTTTGTGAAGTTCAAGTTTATTTATATAGCGCTTTTCTTAGTCCCACACTTACGCAAAGCAGCTATGCGGAATTAGGTAAAAGAGTGAAATAAAAAAGAAAAATCTCCTCTGTTCATCTGTGTTCAGACTGTGGGCTATGACCAGAAGAGAGGGAAGGGAGTGAAACGAGCAAGAGCAAAAGCTATTAGCACTTTGAAGACAATGATTATAATATCGGTTCCAGGCTTCTACCTTATGCAGCCTTCCTATTCGTTAGTATTAGTCATTGAACATGTTATTATTACGGTAATAAATGTGCTTCATTGAAGAGATGTGTTTTCAATCTAGATTTAAACTGACTAACCGATTCTGATTCACGAATTGTGCAAGGCAGAGTGTTCCATACATTTGGTGCTATATAAGCTGCTAAAGACTCCAAAGAGCAGACTTGTACTTGTTTTTTTTTGTTTTGTTTTTCTAGCCATTGATGACTATCGACTTGCTCACTGGTCAACATCATGGCAGGCTAAATTGGAAATTAAAGAAGAAAGTGAGCGAGTGGTCCAACTCACTGTCCAGAATTAGAAAAGCCACGCAGAAGATGAATGTAGGGACGGAATTTGCTAGAAAACGAAATCGACAGTAAATGCAAATCTTCTGTACGCCAGTCAATATCTCCAGATCTCCAAAGTCCAAAGATTCCCATTAAATATAATTAGTGTGTTTGTTGCCGGTGAAATTGTAATTTGCTTCTCGGCTGCGATTTGATTTTCCGCGATATCTTTTACACCTGAAGTCTCCTAAGGATCTTCTGTTGCCTTGCTCTCACATCGGCGTAATGATGCTCTGCTAAATATCGCAGACAGGCCTGACGCCTTGAGAGATGCTGTATCGATCGTAACGTGAGTTTTAAGTGTGTTTGCGTGACTGGGTCAGGACAACCGAAGCTCCACTTCACGGGTCAGCTTGACCTCCCAGCCAAACAAAACCACTTTGACCTCGGAACGTCGTGTACGCATTAGATTCCCAGAGCCCGTTTCTTCATCACGTAATCACTGCTTGTGCCAGAAATAAGCACGGGACATTACTAGCCCGATCTACATCTACATCAGCCATTCCCAGAGCGGCTGTAAAAGCCTGAGAAGTGCTACACGCTGGCAGATGCTAATGATCACGGAGAGTCAAACTCCCAGATTATTGAGCCGCATGCTAATTCAGTCAGAGTGAACCCGGTCCTTTTTGTTCCAGTGTTGTGTGGACTCTTGGAATGTTGAATCTTCTATAACTGCTATTGATGAACTTGCTGACTAATGGCAGCCTCCACAGGTTTTGAGGTTTTTGACCAAAAATTGACACATGAGAAAATAAATGTGGTAAAAAAAAATCCACATTCTTTGTTCCATTTCCGTTTGAACTTGCGTTAAAGCTAGAAGTGCCACTGTTTAACCCTCAACAATGCAATTACCATAGATTAAAATCAATAGATCAAAATTCGAAAAACTATACAACGAGATTTTAGGTTTTAAGATTTGTATTTCAGCATCATTTACTAAATATTGTTCATTTTTACACTTACTTTCTGTGAGCATGTTGTGAATTATTGTCAATTGTAGACATTTTTTTACACAAAACATTTCACCCTCACCAATTGCCCATGCTTGTAATATATCTGTTTATCCTTCATCTGGTCCATAAAGTTCTGTTTGTTGCCTGATGAGATGGATTTGCCCTTTTCATTTTTAAATAAATTCAATAATCCATATATTTTCAAAGTTTTGAGCGGGATTTATTTGTTAAGAAAATTGTTTTTTCTATACAATTTGAGAATTAAGAAACGGTACATTTTTTATTAAATGCATACTTTTGGCATTTTATAGATTTTTGCATTTGTAGAGGTCTGTAGAGGCCCGGGATGTTTTTTGACAGTATGTCAGAATCCGAAGCTGTTTGAGGGTTAAAGGATAAGTGCGGCTCTTGAGAGGTAATAATGCAGCCCTTCATCTTTTAAGTAGTTTAGTTGAACTCACAGGAGGAGGAATTGTCTCTTGGCAAATATGCTGATGAGGCCAAAAGGCTCCAAGATCAGATTTGTTCTCATCGTCTGCTGTTCTCTCGTGGCGCACAAAGGTGGTTGGCGATTAATTTTATGAGGGGGAAGAAAAACAAACAGGAAGCAACAAAAGTGATCACCTTCCCTTCGTCGTGATGAATGCTCCACGTCAGACACCAGCCCAAAGTCGTTTATTCAATCCGAATCTCTCCAAAGGGAAGAAATCAAATCTTCGCCTGGCCCGTGTCTCCCCGTTTAGCTAATCCTCGTCCTCTGACATTTCTTGCTCGCTGTCTTCCCGATTATGTGTATTGTTATTATTGCTAATCAGAATTCATGGAGATCCCTTAGTGGGCTTGTCGGAGGAGAGGACAATAAATAGATGGATAAATAAAAATGAATCTTCCAAATGCCAGAGAGCTGTGGGAGCGGCTAATGGCGTGTCGTGAAGCGTTCTGGGAGCCCGTGTGCTTTTGAGGTGCTGCGTTTGGTGATAAGTCACTGTCAGAACCTTCCCAGCACATGCTTCTGTCATTCCGTGTCCTTCCACTATAGCGTTTCTTTTGAGGCTTCGGCAAAAGGTCATTATAAAATTGAAAAGTTGTAACCCAACGTGGCCCCGTGTGACTTGGTTCGGCATTATTGCTAAGCGTAGATCAGCATTCGACCAATCACAAACATCGTGAAGAGTTGAACTCAAGAGCATCTTCATCGACTGGCACACTGAGATCTCCGCTTGTCGTTTCTTCGAAGTACCGTATTTTTTGCCGTATAAGACGCACTTTTTCTTCCCCAAAACTGAGGGTGAAAAGTTGGTGCGTCTTATACGGCGAATGCAGAGATCCGCGGAGCGCGCTCACCGCCATCTTAGTGTGCAATACCGCGCTGTTACATACGTCGTCTCGCTTTCTTTCTCGCGCAGAATCTTGTGAAACGATGAAACCATGATTTACAAACGAAAACAAACTTTGATCAAAATAAAACAAGCAGATTTTCTCGCGCGCGTCTTTAAAACGAAAACAGCCGCTCTTCTCTTAAAGGCACAGCGCAGTAAACGGAGCGGCAGGCGTATGCGCGTGAAGTACAAACTGTGTTTGATTAGTAATGTCTGTGCCGTCATTGATAGTTGTAAGTTACAACTTGTAACGAAACTAATGTGTAATACTGTATTAAGGTGTTTATATACTTATATAAAAATCTAATTCATGAATTATCACGATATCCACGGTATTGCAAAATCCATATCGCGGCTCATCTCAATACCGCTATTCAGGTTAATACCGCTATACCGCGCAGCGCTACATCACTGTTTACTGACGTTACTGACTGTTCATGTCACATGTTTGGCATACAATTGTTCTTAAACTGCTGTTCACGTTTATACAGTTAATATACAATATTTTACTACAGTATTTGGTTCAGAATCTTTTTTTTTTCTAGATTTTCCTCCTTTAAAATTGGGTGCGTCTTATATGCCGGTGCGTCTTATGTGGCGAAAAATACGGTAAGTGACGTAGAGGTGGATATGGATTGACGAGGAAAACACTTTCGATGGCTCATTCAGCTCTGTCTTTTTGTAAGACTAGGCCGAAGTGAGCATCAGTAACCCCATGGCTCAACCTGGACAAACTCTTTCCCAGAGCCTTTTCTTTCACATGGCCTCGGTGTTGTGGTGAGGTGACTCTTTCTGTGATGGGTAAAAGCTGAGAGAGCAACAGCTTTGATCAGCGCTATCGGGAGAGCGGTGAGCAGAAGAGGTGAGGCCTGGGAGGCGTTTGAACTCTTTATTCCAGGAGATGAAAGGAGAGCAGCAGAAGAAAATCCCGCAGAAGTGGAACTAGTAGTCGGGTCTGACCTATGAGTGGAAAGGTGGGACTGGGACGGAATGCTTCTGCTTTTGGAGATGACTGTGGTTGACAGAAGAAAGAATTGATGAAAGGTGTTCCCAGGGTACAAATCAGAAATCAAATGCTTGGTTTTTTTTTGTCCCATGTGGTCTTCAAGCTGGTTCAGGCAACTTCTTCCATGCATTTTCCAAACCACTTTTTTATTTCTGGGTCACAGGGAGCCAATCCCAGCAAATAGTGGGCCTGAACGGGACACACTCTTATTGGTGTTCAACCAATCGCAGAGCTTGTCACTTTTGGGCAATTTTTCTTATTCCAATTCTCCCATTCACATGCTTTTGGACGACACTCGGAGATAACCAACACATGCATGGAAAGAACATGCAAGCTGGAAACAAAGCCTCAAACTCAAATTCCGAACCAATGTCGCCCAAAAAAGTTCAAATCAAAATCTCTTTAAATACCTTTTTGAGCAGATAGTTTTGATATTTATAAATGCAGCTCAAAATGTACAGAACCTTCTCAAGAACTCAAGTTGTGGAGAAACAGTTGGAGGTGAGAACAGAGACGCATGTCCTTGTGTGTCTTTGGTAACGGAGAAGAAGTGCCTGAGATGAAGGGCTGATGGAAGAAGATGATGGGTGATGAGAGACGTTGAGGATATATCTATAGCAGAGGGAAACAAAATCACATCATCAAACAATAGTAAGAGAGAAATATGAGCCTCGCGGCCTTGAGGGAAACAGTAGACTTTTACAGCATCTATCTTCATCACACCACCTTCACCCAGTGGGCTATTCAGAAAGTGAAAAAGAAAAGCTAAAAATTGTGTACGGAAGGGATCTTATGAAAGCAAATACCGGGAGTAAAGAGTATAAAGGGAGGTCCTTACTCAAGATCGGCCACGCCCAGCTGCAAATAAGCCAATCCCAAGATTCTCCAGCAGACAAGCGACAGATTCCAGTAAAAGAAACAAACCACGGGAATGTGAAGTTTGTGAATGTTAACATTGTCTTATATTTGTTACTTGTTCCCTTTTACGCACTTCTGGAACTTTCTTGCGAATATCTGATTCCTCTTACATGCTTTTCTCTTTCGGATGCATTTCTTGTGTCCAGAGTGTCTTGATTGTCCACTTCCGCTTTATTAACTTTGGAAAACTAGAAAATATCTGACCCAAAATTTGCACACCCTACCTCGGACACATATTTGAACGTGCGTATATTTAAATTGTAGGCTACACGATAAACAAAGAAAAGACACCATTTAATGTCCACGTAATTGGTTTGGGTTTTTCTTCCTATATCATATCTTCCAACCAGAGTTGTAAGTGTGTCTAATTTATTTGGGAGAGCATGACCATTATGGACAAAGTTTGCGCACATTTTGCGAGATTCAAATATCTGGTGACCTTCTGTAATGAGCACAGAGTTTAGACTGATTGGTCTCTTCGGGGGTCGGCGTGGAAACCACACAGATTCAGCATGTCAACACCTTCTCTGTGAAGAATCTAGACCCCTAATTACCGTTCAGTGGGTGTTCTGGAACACACCAAGGCGAGGCAGACTTTAACATGCTCTTTCTGTTTCCACGATCATTTACTTTGCCCACAGTTACTTTGGTTATTTAAAGAGTCTTGGTCTACGCAAACAACAAATTCAATTCTTGCCCACTTTGAGACCCCCCCCCCCACGCCGTTCCTTCCTTCCTCGAAATCGCATCAATACACCAACGTAGCCACGCCGAACCATCTCCGCACCTGCCCGCGAGCCACCGGGGGAAATAAACACACATTATTTTTGCTTCTCGCGCTATTTTATTGACTCTTTTTTGCCACATGGTATGTCCCTCCGATTCAAACTTGGGCCGCGGACAGAAGCGTTAATACGGCTCCAGCTGTAATATCGATTTTCGCGTGTGTGTGTGTGTGTACGTAACGTCATTACGGCGGCAGCCTATTTTTAACGCGGGCCTATTATGACTCCGCGGAAGAAGTTGATATTTTTTTTAAACGCTCGTTATTTTCACATTCGCCCACCCGGCTGAGGTAAAGTTCAAGAGGCGTCACTCCAACAGCCGAGTTACGTGAAGTCTTGTGTGTTTTAAGCTGTCAGCGTGCGGAGTGGGCAGCGTTTGGCTAATTAATGGCTTGCGATGTAATGGATAAAGTCCCAGGCTCTTTTTTTTTTTTCGTACCACACGGGAGAAATTTACAGCTCGACGGATCAAAGTAAATCTGGGAGGCTTTTGCCAAACCAAAATTGGTTCTGGCTTCGTCCGCTCGCAGTTCAGCGATGGCCGGCTAACGCAGCGAAACCGTTTCATTCTGGTACGCATGTGTGGAATCAGATTAGTGCCAAAAATATTGAACGTACATTTCGAAGAAACGAACGTAAATTGCTTTACATTTACGTTCATTTTTTAAATTTTTCTTTACGATTTTGTTCGAAACTTTTTTTTCCGCTTCAGGTTTTTCCTTCGCTTTTTTTATATATATATATATATATATATATATATATATATATATATATATATATATATAAATACAATGAATGTATTCCGATTATAAATGTGTTTCAGCACTCGCTAAACTCCTCCCACTCTTCCAGTCGATCACATTCTCACCATCCAATCAGAGAAGGACCGTCCCACGTGAATCTTGGGACAAAACTCCAAACGCAAAAAAAAAAAAAAGCAAATGAAAACCTGAAGCAAAAAAAAAAATAGTTTCGACTGAAAAACCTGAAGCGAAAAAAAAAGTTTCGAACGAAAACGTATGCAAAAAAAAAGCAAACGAAAAAACTGAAGCTGACAAAAAAAGTTTTGAACGAAAACGTATGCAAAAAAAAAAATGCAAACGAAAAAACTGAAGAGAAAAAAAAAAGTGTCGACTGGAAAAACCCGAAGCGAAAAAAAAAAAGTTTTGGACAAAAACGTAAAGAAAAATAAAAAACGAACGTAAATGTGAAGCCTTTTCGTTCGTTTCTTCAAAATTTCCGTTGTATATTTTTGGCACTGATCTGCTTCCACACACATGGGCCTGACAGCATCTGTGGAGCTCTGGCTCACCTCAGCAGATCCTGAACCAGCTAATGAGCAGACCAGACGCTGCCAGCCAAAGTCTGTTATTTCCCCGTAAATAAACGATCTATTTGTGTTTGGTTCACACATCCGGGCGAACTCGCCTGTTCCCGGCTCCGACTAAAGAGACCAATGACGCCTCCTGACCTCCTTTTGGCTCCGCCTCATCATTCCGTCCTTTCCAGCTCCAACGCTCCAAGTGATTTGTCATTTTCCCGCCCAACACAAACTCCTCCATTTTTTTCCCTCTTTTTAACTCAGTTTTTCAATCCTAGAGGTGGAGTGTGCGTGGCCATATTGTGTTTACTCTAGCAGACAGTCTTGGAGCTCTTTAGTCTTTCACTCTTGCTGTCTGTTTTCTTCTCGGGGGAAATCTGGAGGCTGTAATATCTCTCCGTATCACCGGCCAGTTTACTCTCCTCTCATACTGGGGCTGTGCAATCAGATGGACGCTTCTCCACACCCAGCGCTGAAAGCTACTTTAGTTACCTGTACAGTCAAGGAGGCGTGGGTAGCTGGGTTAGGGAGGGACAGACAGACAGACAGACAGACAGACAGACAGATAGATAGCTAGATAGATAGATAGATAGATAGACAGACAGACAGACAGACAGATAGAGAGATAGATGAAAAGATGCTGGTGAACTCGATATACAAATACATAAATAACAGCGGCGTGACAAAGTGACGCTCTTCAGATAGTCGACTGGGAGCTGGTGAAGACGAGTGAAATACAGTGACATGTTTGTGTGTACGGAGACACATTTATCTCATAGACACACACCATCTCTTGGGATGGAAGGATGCGGAGGCTTCTTCACAAGACCCATCTAAATTAAACGATTTTAACCGCTTTTTCTATTTGCCGGGCCGTTAAATGTTTAAAACTGAATGGCAACTTGGGGAATATTCACAGATCTTGACTTTTTCTTTTTTACTGTGGCATGTCGTTTTTGTCTAATTTGAACTTGGGGAATGGGATGAAACGCTCACTTTAAGATTTGCATTCATCCGTTTGCTCAGTGGCTTTTCATTTCTGGGTCACGGGGAGCTGGAGCCAATCCTAGCAACTCTGGGCTTGAAGGCGGGACACACACTTCTGGCCAACCAATCACAGAGCAGGACACACACAGAAACTGCAACAATGTTAGGGCCTTGTTGCTTTTTTTCAACAAAAGAAACATTTACACAAGACTGAAACATGAATATGTGTCTGAATGAGAAATATCAAGACAATAAAGCGTAACAATAAATAAAGCAGCATTATCTTTAACAGTTTCCAGAAGAAACAATAAATACTGCAAACGAAATGAGTTTGGTGTGTAGCGGATAGTATCTGTCATAGATCCGGGTTCGCGTCACTTCCGCGTTGACGATGTTTTGTTTACTTGTCCAGCTGTCTCATGTCGTCCCGCGTGTGTTTTGTTTTGGTAATCAGCTGTTTCCCGTCACTCCCTGTCCTTCCGTGATTGTCCTAATTGGTTATCGTTTATGTTCCAGGTGTCTGTCTTTATCTTGAGTATTTATTTAATTTAGTATTTTATTTAAAGTCTGTCATTGACACATCTTTTATTGTATTGCATGCTGGTTTTTAATTATTAATTAATTTATTTTTTTTGCTGCTGGGCTCCCGAAGCTACCGAAAGAAATTTTGTTGTACAACATACAATGACAGTAAAAGCCTCTTACTTACTTACTCTTATCTTTGACTTTAATGCAATGTCAGTATAATGACTAATATCTATGTACATGACATTCACACTGAATCCGTGAAAAACAACAGATCGTGTAGCGTATGATATCAAACGATATTGTCTTTTAAAATAGTTCTTTCTGCTTAATCCTCTGACCTCTGATAAGCTACTGTTTGTTACCTGTACAGTCAAGGAGCTGTGGGTAGTTGGGTTAGGGATAGATGGATAGATGGATGGATGGATGGATGGATGGATGGATGGATAGATAGATAGACAGAGCTAGATAGATAGACAGATAGATAGACAGATAGATAGATAGATAGATAGATAGATAGATAGATAGATAGATAGATAGATAGATAGATAGATAGATAGATAGATAGATAGATAGACAGACAGATAGATAGACAGACAGATAGATAGATGATAGATAGACAGACAGACAGACACAGTTAGATAGATAGATAGATAGATAGATAGATGGATGGATGGATAGACAGACAGACAGATAGATAGATAGACAGACAGACAGACAGATAGACAGACCAAATTGAGACCGTTAAAAGTGTGAAAAGCATCTTACAAATGCTCAGAACTTGAACCTGAACTTGAACCAAACAAACCGCCTGCTCTCTCTCTCTCTCTTCTCGCCCTCAGCTCAGACTCTGGTGTTTCCCCCGGTGGCGCTGTGGGTGACGGTGGCGCTGGCGGTGTGTTTGCTGGGTCTACTGGTGGCGCTGGCTGCTGTCTGCCGCAGGAAGATAAAGGAGAGCTGTGAGGAGATGAGAGCTGGTGAGGACACTTCTCCCTCAGTCTTCACTCTCCTTCACGTGTTATATAACGCCACACCAGTCATCTGCTCGCTCTGTTCTCTACGTGCTCGCTTGTTTAGAGTGGATCTGGTTTGAGGCCCAATAACCTCTCCCAGCTAATGTTCTGGCGAGTGCTGATTAACTAATGCACTTGTGGGAAATGCTTGAATAGGCTTCGCGTGTAAAGAAAACCGACTTACTTCCTTGTTTTTGTCCTTTTTTTTTGGATAAAATAAGCTACTTGTTGTTAGCTGTACAGTCAAGGAGGTGTGGGTAGTTGGGTAGATAGACAGACAGACAGACAGACTGATAGATAGACTGATAGATAGACAGAAAGATAGATAGATAGATAGATAGATAGATATATAGATAGATAGATAGATAGATAGACAGATAGATAGATAGATAGATAGATAGATAGATAGATAGATAGATAGATAGATAGATAGATAGATAGATAGACCAAATTGAGACAGTTTAAACTGTGAAAAGCACCTTACAAATGCTCAGAACTTCAACTTGAACCAAATAAGCTAAAATAAGTTAAAAAAAATGCACAAGCGAAAAAAAAAAACAAATGACAAGATAGTGCATGTTAGGCATTACTAATTAATATTCAATTTTAAAGAGTTGAAGAAAAAAAATGTAACAAAATCAGACCGTCAGCAGAATTGGATTCTGAAATGTCATTAGTGAGTGAGCGTGTGAATACGTGTCTCTGTGTCCTGCTCTGTGATTGGTCGGTGTTTTCTCCCTTCAGTCACAGAGTTGTAGGAATTATCTACAGCTCCCCGTGGCCCAGAAATGGAAAAGAGATTTACAATAACAAATGGGTGGATAGTCTTACGTGGTAATGTTTTAATGGACGTTGTGAATAGACACCAGTTGGCACAGTTCTCAATGGAGCAATTGATCCTGAAGAAGAACATCGGTGAGGTCTACACAACCTGTGTCTTTAAACAAAAGAATCTCCTGATAAAGATCTTCGTTAATGACCTACAAGTCTTGATAAGGTGGAAAAAAGCTTTGGGAAAATGTGTCACGGACTTGCACAAGAAGGGACTTTCCTCACAACGATTTAAAAATGACCAAAATCTGTGTATTTGACAAGCTACTCTACCTACGACGTAATAAGCCGACACGTGAAATCCCGATAGCAATAATATCTGCGGTCCGAAATGGAGTAACTTTTTTTGTAATGAATTCCACTGCTTTTCCTACACGGACCGAGTCCTTCTTTCAAAGTCTTGAAAGCGATCCAGCGAGTAATAATTTACAAGGAAGATCCCAGAGCTCCGCCATGGCAGCTTGTCTGAACAGAATGCTGAAAGCCAGACTATTTGGAAGCGAGCTCTCGTTGCCAAAGCTGGTCTTTCCTCCGCTTCTGCATGTTCATTAGAGGGATAATTAGCACTGGCCGTGCCACTAGGGACCGAAGATCTCGGAGTCGAGGAGGACTGAGGAAGAAAGAATGATGGGTGGAAGGAGAGGTTCTGACAGAGAGATGGAGATTTCCAATCATGTGGACAAATATGATAGATGGATGGATGGAACAGAAGACGATTCCGTCCCAGTAGGAGAGGAACCGCCATCAGACTGACTGTAATGAGGTCTACGTGAAGTGCTGGAGACATTTCAATAAAGGTCATTGCGGCGTTGCACAAGACCCCTGGGCCTTTAAAAACACATCTACTGCCTTCTTCCACCGAGAAAGAGACAGAGTGAAAGAGAGTGTAAATATATCTGTATAACCAGAGCAAATAGTGAAATGGAATGGAATGAGCAGACCAGCAATGTCCAGTCATTCGCTCTCCAGTAACCCGTGTAGGAATCCTGGGATAGGAATCTGTGAACGGGTCAGTGAGCTGTTGGAGTAATTGAGATGTTTGTTAGTCTGGTCCTTCTCCGTGGCTCTTTCCATCTTTTCGCCTTGTTGAATCTAAATTGTTGTTTGGGAGCATGTCTCGCCAATTTGGTTGGCACAGATTTGGAAGTTTGTGTAGTTGTTTGAAGCCTTGTCAGGGTTTCCAACCTGCCGTGTTTTTGGACGATGAGCACACCATTAATATCGGCCTCATCTAGAGAGTTCCTCATTAGAGATTTACACACTTTTGAAACAATTTCAGCATTCATGCCGACGACCGGATTTGGTCTCCACTGAACAGTACACTGGACTAAACATTTCAAGAGATTTTGAGTTGCGAGTAAAGGGTAAAAGGAATTATTAAACCAAAACGTATGAGGTTCTCCAACGGCATCCCATCACACAATTGACATTTCTGCACTTGTTGTTTTCATCCCAAGCAACTTGAAGTGCATTCAAATCCAACATGAACCCAACTTAATTGGGATTCCAAGTCCATGAGCAAGTGTTGTAAACATCAGCTCTACAGACGTCTTCACAGGGAACGCTTACTAATGAAAGCAGGACAAGAGGTGTTGAATCAAGGCAGAACTTTACCTCACTTTACAAAGGAAGCATGTAGTGATGCCTCTGGGTGTTATTAGCCTAATATCTAGGCTTACGGGACAAAACAAGAAGGATCCTACATGAATCCTAAGCTAAGAATGGAATTTCAACTACCCACGTTGCTTTTTCGACCAGCCAGATGAACTTGGACATCCAAGCAACCTGAGCATCACAATAGCCACAGTGTGAAATTGGCTTAACGTCGCCTCTTTATCCCCTACGTAAGAATGTTAGAGGCGCTTAAGATGGAGTTGAACTGCTGAGCGGATGTGAAGACGGGGCGGGCGGAGAGGTCCGGGCCTTAATCGATGCCGTCCTGCCCGCCATCACTGTGGGTTCGGCAGTGGAGATTGGTCCGGACAACCCTCGCCTCAGACTCCGCCTCAGCCAGCTGAGCAGGTCAGTCCCAGTCTGGAGCCCAGCTACTCATTTTTCTTGGCTGTCATAATGTGTGTGGAGAGGTGGTGGTGGTGGGATCCTAACTGGATGGAGCAGCTTCTGAGATTGTGCTGTCAGCTCTGATGCCTGGAGAACCTCCGAAGAGGGAAATGAACAATGCTGGGTGCGTTTATTACATCTCCTGGTGCCTGACTCACAAGGGACGGGGATTTTGGGCTCCACTCACTTTTGTTGCTTTTTCGTATTGACCATCTCACGCAATTTAAGGACTCGGATGTGAGGTAGTTTATGTCAAAGTAACAAGAGGAGCATCTGAAAGTGACTTGAATTCCCTTGAGTCTCATTTTTAAGATTAATAATTATTTATTTTATTTAAAAAAGAGAGACAAGGCAAGAACATATTTGGTTTAAAAGAGGCTCATTTTAAGACAGTCTTGGTGATTGTACGGTTATAAGGCCTGAACACTTTGTTTAGTATTTTGCATTATTTATTAGTATTTAAAAGCAGGAAAGGCAAGGACACGTTTTGTTTAAAAGATGCTCATGTTGATCTTGATGATTGTGTGTTTTTACTGTATGTGAATAAAGTGTGTGTGTACCGCTCTGTGATTGGTTGGCCACCCGTCTTTTATATATCAATATTCCTGAACTTTTTCATGTTGTTTTTCTCGGCAGGAAAGCATTTTTAACTCCTCTTAAACTGTATTTTGTGAATAGGTTGGATGCTCGTCCGCCTCTTGTGGAAATAAATGCTTTTCTAAAAGACCTGGAACAGAACATTTGCTGATTGTACGCTCATGTCTTACAAATGATTCCTTTTCTTCACAGAAGAAGAAGCAAAGGAACTTGAAGAAGCCAAAGAGTCAGAAGAATCCAAGTCAGGTCAGTCACACTTTCATCCAAAAATATTAAATGACTAATTATAAAAACAAAAGAGAAAATTAAAAGGGGATTTGGGTATTTTCCGGGGGAGAGTGAGTAGTGTGTGATGTTTAATTTCTTCTTTTGTCAGTCGAGTCTATTTTTAAATGCCGTTTTTTATTGATTTATTTTTATATTATTAGCAAAACTCGCTCTCAGTGGTGTTGAAGTAATTATGAGGTGAAAAGTGATGGAACGAGTCGAGAGAACGTGAAGAAGCGAAAGACAGGCGGTAAACAATCTACAACCATCTCTTGGCTTCAATCCCTCGTTACTCCTTTAATCTTCCGCCTTGTTCTTTCATCACTCTTGTCCTCTGATATCAAACGTTCCAAAGTGAAGCTGAGACGATTCATAAACTCTTCCTGTCCAATCGGCACCATTGTGGAACACAAGCCCCTCCAGCTTCTGAAGGTCCAGAGTCCAGCTGCTTTCCCCCTGAGGCTCTAATGCCATGAAAGATTCATTCCACTCCTTTAGTCTGATTGAATTATTCAGCCCGGCCATGAGCTGTAGAGTTAATACTATGAGATTTTAATAAGCAGACAGGTGAAGAGGGAGAAGGGGAGATAGTGGAGGTGGTAATGGAGGTCTCATTCATTTTTCACCGCTGACGTGTGTCCGTCATGTGATCTAATGACTCGACACGGGCTGTTCACAGGGTGGCCATCACGGAAAGTTCATCAAATGCTGGGTTATGTCAACACGGTTTAAGTATTTAATAATAATAATTCTTTTGATTTTCATTTGAACGAATACATGCGCCCCACTGATTTTTCAGGCACGATTTTATTTAGTTTTTAACATTTCTTGTTCAATCACGTTATTATTTTCCTGAAACACAAGTTTTTTCTTCATTTAGCAAACCTAAATTGTAACTCGTATCATTGTGATATTGATTTACTTGAATAATAGATAAAGTCCATTCTAGTGGTCAGAACTTCATTTCCCAAGAGCCTTTGCACCAGTGCACACACGCGCAAAGCAAATGTGTGAAGCGTGTGAAGAGAATCATAGCGATGGATTATTATCCCCTGTTCAGCAGACCCAGCGTTTTGATCTGTCTGTTCCTTGGATGTTTTTACTTCTCGCCCGTGTTCTTCATTTTTGACATTTTTGACTTCATTTTTGACTCTTTCTCTGATTACACGTCGGACCCGTTTGTTAAGCTAACCGTTTGTGGTTTGTAGTTTCTGTTTGTTGTAATATTAATGATTGTATTGCTCCTGACTTGAAATACGCGCATTTTTGAAATAGACGATTATAAGCACCCCCTACGTTTTTGAGGGTGAAAATTCGAGGTAAAAAATGGGTGCAAATATTCACGTAAATACGGTAAATAAAAAGGTATAAAGAGTCTCAAGGGTTGTATTACAGCAGCTTCCCGCTTACGCAAATTGAGTGGTGTCTACTTAAGATTGGCCAGTCACAAACGAAGATGCAGGTGTAATTCGGTTCCGAGCACTAACTAGGCAGCCTTTCTATACGATATATTAATATTTTGTACACACCATCCCACTGTGCCAACCTGTGTAACTCCCACGTGACGTGTTTAAACTCACCAGGGGTTCTCCACTTCCCTTCAGACTCGTTTCCTTCCCACCATCTGTACTTCCTATCTTCAGTTGATGAATGTCCTCATCACACGTATCCATGGTGTTAACTCCTTCACTTTAGCCTGGAGCGAAGCTTCCTCGCACGGTGGCGTGTGTTGTAATTCCCTCTCGTCTGGTCACTGATAGAGTGTTGTTGGACTCCCTTCCTCGCTCAAGGCTTAACGTTTATTACAGCGCTTAACCAATTACACTTGACAAGCTCTTACGTTTTTTTGGAAAGCTTTACTGGAATATTGGGGATTCCTAATTGACAAAAACTGTTTAAATTAGGGCTGTCAAAGTTAACTAGTTAACGCACGCGATACATTTTAAGTGCTTAATCGAGTTAATTTTTTTTAACGCCATTAATAACAGTTGCAGTTTTTTCTCTTTCGGTTTGGTGACAATACGATGAATAGACCCAGAGAGCCGCGCTAGTGTCACCCAGGCGTGGCTCATTATGATCAGAAGCTCAGAGTGATTACTTTGCGCCTAAATAGTAGCAGGTGAAAGTGTTTAATGACAGACACTTGCTTGTCTCATCGATCTTGCGGTGTTTTGAATGTTCTTGAATGGATTCGATAAAAGGATTAGATCAAATGGATTAGATCATAGGGATTAGATAAAGACAATACAAAATTGACTTTTATTGGGTTTTATTTTGAATAAAGAGTGACTTGACCTCGGAGGGTTAAAAAACTAAGAAAATATATTGCAAATTGAACAAAAATTATACTAAATGATATTGCAGTATTTAAACTAGTGTTTATTTAGTGTTGCGTTTACATTAATTTACATATTACACCTTATTATCCTTTATTTCAAGCTTTAGTCATTTAATCGTCATTAATCGCGATTAATTTGGTCAGGGAAATGCGATTAACTAAGTTAATTTTTTTAATTGTAGTTAAACATTTTTAATTGTTTGACAGCACTAGTTAAATTTGTGATTGCGCAGGTGTGATTCCACGAATTGCAGAATTTTGCTAAACCGAAACGTTAATTTGGTATTGCGGGCCGTGTGAAACCCACCACAGCCTTTTTTATTATCTCAAGCCTTTTTTAATGTCTTTCTTAGTCACACGTTAGCTGGCATCTACAGATCAACAGCGGGTAAAAGCTGTAATGATGTAGTTTTCTCGGCGGTTTGAGACGGTTGTTACTGTCCCAGAAGAACTCAACACTGCATTACTGGCCTTGAGATGTTCACCTCTTCTTCTCTCACGTGCCTGAAATAAACTACTGTTCTCTCTGTTACAGCCGCCACACCTCTGAACAGCTCAAGCTAGAGACTGAAGGTAGGTGTCTGTCTGCTCCAATCATTCATCTCGCTATCTACGCGTCTACACGTCCGTCTATCCAACCAACCACTCGTGTGTTTCTGGCCTAGTGTCGGGTCCAATCGAGCGGTCTACTCAAATCTCATCTCGCTCTAAACAGGCTTCTCACGGGTGCTTGATATCCTCGAAAAGGTTTCAGCAGAACCTGTGGGAAAGCATTACAATGTTTACAATCTAAAACACACTTTGCTAAAAAAATGGATAAGAATGCCTTAATTTCTTACTTTAAATGGTTGGAATACATTTTCTTTCCTTTAACGTAAGTAAGGTCCACTAAAATGTAATTTCCACAAAAATGTACCCCCAAATGGTAATGTTTCATTTTGGTTATGTTTAGGCATAGTTTTAAATATACATTTTACTACAACCATGTAGTACTGGAATTCGTGAGCATGGACTTTGAAAGTGCTTGAAAGTCTTTATTTTTACTTTTTTACTTTATCTGCCAGAAAGTGTAAGAAGAATGTCCCAAAGGCTCAAAACAACTTTCGCTGTTCTCAACCGAACACCTTAACCTTAACTTATTTTTTATACGGAAAATGAGTCACGAGTTACTCATTTACATATTATGGTCATAGTTTGCTGGTTGGAATCCAGTCACAGCTCGAGAATCCCAAGATAGTCTGGAAGCTTCAAGTTAAAGATTTATTTTTTTTCTGTGTTTTACGTTCAGAATTTCACTTATATAAATTTTACGTAAGGATTTTACATGAGGAATGAACCTTTGGTCAAGCTGTGAATGAATCATCATGACATGTGCATTTTTCACTCATTTAGATAGAAAGATAGCAAATGTTAATAAAACAGTTATACTAAATGCATTATAAGCTTAATATACTCAACACCTATTTATTCCTGCCAGTCTGTCCATCCATTCACCCATCCATCCTTATTCCCCTGCCTTCCTCACTCTCTATCTCTCCATCCATCCATTCATTTGCGTCTACCTGTCTGATTCTACTTGAGTTATTGTTAAGTCTAAAACCTTGTATGACCGGTTCTTTGCCTAAACTGCTGTACTTTTAATAATAAATTACATGACACAATAGTTAAAGTGAATTTCAAAATCACCACGTTTCCTTCAGCTCCGTCAAGCTTTTGTCTCTGTATCTCGGTTATAATCTTTATTCAGAAGAGGAAAGATCTGCAGACATGACGTGTCGTGAAAAACATCAGCATACAGAGAGTAAAGAAGAACGTTAGAATGCCATATAAGGACGTGGCATGTGAGCAAAGAGACAGTTACGGGAAGTGTGCGAGACGCTTGCTTTACTTCTGGAAAAAGCGTTTAAGCCATTTTTAAACGTGTTTTATTGATATGAGACTTTTTTTAAATAAGACTTATTTATTTATTCATCTATCTATCCATACCTTCCTACCTGTCAATCCATCATGCATCAAACGATGTCCGTCTGTCTGCTTTTCCTATCTGTCTTTCTGATCTTTTCCTGTCTGTCTTTCTGATCTTTTCCTGTCTGTCTTTCATACCTTTTCCTCTCTGTCTTTCTGATCTTTTCCTGTCTGTCTTTCCTATCTTTTCCTGTCTGTCTTTCATACCTTTTCCTCTCTGTCTTTCTGATCTTTTCCTGTCTGTCTTTCCTATCTTTTCCTGTCTGTCTTTCTTATCTATTCCTGTCTGTCTTTCTGATCTTTTCCTTTCTGTCTTTCCTATCTTTTCCTATCTGTCTGTCCGTCCGTACACACAAGGCTATTAAAAGGCACTTCAATCTGACTCGTAAATGGCGAACCACCCCGTCCTCAACAAGTGTTTTCAAGCTCCGCGCCAATCACCGCGGTAATAAAATGTCATCATCTTTATCCCGTGAAGGACGTTGCGAAGTTCCCGACGTCTCGACATTCCGGTCGGAGTGAAACCCGCCGGGTCAACGGTTGCCATGACGAATTCATTTGAGTGTCAAGTCATTAAAGCGGCCTGGCGTGGTGCTAGCACGCTAAGCCTGATTACTGCTAATCACCAGGACGCCACACGCAGGTACCAACGCATCGCAGCGAGAGGTGGAGGTGGAGAAAACATGCCGGAGATTAAAGCCGGTGTTCTCCGCTCCCAGACACGTCTGAGGCAGAGCGACACACTGACACCGACACCTCACCCTGTTTTTAACCGCCACTCTCACTTCTTAATTACAAAGTGAAGAGTGAGTGGATCTGCTGCTCTTGTGAGGTTTAATAAGGAAACATGTCGGTAAGATGCTGGCAGTGCTTGAAATGTGTTCTTTGCACTTCATGTTTTCGAATATCGTATAAAAGCATGATTTTTCAGACACAACATAAAAATTCCCTAAAAAAAGGTTTTTGTTTTTTACATTTCTGGTTCAATTACATTAATATTCTCCTAAAAATACTATTTTATAGTTATGTTTGTAACAAAGCTAACTAGTGACTCGTATCATTTTGATACGTTTATACGAAAAGTCGATTTTTAGTGGTCAGAACTTCATTTCCCAAGAGTCTTTGCACCAGTCGAGCTCTCTGTTGATCTGACACCGTGTGAAGAGAATCATAGCGAAGGATTATTATCCCCTGTTTATCAGACCCAGCGTTTTGATTCTGTCTGTTCCTTGTTTTTTTTCCCTCTTTTTCGTGTTCTTCATGTTCGACTGGTTTGACTCTCTCTGCGATGACACATTGAACCCGTTTGTTAGCGCTAAGCTAAGCTAACCGGTCGTGGTTTGTAGTTTTCGTTTATTTTGTGTCATTAGTGATTGTTCCTGACTTGAAATACGGAAAATTGGGCATGTGTATTTACCAGCCAAGTCTTTGAGCATTGAAATTTAGAAAAAAAAAGGAGGGGGGGGGGGGGCTTATATTCGCGTAAATATATTCGGTATTTGTAGCAATATTTGAAGCAGCTCAGCACTATGACT
The DNA here is from genome assembly GCA_017309775.1 of Paedocypris sp. Pulau Singkep. Lineage (NCBI taxonomy): Eukaryota > Metazoa > Chordata > Actinopteri > Cypriniformes > Paedocypris > Paedocypris sp. Pulau Singkep. Next base: position 906,483 of record MU204326.1, on the reverse strand, counting down.
AAAAGTGTGAGGTGAATCTCAATATTAAAAGGCACCAAGGATGGTCTTACTATCTTCTACTGGCGCCAAACACCATGTTTAGAGAAATCTTGCCTGTGGTTCTGAGGTAACATGGTGTAATTGTGTCTGTATATCAGTGTATCATAATAAATAATAATAATAATTAATTCGATTTTTTTTTTTTGGTCTGTGATTGTCTGACCCGTTTGACCCCAAAAAATTTGATCTGTGTGTGTGTGTGTGTGTGTGTGTGTGTGTGTGTGTGTGTGCAAGAGAGAGAGTGTGTATATATTTCAAATTGGACATCAAGACACTTTTTGATAAGGTTGGTTTGGGAAAATAGCCAAAGAACAACGTTCACAGCTTGTTCCTTTTGGCAAATTGAAATTACATGATCCAGAACAGTTCCGGAACATTCTGCCAACTTGTTTTTGCCGCTTGGAATTTTTCTTTATGCTTTAACAGTTTCGTACAGAACACGGTGTCAGTCAGAAAAGATGACTGGATGGAGAGCGAGATAGAGATGGAGAGAGAGAGACACAGAGAGAGAGACAGAGATAAAGAGAGAGAGAGAGAGAGAGAGAGAGAGAGAGAGAGAGAGAGATAAAGAGATAAAGAGAGAGAGAGACAGAGAGAGTGAGAGAGAGACAGAGAGACAGAGAGAGAGAGAGAGATATAAAGAGAGAGAGAGAGAGAGCGACAGAGTGAGAGAGAGAGAGAGACAGAGAGAGAGTGTGTGTGAGAGCAAAGATGAGGAAAAAAAGAAAGAACAGAAAAGCGAAAAAATAAAATGAAGAAAGAACAAGAGTGAGATAGAGCTACTGTACTTTACTGTACTTTAGGCCCAGAGTGGCTGGGATTGGCTCCATCTCCCTGTGGCCCAGAAATGGAAAAGTGGTTTTGAATATCGATTTCAGTTCTATGATTATTGAGCTTTATCAGTTGGCCGTATTCTCAAGTACGTAAATTTAAAAAGTAATTTCTACAGGAGCAAAGTGCCACATGTTCCGTCATGTAAAGTCACTGCAGACGTGAAGGCCACAGGCTGTTGATTGGAAACGTCTCGGAACATCACTCGCGCATGATTCAACTAAAGTCGTCAAGCCAAGGAACATGTTTGGAGCGATCGAGCGTGCGACGTCAAACCCGTCTGCGGAAAATAAAACTGCAAAAAAAAACCCAGTCTTTTATAAGTTCCGTCAGTCGGGCAACAGCAAGGTGACTTTCTACCTTTCACACGGAGACCGTCCCATTCCCTCGCTCCATCAGTGGCGTCTCTATTGTGTCGTCTGTGCGGCTTCGTTTAAATTCCGCCTTGTGATTGGAGCTTCACTCGCTCTGAAAACAAACAGCGCGCACACACAGAACACTCTTCCTGTCTGTTTTTCTCCACGTCCTCTGAGGTGATGGAGAGCAGGAACACGTGTTGATAGTGTAGTCCTGCTTCTCGACAAAAAATAACGACAAAAGTAGTTTAAAAAAATCCGCGTTTTTTACTTCTATAGCAACTTGAAATTTGAACGAGAATTTCTGCGTAGCAAAGATGAGGAAGGATTTTATAATTTATATGTAAGATTTCATTTATAAAGTGATTTTCATGGCTGCAGACCGATATAAACTAATTACAAAACAATTAGTATAAAAAATGTATTAACCTATTTATTCATATTTTTTTCATTTATTTTAATTTTAAGCATCGACTATGGCTAGTGAGCAAAAAACTTGTAGTTTAACAAATCCTGTAAATTCCTCTAAAATGTGATTGTCCGCTCCTAAAAGATACATAATAATTAATAATAATTATTATATGGAGTTCTGATAATTATTAATAATTATAATAATTATGTACGAGAATATTGAATGATCAGGTGTTTTTCACAATCACAGACGTTCTCAAAGCAACTGGATAAGGAATTAATGGGGTTTAGTTTTGTATGTTAATCAATGTAAGTGTGTGTGTGTGTGTGTGTGTGTGTGTGTGTGTGTGTGTGTGTGTCCTCATTTAGTTTATAGATCTAGGTCCTAACTGGAGGATTTTCTAAAGGTCACTGCTTATTGGTTGAAGAGCCGTTTGAGGATTATGAAAATCTAGAACAATCAATAATTTGAACAATCGTTGTACTTGGCAATTCTTTAATTCCTTAATTCCTTAAAATTTGTCTTAATTTGTGTTAAATCACAGTTTGGAACCACCAGCAAGACACAGAAAATGAAATTATGTTTTCTTACGACATTGCTTTTTAATTCCGGCATGTTTAAACGTGAGTGTGTGTGTGTGTGTGTGTGTGTGTGTGTGTGTGTGTGCGTGCGAAGCGGGCCAAAAAGTAAAAGAAAAGCTCCAAACTCCAAACATCGCCAGAAAGATCTTTATTGCCCAGCACCAGGAGTGTGAGAAATACATCAAAGTCTAATATAAAAAACAGCCGGCTCCCTCCAGCACTTCTGAAAACAGATGATGATTGGAAGAAGGAAGACGGAGAGGATGAGGAGGAGAAAGAGAGCTGTGATCGCCGTTCCCTTCACTGACACAACAAGCTCCTTTATAATGGAAAGTCAATCCCACTCATCCTGAAAGCATCTCCCAAACGCGTGAATCCATTTACATCCTTCACTCTTCTCAGGTGAATCAACACCACGCCCTTTTTACACTGATGGTGATTGGTGTATTTTCATGGTGGACTGTGACCGACTCGTCTATCTGATCTAATCGCTTTAATGTGGAACTACATTGGGCGAATGGTAAAAAGACGAGCCTGTAATATTTCCTCAGCATCACTTTATCTTCTCTTGGCTCGACTGCTCGTGAGACGCTGCTTCTTCCGCTTCCTCACTGGGGGTTAAAAAGATGTGATTTATGCTGAATTATGGCTTAAAAATTAAGCATTTTTGATTGGGTTCAATCAATCATTAAACCAACCAATTAATAAATCATTCAACCAACCAATTAATCAATCAATCATTCAACCAACCAATTAAATAAATCAATCATTCAACCAACCAATTAATCAATCATTCAACCAACCAATTAATCAATCATTCAACCAACCAATTAATCAATCAATCATTCAACAAATTAATCAATCAATCATTTAACCAACCAATTAAATAAATCAATCATTCAAACAACCAATTAATCAATCAACCATTCAACCAACCAATTAATCAATCATTCAAACAACCAATTAATCAATCAATTATCCAACCAATTATTCAATCATTCAACCAACCAATTAATCAATCATTCAACCAACCAATTAATCAATCAATCATGCATTCAACCAGTTAATCAATCAATCATTCAACCAACCAATTAAATAAATCAATCATTCAAACAACCAATTAATCAATCAATCTTTCAACCAACCAATTATTCAATCATTCAACCAACCAATTAATCAATCATTCAACCAACCAATTAATCAATCAATCATTCAAACAACCAAATAATCAATCAATCAACCAACCAATTAATCAATCAATCAACCAACCAATTAATCTATCAATCATTCAACCAACCAACCTATTATTCAATCAATCATTCAACCAATCAATCAATAAGAACATTAGTTAAGATAAAAAAAAAATGAATAAAAATGTGCCATCGGAAGAATTGGAGTCTGGAAAATTGTCCATTGGTGCGAGTGAGAGTGAATGTGTGAGTACAGCTCTATGATTGGTTGACATCCAATCCAGGGGGTGTGTCCCACCTTTTAGTGGGTGTTTAGCTGAACCGGACCAAGAGATGTAAAAGTCGTTCAGAAAATTGACAGATGGATAAAAAAAAAAGTTAAAAAAAAAGTTAAAAAAGTGGAAAATAAAGAACACAGGCAAGAAGTAAAAAATCAAAGGAACAGACACAATCAAAACTCTCGGTCTTCTAAACAGGGGATAATAATCCGTCTGACTGCAGACAACGGATCTTAGGAAATAAAGTTCTTACCATTAGAATTGACTTTTGCCATCAATCATTCAAGAAAAACGAAATCAAAATGATACAAGTCACGTGTTAGGTTTGTGAAATAAAGAAAAATAGTAGTGTTTAGGAGAACATTATTGTAATTGATGTAAAAAACAAGAACATTGTTAAATTTTTTTGGAATTTTTTAGATTTTGCCTGAAAAGTCAGCGGGGTGCTTATATTTGCGTAAATATGGTGTAAACATTTTAATAGGTTTGAGGAAGTGGCCAAAACACCAAACGGCTCCTTTCGATAAACGAATACTGACGATTCATGATTACATTCGCCTCTAAATGTATTCCGTATATGCAAATCTTGCTTACCTGAGGTGTTATCGTAGTATTGCTATGGGACAGTGATAAAACGATACCAAGACACTAACTGTAGTAATGTTACCATATAGTTTACCTTTAGCAGGGTAAAGTAAAGGTCTGACTTCACCTCAGCAGACTGTAATGACACAGTATCACTCTCCACACACTGAGCCGACGGGGCCAATTAGAGGCTGATAATGACACACACACACACACACACACACACACACACCGTGAGTAGCCACTCCAATATTGATCTAAATCCCATTCTATATTTCCCCCTTAAACAATTGCCATCGTTCTAAAGATGCCAGTCTAACCAGTCAAACCAGTCGAGCCGATGGACGGAACCAGACGTTAGTTTGCTTCAAACGAAGGGGGAAATGAGAAAAGGCAGTAGAATTTCTTTGCCGACTGTCTTTTTATCTGTTTAGATAGAGAAATGGAAGGCTGACTGGCAATAAAGTTTGACTATTAATTACATTAATGAATTGAGGAACTCTGTGATGTTGAGTCCATTGGTGACGTGTAGTTGAGAATTTTCTTGAGATGAGATTGCCGAGTCGAGATTGAGAAGGTTTATTGACTCTTTCTAATGGGAGTAGATGGAGTTTTCTGATCAGCCTCAGACGTCTGAAGATCCTCAGACCAGCTAAAGAAAGCATGAAATTAGACAATAAATCATATTTTTTCTTACAAGATAAGTCAACTACGTTTGGATTAAGAGTGAGAGGTGACTTTGCTTATTTCTAGAAAACGGGACTTACATTTTCTTTAAAAAAAACGCTAATTTTCATGATATTTTACACTAAATCGAGACATTTTTCAAAGTCGACTTTACGTTGTAACACAGAATTTCCTGAAACAATAAATGTCAAGTGAAATGTTCTTATTTTAAGAACACAATGTTTGTCAATTTCTCAAAGTTTCTCAAAGAAACAATCTGCTTTTTCATATTAAAGCCAGTAAGAACAAGAACTGAAATGCAGAAACAAATCTATTTTGTCGATTTATTTTGTCTTGTTTTAATCGGTCTTACAAAGTAACATTTTCTCACTCCATTGGCAGATAAATTTACTTGATTAAACTTTTTTATTTACTCGATTTTTATATTTTCTTGTCTTTTCACGTGGATTTTTTGGCGTGTCGATGAAATCCTTCCACAGTTTTTGTCTGGAAGTGTGTGTCAGGTTGTGTCGTTGTTGCCAGCAGAAACGCACTTTTTTTTTTGACCATTCGAAACTTTTGAAAACACAGTGACACGGCCTCGTCTAAACTAGTCTAAACTAGTAAACAAACTAGTAGTTGTTGTTGTTGTATCTTTAATTAATCAACTACTACTGTACTTTCTTTGTAACTAGTTCCTATGTGCAATCGAAACCCAAACATACGGTGCTATTTGAATTCAAACTAACTTTGAGTGTTGTTCTTTAATTTTAACAGTGTTTGTTGGCGTATACATTTTCACACACACACACACACACACACACACACACACACACACACACACACACACATACGGGTACGGGTGAGTTGTGAGGACTTTTTTCACAAACCTGGTCTGGTGGTGGGTTATGGGGACCCACCTTTCCCGTTGTATTAACATTTAAAAATAAACTTTGAACTTTTCTTCTTTGCATTGGGATGAATTCTGTCTACTCAGAAT
>MU204326.1:872305-882717 GCA_017309775.1 Paedocypris sp. Pulau Singkep | reverse complement strand
TTACAACATTGTAGCAATAATTTAGGAGAATATTGTAAGAAAAAAAAAACATTGTAACTATTGTAGGGGAATATTGTAAAAATGTTGTAACTACATTGTAGGATATATTGTAAAAAAAAAAAAAAACATTATAAAAATATTGTAGGAGAATGTTGTAAAAAAAACATTGTAACCATATTGTAGGAGAAGATTGTAAAACAAAAACAATGATATCAAGATACAGACGTCAAGAAACGGTTCACTATTCTCTTCTTCATTCTGTGGAGTGAGGTACAGTATGTTGGGTACTGGCCCTTTAAGTCGACTTTTCCACCCCGTTTTACATTTTGATATTGTACTTAAAAGTTTTTTTCTCATCCACCAATCCAATAAATTGTCCATTTTCCGGCTTTTCAAAGCTGAGAAAATAATGCCTAAAGAGACCGTAAATATTTCAGCTGAAAATAAAAAACACAAAAGATCTGTAATTCGTATCTGAACTTTCAGTTGTGCTGCAGTTGGTGTTGCTGAATGTCAGAAGGTTGTTTGGTGGACGTTTTCCTGACTGAAAGAACCTTTTAGATGATTCATGGGTGTTTTCTCCTGCTGTTTCAGCGTGTGTGATCACTCAAAACTGTAAAACGCAGACGTGTGTGTGTGTGTGTGTGTGTGTGTGTGTGTGTGTGTGTGTGTGTGTGATCTGGGAATCACGTCTGCAGTGTTCAGTGTCCAACACTTGTGATCAGATCTCTGGAGAAGCAAGTTAATACGGCTTGTAAATGAGGCCGGACCCACAATGACACAGTAATTGAAACACGGCAAACAGAATGAATTCAGCTAATCCATTAAACCTGTCTGATGTGAAAGCTTTTTCTTTTCTTTTTTTTTTCATGCGATCGTTGCGAAAACGAATTAAAAGATGCGAGGCGGCTTCATTTAATACATTGTGAATGTTGTTACCTCCTAATGGCAACCAGTAAGAAGTCATCATCACTAACTACAAACAGCCTTTCACTAACTAGAAAACCAAGTGTGGCATATAATCATCACACGGCTTCCGAGTCCAGACGGGCCAAAGCCTGTTCATATCTCAGTGTGACAACAGATGATCAGTCCCGTTATAGTTTTGTCTGCCATATAAGATAGAATATATATAGAGTGTGTGGTTGAAAGGTCCTATAGAGATGATTTACAAGATATATTTGTGCAATATGTGTAATAGACACATTATTACATTTGAGACAACTGGATATTTGGAAGTATCAGGTGCAAATTTGGACACTTAAATAGCTCTAGATAAATAGTGTTTTTGTGGTTTACCTTTTATTCTCAAAAATACCAAGAGATGTGGAAAAACAAGACACTGTATGTATGTAGACACAAGACATGATCAACAAACTCCAAATTAATATGATCACTTTACAAGTAACAGTTTCAGAGTGTAAAGCATGATTGGTTGAAGTTGATCGCCAGTAACGAATGTAAAAAATAATTACATTTTTTTTTTATCATGAACAGCCAAGAAATAAATCCCAGTGTTGATATTTTCCTTTGTTTTGTGGTCTGTTTTGTGGCTTGTATCGGTCGAAACGCTAAACAAATGCTACTCAGATCTTCTAGTGGACGGTTGTTTTTTATCTCCTACCACTTAGTTTCCATCTTCTAGGTAAAAAGGTTTCCAGTTGTGAAGATGAACCACTTTCTTACACACGTCTACAAGCCAAGCGAGAGAAAGAGTTTGAGGAGTTTGAGGAGTTTGAGGAGTTTGATGAGTTTGAGGCGTCTGAGCTCGTTACTCAGATGAATTTGAGCTGAAGCTGTTGTCCGTATTTGACCGGCGAAGCTGATGAAATCAAACCTCTGCACTTTTTTTTCCGAGTGGGATGTGACGTCGCCGCTAGAACATTAGCACGGGACATAAAGAGACACTTAGTTGAGATGTTATTGTCTGGAAATGTGAAGATAAACGCTGAAGATGAAAGCGGGAAGAGTGAGTGTGTGCCCGAGGCCGGCCGAGATCGGGTCGCTTTTGCGCTTTCGGGAGGGAAATCCATCTAGAAATGGCCTCAATTTCCACTTTTTAATCTTCTTTTCTCGCTCCACAGACTGTAGATTGATTCCTTGTTGCCATCAATCCATTTTGGTTCAGCTCATGGATCTCCAGTGGCTAATGATGATGGCTGCTATATTTAGTCAGTGGAAGACTGTTTATTTTTCCTTCTAAGCAACGGATGAAAACATTAGGCTGAAGGGGATAAAGGGAATCCTTTCATTTCGGAATTCTCTTAAGAAACGTGCCCAATTTCGCCTAACGTGGGAGCAAACTTGACTTTGCTGGGAATTTTGGAGGTCATGCACAACATCGAGTCAATCAAAAATTAAATATGGGTAATAAATGTAAGTATAATTCAATTTAATAAGAGAATGTGAGAAAAGAAGAAAGTGGAAAAAAAAAAACCTGTTTGCAAATTTGGAACAGTCACTGGAAACGGTTCAGCATTGTAGATCACTCAACGCTTGTAGAGATTTTTTTTTTTTTTTCCTAAATGTGTTCTTCACAGACTTCTGAAAGATCTATAATTGAAAAGTTCCACTGATATGAGCATACCGTCAGAACCAATTCACTAATTAATTATAAACAGAGAAATAAAACAATGGTCCACTAACCTCTTCACGGGCCAAACATGGCCCACGGGCCGCAGGTTGGGCATCTCCAAAGTAAAAAATTACATTTTGATAAAAAAAACCTGGATTTTAAGGTTCCTGATCAGAAGAGATTTTTGAACCCATATTTGATTCATATGTACCTCAAAATTGGCTCAAATTTGTCTCTGGTCTAGCTTAGATTTGTCAGTTATGAGTAAGAACTCAAGAACTAATGTTCAGACAAAAATTGTTCAGGTAAGAACAAACTAAATTACTTATCTGAAGATCTAAAATGCAATGATTTAGCCATTCTAGAAGTGTTGGCTCCCTAATCAACCTTCATTTGTCCTGTGGAGGAACCCATGTGCACCAAAATGCGTCTACATTGGTTTCTTTTACAGTTTATACGTCGGAATTTAAATCAGCCTTGTAATCCATAGTCCTAATCTGCACCATGATGAGGAAAGCACTAGCGTCGACTCCAGACTCAGCACATTTTGTCTCACGGCGTAGCAGTTTATTTTTGTTTGGTCATTGCAGGAATTCTCCAAGCCGTGGTTGAACATCTCAGCAACTTCTCTCGTTCTGTACCATCCTCGCCAACAGCTGGCCTACTGACGGCGAGGGAGTCGAGTGACAGAGTGCATTGTGGGTAATTAATGAACCGTGTGGAAAAGGGCATTTTGGTTGGGCGAGGTGAGAGCTACATTCATCACCTCAGGAACGGAGGAAGCATATGCGGGAATGTGTTGCGGACAGAGACGCTCCTAATTAGCCCGTGTCACATGATGTATCAAGGTGACGGGCAGAGTGCCGCCTCACCAGTTCCCGCTTAGTGGAGATCATACATCACACGCGCCAATCAGCACGCAAAGCGAATCGATATGAGATCATCACACTGTAGCGTAGGCTGTATGGCCAACCAATGGCGAAGCCCGAAAGAGTTTTTCCGCTTTGGGCTCATGAAAACATATTGGAATGGAATGCTGGATACATTCAAGTGGTTTGGCAGACATATTGTGAACATTTTGACAGGAATTAGACGCAACAAAAATCGAAAAATATTTTAGGTGTTATTTTTTTATTTACACAACACTAATATGGAGTGGCTCCATATCTCTTACCACTGGCACTCAATGCACGTACGGCAAAGTCGGAATGTCATTGGGCGGAACAACCTGCACACGTGACAATAAAATACTTGACTTTGATATTTCAGCATTCACCAACGTACGGTTTGACCGCTCAACCGCCTCCTGAGATTGAGGGTGTTCATGGCGTCTAAAGAGTTTGCCCAAGCGCTCTAGCTTCTCCCGGGATTTGTGAATTGGGAAATTGTCAGAGAGTGTGATGGTTACGCTCTGTGATTGGTTGGCTGGAATTATGCAGGAAATACAGTAGTTGATGGACGGATGACGCGGAACTGATTTTGTTGAACAAGGTTAGAATGTAAAATGTGTATCTTCACTGGATAGTTAAAAGCTGAACACGATTTTGACATGGTCCCTAGTGGTCATGTTGAACATCTCACTTGCTTTTTCTTAAGTTGTAGATGTATTTTATTATACATCTGTGTTTAGACAAGGAGCAGTTTTCTTTTTTTAGTTGACTCTAGTTCCTAATTTTTGAACACAGATAAATAATGGACATTTTTTTTCCTTTAAAAACTATTTTCTTTTCCCTAATTCGCATAGCGACTTTGCTTTGGTGTCGAACTAAGAAACTAGATGTCTATTTTGTATTTCATGCTATGGAACTCATGCTATGGAACTTATCTTTTTTTCATGTTCATAGTTTTTATTCACATTTTATCTTCTTTTTATCTGGTGTTTTATTGTATTATCTCATCTTTTCATTGTATCACTTTCACGCATGCACCCCCCCCCCCCTTGTTTAAATGCTGGACGATTGTAGATATACATTTCATTGCATGTTGTACTATACAATAATGTGTATATGACAATTAAAATTTGAATTTGAATTTGGAATTTGGAGAAAAAATGGAAAAGGAAAAGCAGAGAGAAAACAAACGAAGGGCGTAATTGAGGCGACACTCCATCACTTCGCAAACACTTCGCCGTGTCATTTTCAGCGCAGAGTTGCTTAGCATATATTCCGCTCGGCTATAATAAAAACACCAATGCCTATTACCCAGAAGAAAATATTGCTGAAAGCATTTATGAATTCACTTCCAATTAGGTCTTGTTTTTTTTTTAAATTTCTGACAAGTTCTGGCGATAAGGTGGCAGTGTTTGTGCGGTTCCGCGCAGAGTTATAATAATTAGCACGGCTCTTAATGACACGTTCCCTGCTGGCGTGCGCTGGATAAATATTTAATTATTCACTCTAATTATAATGAGAATTCAATGTGCCATCCACTTAGTTTTCTTGCTTCACACAGGAATCTGTTAACCTATAGAGTGGCACGGCGAGGTAGAAGAACACCAGTCAAACCACTCGCTGCTGATGCAGCTATTGCCTTCATTTGAAATTGAAAATCCCCTTTGATGGATTGAAATTGGAGGAAATTTTAGGTCGTACATTTGTGATTATTTCACATTCGGAGCTTATTTAAACAGCTCGAACGACAACTCTGCGCATAAACAGGGGACGGAATTAAAAACGACGTTTGCTTTCGCTCACTCGTCAACTTTTTGTATTTATATTTTTTGTCTCTTCATCAGTAATATGTGTTTGAATTTTTTATACTTACTGTATTTATGCGAATGTGAGCACCCCACAAATATAAGCACCCCCCCTGATTTTTCAGGCACAAAAAACAAAAATAAATGTATAATAAAAAATTTTTTTTCTAAAAATGTGAGGTACCAGAAGGAAAACTTAAAACGTTTTTTTTTTTTTAGCATTTTTTAGCATTTTGTTTTGGCATTTTACATATTTTAGTATTATTTTAAGCGTATCTCCAGAGATACAATTTGCTTACAATTACAGGAAAGGGTTAAAATTTCAATCGCGAAGATTTACCACGCCACAATCAAGAAACCCACCAGACAACCTTTCACTTCAAATTTGAGTAGAAATTTTACTGTTCTCTCCCCTAGACTTCCAGAACTAGTTTTGTAAGAAAATATATGAAAAAAAAAATTAATTGGAACGGCTCCCCTAGTGGTAAAGTAATGGAGCAGATAATTGATCAAATTGTGTTTTACAAGTGTATCTATGAATTCATCAAGTTTTTTTTATTTTTGTTTTTTTATTTAAGTCTCTGTAAACTGACGATCAACAGACTGTAGCACCAGTGATACAATAAGTAAAAAAGGGTTTAAAATTTGCGGGATGCTTATGTTTGCGCGTCTCACATCAGCATCCAATTGTTTTAAATGTCATGACAGGAGCAATCGCAAAAAAAATGAAAACTCAATTTTATAAAGAAATGTTGAGATTATGATTTAAATGTTGTAAATATCTATACAACGAAATATACTATAAATAAAGCCCCCCCCCATGCGATTGGTCAGTCAAGATTTCTGCCCCCCATGACCTCGAAATAGAAGAACAGTGAGTTGATGAACGAGAGTGAAATTATTTCATTGTGTTATTTCATTATTTCACCTGTTCCTTGTCTTTTAAAGAAAACAAACGGGGACAATCTCGACACCTTAAAAAGAGCATTTTGTGGATGGTGGTATGAACTTATTAGTCCAGTTGTTCCGGCACACGGACCTACACAGATAAAGAACCGCTGCCAAATCCCAGTTCAATTTCATCTCTTTCAGGCCTGTCGGCACCAGAGGAGGTTTAAGATCAATATAGCACATTCCACCATCATTATTACAATTTATATCCTCGGCGGCTCCCAGCCTCTTTAATCACAGGCTTCTGCCCCGACGGCCTTGTCATCTTCTAAAAGCCCCTCAAAGGTGCTGCCTGCTTTTGTCGAGGAATCGTGTCCTTAATTGGCCTACAAAACAGTTTGGGATCGGTGGATCAGAAAAGGAAGAAAATGACATAAATAATAATTGTATAAGTTGGCGTGCGTGTGAGACTTGGCTCCCAGGGAGCATGTGGAGGTCAAGGTACCCACCGGGATTAGAACCTGCAACATCTGGGGCCAACGTCAAACCCCTGGAGCACAACTGTGACTGAGTTTAGTTACACTTTATTGCGTCTGTGTGTGTGTGTGTGTGTGTGTGGGAGAGAGAGAGAGAGAAAGAGAGATTAATACCCGATGTATAGATAGAAAAAATGGGCGATTATTAAAGCGGCGGAGCGCGACTCTTCCATTCCTTCTGTTTCACATGTAATCGACTCCACCCACCTCGGCTGTTTAATCAAGCAGCTGTACCCGCAGGGGGCGGGTCCGGAGGCGGGGGGGCGGGGTCATGTCCGTGACACACACGCACGGAATCGGTGTAATATCAGTGCGACGCCTGATAACTGGCATAATAACCAGATTAGCAATATGTCACGCTAAGCTGTTGGCGAAAGGCTGGGGAATTGAGAAGATTCTCCATTGCTGCGGAAATGAGGAGCTTTAAATAGAAAGCGCTGGAACTCAATTTGTCTGGTGTGAAGAGTGAGGATAGTGTCTCTCTCTCACCGGAGACTCGCTCATACGTTTGCCTCGCTCGGGCCCGATCGCTCCTCTCCGATTAGTTGTTACGTTTCTTACGCCGTTTGTCTGAGAAGCAAAAATATTGATTGATTGATTGATTGATTGTGCTAATCAATTTAGCTTATTTATTGTGGCACAGCGAGATAGTTTAAGTTCTGATAACCGACGGTCGCTTATTATCAGATTAGTGGCAAAAATACGTAAATGCGCTTCATTTAATTTGAAACTCTTTTTTTTCCGCCTGAAATTTTCATTTCGTTTTTTTTTTTCCGTTTGGATTTCCCTCTGATTGGCTAATGAGATTGTGATTGACAGCTGCATTCACGGTGAGAAAAAAAGCATGTTGCCTAGAAATTAAAAAAGTGGATCCGGAAATAAAATCCAACCGGTTTCAAATTCAACAATGTTTTAATTATTTTCTTAATTGACAGGTTGGAGCGGGACTTTACTAAATTATTTATACTAATTATGCTAATTTATGTACGGAATACTGTGACTTGTTTGAGAGCTCAGACTCTTGAGATTAAGACCCAATAAACAATTTTGGGATTCAAGTGACACAGCAACTGTAAATACCACTATTTTTAAATAGTTGTCTAAAATGTTTGGTTGCTTAGTTACATGGACGTTTCTATGGTTTCCGCCCCAAAATTCCTTGATTACCACAGTTTTTAATCCTGATTTAGAAGTGCTTTTGCACAAACCAAAGTGAATAAAAAGTAAATAAATAGTAAAAACTGTTTTGGAAAATTCCCAATTCGTCATTAACTTCAGCGCTTCATGTCAATAACACATAATACAAAGTGAATAAAGAAGCTTTTTAGGGGGATTTCAGGAGTGGTATGTGAGGAAAGATATGGGGAACACATTTTACCTCATGTTATGCCCATTTTAATTAAAAATAATTAGTAATAACACCGTCCATTGCGATTCCAGTAATGGCACCTTTTGCACTTTTTAACTTATTTATTTTGTTCAGTGTCATGACGTAATGTTTGTGTATTAATTATGTGTATTGATTATGAGTATTGTTTTTTTTTTTTTTTGCTTAACTATAATTGAGCTGGAACTGTTGGAACGTTGCTCAATTATAGTTAATTCGATTTCTGTGCTGGTAGTAACAGTAGTAGTAGTAGTAAAAAAAAAACCCTCTTCGGCCATAATTCAGAAACCTCAGAAACTGTGTTGGCCAAGTTCCGAATGACAACAAGGAATTGAGTTTCGTCTGACTCCTTTTCTTTCTCTTTTTTGAGAGAGCAAGAGAGAGATAGTTAGAGAGAGTGAAAGATAGTTAGAGAGAGTGAGAGAAATACATTGAGAGTGAGAGAGAGAGAGAGAGAGAAAGAGAGAGAGAAAGAGAGAGAGAGAGAGAGAGAGAGAGAGAGAGAGAGAGAGAGAGAGAGTTATATAGTCTTAGTTGAATGGAAGCAACTTGATGAAAGTCAAGCAGCAGATATCACTCAGTAATAATGCAATGAAACGGACAAGAAATATGAAACATTATTGAAATGTGAAGAGAATTATCTGACATGATGACAGACACGATACTGCGGCTCGACATGAAAGAGGATTGTGGGACACGTGTGTGTGTGTGTGTGTGTGTGTGTGTGTGTGTGTGTAATACGTTGGTCACTGGTTCCAGATAGAGAAACATCTGGCCTTATAAATAAATTCCATCCATCCATCCATTTCTCCAGTAGGTGGCCGATCCGTCAAATTCACGTTTGATTTATTTATAAATCTGTTTGGGGTCACGAAACGACTCGCAGCAGCTGTACAAAACCAACCAGCAACAACCAGAGAATATAACTGTATATGATGAGTCTACACAGTGAGCAAGCCATGAGGTGACAATGGATAGGAATAAAAAAAAAAAAATTTTTCAAAATACATACCGTGTTTACGCGAATATAAGCACCTCCTGATTTTTCAGGCACAAAATGTAAAATAAAAACTTTTTTTTGGCTAAATTACGTAAATTTTCTCTAAAATACTATTTTTTCTTTATATAAAGGACTTTTTTGATTAATTATTCATTGATTTTAATGGGAATTTTAATAATAACTCATTATTTAAGGAAATGAGCGCTTATATTCAAGGGAATATTTGAAATCTGCGATTATAAGCACTCACAAGATTTTGAGCAGCTAAAATTGGAAAAAAAAACCGGTTGCTTATATTTGGGCAAATATATTTTATAATCGTCCAGACTTTTTTTTTTATTGCATCACGAGAGATTAACTAAATTGAACGCTGATTGCGCGTATAACGCTAATGCTAAGAGCTAATCGATTAATGAATCTGCTTACCCAGGCTATTTGATAAAACAACTGAAATAATCAGAATAAAATACAAATAAAAGCTTTTAATGGGTTAAATTTGTGATTTGTGGGCTCATTAATTTGGGAAAAACTTTGTAAGCGCGTGATTGCAACTTTAGCTTTTTGCTAACGCGGGAAACTTTGACAAAAGCGGAAGCAGAAATGAATCTGTTGTATTTGCGTCGTGAGACTTGCACAAATTGCAGTTTGTCCTCTAAATGGCGGCGTCATTAATTAAACATGGAGCCGATGGCGTCGCCTTTGTTTGCTGCGTGAAACTGACTACAGGTCCCACAGATTTAACGCTGTTACTCTAATAGCTGATTATTCTCTGCGAGCGAGGAAATGCAATCGGGGTTTAAACAAACAGCGCAGGCGTCACACGGGGAGCGGCGCTTACATGCTCCGACTTCTACAGCCACTTCCTCAGCTTCCTGTTTCTAAATCTGTTTGTTTTCGCTCCGTTATTAATTATTCAACATGCGCAGACGTTAAAAAGAGAATCTGTGTCAACAAATATAATTTGATGAAACCAAACAGCTCGTCTCAGTGTGACGTGGTTGGACACTTCTGTGTCGGACAGATGTTCTCTCTGGGGGAGAGAGAGAGAGAGAGAGTGAGAGAGAGTGTGTGTGTGTGTGTGTGTGTGATTTTGGGAGTAAAAAAGAGAGAAAGAGAGAGATGGAGAGAGAGAATTAGAACGAGTGATTGAGTGAGTGAGTGCATCATTTTGGGAGTAAAAAAGAGAGAGAAAGAAAGAGAGAGAGAGAGTGTGTGAGAGAGTGCAGTAGAGATTGACAGTGATAGAGAAAGAGTATAAGAGAGAGAGAGAGAGAGAGAGAGAGTGAGTGTGTGAGAGATAGATAGATAGAGAGAGAGAGAGAGAGAGA
>MU204326.1:806318-868818 GCA_017309775.1 Paedocypris sp. Pulau Singkep | reverse complement strand
TCATTGAAATCTGGTTTAAAAGTAGTTTTATCGTACTTTACTACTTGAAATATTTTATTTGTTATTATATGTACTTGGATTTTTGGTCATTGTTTCACGATTTGAGATTTTATAAAAAATAATACAAATAAAATAATAAAATAAAAAAATTGGCTAGGATTCAAAATTACAGAACAAATAAGTCCATAAAATTATGGCACAAATTTAGGTTGTGTATGAATCCGGAATATATCTGTGCTTAATGTATTTCACTACTTTAAATATTTTATTTGTAATTATTTATACATCTATTTTTGGTATTTTTTCTAGATTTAATTATGTATTCTTAATGTGTGATTGTGTCAATTTTAAGTGATAAAAAGCTGAAAAACGAAATAAAACAGGCTGCTAGGATTCAAAATGATGGAGCAAATATTAGTTTATTTCAGCAGACTGTACGACTTTCAGAAGTGCTAAAGAGTGTATTCCTGTGGCCGTACATGTGATTGTACAGATGGAGGAAAATGAAAGTGTGTTGTCTTTTTGATGTTTTCGCTGGGAACGATTGAACATTTCTGTTGTTTATTGGTTTCAGAAGAGATTCAAAAACTGTAAAAGTGCTGCAAAAAAGTGCTGACAGACACAATGTTTCCCCGCTTACAACACAGAGGAAGCGCATTACACAAGCAGCTCTCACGCCTCCTGTACTCCTGCTCGCTTCTCTTCCTCTCTCTCTCTCTCTCTCTCTCTCTCTCTCTCTCTCTCTTCTTCTTTCGGAAAACTTTTGTTGTCTTCTCTTGGTGCTATTTTCCGCACTCTCTCTCTCTCTCTCTCTCTCTCTCTCTCTCTATCTCTGTCTTTCTCTCTATCTCTCTCTCGGTCTCTCTCTCTATCTATCTCTCTCTCTCTCTCTCTCTCGCATTCTCTCTCCCTCTTTTTTTTTCTCTCTCTCTCTCTTATTCTTTCTTTCATACTCTTTCTGTCAAGCTGTCTTCCTATTTCTTTAGCTTTTTCCCTTGTTTTTTTCTTTTCATTTCACTCACTCACTATTTCTCTTTTTCTTCTTCTTGCTTTTTATATCTTTTTATTTCTCTCACATTTCATTTATTTTTTTATTTATATCTCAATTTAACCTTTTTAGCTCTCGGTTTCTCTCATTGTTATTGCTACCATCATTCTATCTTGTGCATTCTCCCTTTTATTTTTATTTTTTTTTTTTATCTTTTTTAAATCACATTCACCTCCCTATATCTATTTCTCTCTCTCTCTCTCTCTCTCTCTCTCTCTCTCTCTCTCTTTCTCTCTCTCTCTCTTGTTCTTTTTTTCGTTCTCTCTCTCTCTCTCTCTCTCAAGCTGTCTTCCTATTTATTTGGCTTTTTTCCTTGTTTTTTTTCTTTTCATTGTCACTCACTCACTAATTATTTCTCTTTTTCTTCTTGCTTTTTATATCTTTTTATTTCTCTCACGTTTCATTTATTTTTTAATTTACCTCAATGTATCACTTTCACCTCTCTGTATCTATTTCTCTCTCTGTTTCTCTTTCTTTACCTCTCTCTCTCTCTTCTTTCTTCTTCTTCCGGAAAACTTTTGTTGTCCTCTCTTGGAGCTATTTGAGGAATTCATGGGACGGAGGCGTTTTTTCTCCTGACTGTGAGAGGAGAAGAACAGCAGTGGAGATAAACAGGGTGATTAATTGCGGGCGGAACGTTAGTAAAGCGCTTGGTATTCCACACAAGAGCGTGATTCTTCTTCTGCTTGGCTGCGCACTTCTCATTGTGTGGAGCGCGGTCAGTTCTATCTTCCCTCAGACGTGGAGGTTCCGACACAATAGAGTCGGCTTGTGATGTGAATTCATTCGGTTCCAGAAGGTTCCGCGACTCCCTGAATCCCAAGCAGGAGTGAAAACATCCAGGACGCTTTGTTCAACTTCTCTTTGTTACCTGCCGGTTTGCAACCTCTCATTAAAATGCGCCGATGTTCTCGCTTCTGGCTGATATCAGCGACCTGTTGAGTTTGATAGGACGCTAATTATAATTCTCCTTGAGAAGAGTTGAGATGACTTCGGGTGAATCTACTGTGGTGCGTTATTCTCAACATTTTTGAAAATGATACAAAAGACAGACAGACAGACTCGGTTGGACCGACCGACCGACCGACCGACCGACCGACCGACCGACAAAAAGAGAGAGAGAGACAGACAGAGAAAAAGAGAGAGAGAGACAGACAGAGAAAAAGAGAGAGAGAGAGAGACAGACAGAGAAAAAGAGAGAGAGAGAGACAGACAGAGAAAAAGAGAGAGAGAGAGACAGACAGAGAAAAAGAGAGAGAGAGAGACAGACAGAGAAAAAGAGAGAGAGAGAGACAGACAGAGAAAAAGAGAGAGAGAGAGAGAGAGAGAGAGAGAGAGACAGACAATTATAATTCTCCTTGGGAAGAGTTGAGATGACTTCTGGTGAAACTACTGTTGTGCGTTATTATCAACATTTTTGAAAATTGTACAAAAATGGAACTTTGGTTTTTACACTTGTAGAACGCACAGTTTTGGGTTCTACGAAGGTTGAGGTTTGGTTATTAAAGTTAGTATCAATTTTGTTGGTCTTGACTACCATAAATTTTATGGTATTTGAATTTGAGCTAACGTTTTGCAAATTGGATTATGTGTATATATACAAGATCAAGTTTATTTATATAGTGCTTTTCTTAGTTCAATACCAACTCAAAGTCTCTAACGCTAGTCTATGTATATTTATATATATTTGTAGGTCTTCTTGACTTACCATGTATTTTATGGTATTTAAATTTTAGCTAATATTTTGAAAATTGATTTTTTTTTTTACAGTGTAGACAGACAATTGTATTATGTATATATCCTATATATGTATATATATATATACACACACACACACGTATATTTATGAATATAAATAACAAAAAAGGCATGTGTTCTCGACCTAATATAACAACAGCATCACTAATAAAAAAATGTTTAAATAATAATATAGTAATAATAATACTATAATATAGTTAGTAATAATAATAATAATAAATAATAACAATACAGCAACTCTCTCTCTCTCTCTCTCTCTCTCTTTCTCTCTCTATAAAAAAAAGCACCTTTAGTATAACCAGGAGGATGCTCGACTATGTCATTATTTGCCATGTAATTAGAATGAATTTTAATAGCTCAATTAGACTGAGAGCAGCGCCTTCGGCATAGAGAGTGAACAAATCCAATGAATAAATCCACTGAAAAATCAAACAAACTTGTATATTGCGTCCAAATTACTTTGCAAATGAAATGTGATCATGTTTTCCATGTAACAATGACAAACTAGAGAGAGAGAGAGAGAGAGAGAGAGAGAGAGTGTGAGAGAGATGGATAGAGAGAGTGAGAGAGAGAGAGAGAGACACAGAGAGAGGGACAGAGAGAACACTAGAGAGAGACAAAGAGACAAGTGACAAAGAGAAGGCAAAACACGCTTCATGATTTAGTTTTATTATTATTATTATGATTATTATTATTATTATTATTAATTTTACAAAAAAACGCAACGTCCTGTTTTTATTAAGAGTGTAACCTTAAAACAATATGTATGAACAAAATTGACTTTTTGTGTTTTATTTTGAGAAAAATGCGACTCGACCTCGGAGGGTTAAAAAAGAAAGACAATACATTGCAAATTGAACAAATATTATACTAAATCATTTTACAGTATTTATACGAGTGTTTATTTAGTGTTGAGTTTACATTAATTTACGTGTTACACCCAAATATCCAGAATTACAAGCTTCAGTCATTTAATCACAATTAATTTGGTCAAGGAATTTACTAGTTAAAGAAATTAATCGTTTGACAGCACTAGTTTTAAGTCAGAATGGAAAATGATTTTACCGTCTGTAAAAACAACGCTGAAACAACTATTCGTTCATTTGTATTTGATTAGACGGTGTATTTCATTTATTGGTGTCAAGTGTTGGAATTGTTTGGAACTGAATGGAAAATGATTTAAATTGGGTTTGGCTTTCTTGGCGCAGAAAATTGCTGACTGTGGTTGTCATGTATGTTATTCGTGATGAGAATGAAGTTGGAGCAAATAAGACATGGTCGTCTTCCTACTCCTGTTCTTAATGTGGAATATGTTTAACACTACCACTAAATTGGTAATAAAATTACGAAAATGAAATTCGCTCTTGGGGGAAACGCAGCAAATGATGGGCCGGATTGAGCTGTAATGACTTAATCCGGCCAATCGGAAAATACTTCGTGAAGAAACAAACAGCTGTGTGTACGAAAAAAAAAATAATAACGACAATGACAAAAAATGACAAAATAATGACAAAAAAGGCTTGTAGACGTAACCCGGCGTGGTCTCCGCAGGGAAGTGGCTCGCATGCATTATGTAAATGTGCTAATGAGTCTGGCTCGGGAAAGGCTTCCGGAGTGACAGACAACATGTGTTTTTTTCCCGCCGAAACCGATCACCTCCGCACACTCTGACCCCGCCCGCCTCGGGATTATGTCACATCTGGCGTGATGGAGGGAAATAATGTCGCCGAGGACAAAGCTGGAGGGGAGAAGCGTTGCCATGGTGATTGCCCCACCTGGCGTGTGTGTGTGTGTGTGTGTGTGTGTGCGTGTGTGTGTGTGTAGCAGGGGAGTGAGAAGTACCCGACAGCCATACTTGAGTAAAAGTACAGATACTTATTGTAAAAACGTCTCCGTTACAAGTAATAAGTCACCAGCTTAAAAATGACTTGAGTCACAGTAGCAAAGTATCCAATTAGAAAAGAACTTGAGTATTTTACTCACACTGAATTCAAGCAAAAAACCCACCAAAAATATGAAAAACAAACTCTTTATTTATGAGGTTTTTTTCAATACAGGAACAAAATTTAACACCACAATGTTCCAAAAGTGGTGCAGCAAAATAAATAAAAATAACAAAAGTCAGTCTCTAATCAGACTCAAAACGGCAGAATAAGAAACTAATATGATTCTGAGCTAAATGTGTGATTCTCAGTCACCTCTCAGAATTAAAAAGGGTCAATATTTGTTTTCCACTTCAGCAGAAGCTGGTTTTCTCTCATCACGTTCACGTGGTTTCTCAAACAGCTTCCAGTATCGTCAGCAGCCTGTAGATGGCGCTATCACCTCGTCCGCCCTAGAAATTAACCGCGGTATAAATGAATCACGATGTAACGAGTAACGACAAGTGTCAGTTCAAATGTAGTGGAGTGAAAAGTACTGCTACTCAATCACAAATGCAGTGGAGTAGAGAGTAAAAGTTGCTTCTATTTTTGATACTCAGTACAAGTACAAAGTAGCCAGAAACATACTCAAGTAAAGTAACAAAGTACATTTACTCAAGTACCTTACAGCCTGGTGTGTGGTGAGGAGGGTGAGAGCTCAGGCTGAGACACGTCTGACACGCTGCTCTATATCGGGCCAGACGTCTTCATCCCTGGAGCTTTGGCTCCTCCCACCCTCTTAATTGTCACAGCTGGAGCAGGAAAGATCTCTGGTGAAATATAAAGACCTGCAGAGGTTTAAAGTTCCAAGAGAAGCTCCTAGATAAGTTTGGCCTATTGATTTGTGGGGTGATGCGTGTCGTTTTCAGTCCTTCTCGGTGCTGTCAGAAGAAGTGGCGTTCATTACTCAAGTAGAAGTACAGATACTAGAGATGGGAAAAAATGACTTGTGTGGACGTTAAAGTATCAACTGAATCTTTTTACTCAAGTACTGGTTTGATAACTACATGAAGTATAAAAGTAATACTGTATTTATGAAAATATAAGCACCCCCTTTTTTTTTTCGGATTTTCGATGCTCAAAATCTTGAGGGGTACTTACAATAACTGATTTCAAATTTAAGCGCCCATTTTTCCATATTTCAAGTCAGGAATAATCACTAATAAACAGAATAAAATAACACTGGAAGAAGTGAGATTAAACTATGTACAATCATTTACACCAACCGGTTAGCTTAGCTTAGCGATAACGGCTACAAATGAGTCCAATTCGTCATCGCAGAAAGATTCGAAATAGTGGAAAATGAAGAACACAATGGCAAGAAGTAAAAAAATCCAAGGAACAGACACAATCAAAACGCTCGGTCTGCTAAACAGGGGATAATAATAATTATAAGGGCATAATAGAAAAAACTAAAACAAAAAAAAGTATTCTTTTTTTTTTTTTTTTATTTTGTGCCTGAAAAATCAGGTGGGTGCTATTATTCATGGGGTGCTTATATTTGCGTAAATATGATTCTTTAATTAGAGCTAGGATTAAATTGGCACTAAAAATGACATTTTTAATGGTATAGGACTATATCGTTAGATAAAATGTTGCCGTCTATAATTACAATGAAAATTAGTGCATTTTCTTTACATGAGCACATTACATGAGCTTTTTTTTTTACATCATTTTATTACAACTCATTACAACACAAGCATTAAAGTGTTTCAGAGTGAAAAAGCAGTAATGGTGGAAAAAAGTCGTATCGTATCATACACACAACAACAATCAAATTTATTCCTTGAAACGCAAGAAGAGCGTACAGATATTTGCTTCAATTCACGGGAAACAAATTACTCAAGTAAAGTGTAAATTAGCAACAATTCTACTTGAGTAAAGTACTTAAGTATTTTACTTTGTTGCTTGACACATCTGGTTCGTCTCCTTTATTTTATTCTTATTGCATTCGTTTATTTATTGGTTTTCGCCAGTTCAGCCAGTCTCTTGGGGATTCGAGCGGCGGTTGAAACTTCAGGGTTGTTTTCAAGCTCCATTGGCGAGAAGACTGGATGGATTTTACGTATGTGGAGTGAAATATATACATGATGAATTGTGAAAGAGTCAGCAATTATTCACTCGGTGCCTGGAGTGAAGAAACGGGCTTTTGTGTTTTCGTCTCAGGTGGAAAGTTGAAACGTGAAAAGAAACAGGGACGCGTCTCTGAAGTTGTTCTCAGGTCATGAATAATAATAGTGAAGGTGCGATAGAGTTTATGAAGGAATTTATGAGGCTAACGAGGGTCTGATGGACCAATCCGGAGGAGAATAGCTGCTTTCTCAATCACTTTTCCATTTCTGGGTCAACGGGAGACAGGAACTCTGGGTCTGAAGGCGGGATGGTGGTCAACCAATCACAGAGAGGGACACACACATTCACACACTTTTTTGATTGGAAAATTAAAATGTTCTATTTCCTCAGCATGTTTTTGGATTGTGGTTGGATCGTGTGGAATCAGATCAGTGGCAAAAATATCAGACAAAGTTCTAAGAAACGAACGAAAATGCTTCACATGTACGTTTATGCATTTTATTTTTTGATCGCAATCTTCACGTTTTCGTTTAAAACTTTTTCTTTTTCTGCTTCGGAGTTTTCGCTCACTCGTTTTTTTTTTGTTTTTTTGTTTGGAGTTCGGGCCCAAGGGTATCTAATGTTTAAATATATTTAAAATATTTCTAATATTTAACAAAAGAGCAGTGTATGTCACGTGTGTACATTCGCTGAACTCCTCCCACAGTTCCGGGTCAAGCAACTGTCAATCACATTCTCACCAGCCAATCAGAGTAAGGCCCGCCCCACGTGAAACTTGGGACAGAAAATTGCACGAAAAATCCGAAGCGATTATATAAAAAAAAAAAAAAAAAAAAAAAAAAAAAAAAAAAAAAAAAAAAAAAAAAAAAAAAAAAAAAAAAAAAAAAAAAAAAAAAAAAAAAAAAAAAAAAAAAAAAAAAAAAAAAAAAAAAAAAAAAAAAAAGTTTCAAACGAAAACGTAAAGATTGCAAGCAACTAATTAAAAACAAACGTAACAGCAAGTGAAATATATAAAAAAAACAAGCATAATGTGGAGTGTCTTCGTTCATGTCTTATAAATTTACGTTTAATATTTTTGGCCCTAATCTGATTCCACAGGAAACCGAAGACCTAGAGGAAACCAACACAAGTATGGAGAATAAAAAAAAAAATACAAGCTTCACACAAAAAGACCCCGACCATGACACTAACCTTCTCCAGTTTATGAGTGAAATACCTTTTAATAATCGTTTTCTGTTCATTAAAAAAAATTACGCAGTATTGTTCCGAAATCTCCCGTTTTTTTCCTCCACGCACAAACAAATCGCAAAGATAATGGCAGAAAAGAGTTACACCTAATTACTGGATAAACAGGAAAATAACTGCAAAAGCTCATTAAATCAAGTGTCTAATTACGTCGGTGGGTTTCATCAGTTGGGGGAATATTCATTTATTTATTAATTTGCTTTGGGGTGCGAAAGCCGAGAGACGGAATTAACATTCCAAATCTGTGCAGCGTTTCTCTAAAGCAGAACTTTACAATGAGAGAAACGCGGGTGAAATATTAATCCTTTCACGGCGCAGCGGGGAGATTTTCCAACTAACCAAACCTTTAATAATTTCTTCCAAGGACGACGATAACATAAATGATGCATGAGCTGCTCGGGCCCGTTTGGACTGATGATCTCGACTGATGCGGGAAGTTTACGCTTTACCAGCCGCGTTCTGTTCCATATAAACATATATACAGCGCTTCTCTTAGTCCCAGACCAACGCAAAGACGCTATGTGAAAAAATAAAGTCTTTAAAAAGAGAAATGTTGATTCTTTAAATGAATTTAAAAAATTTGGGGGGGAAAAAAAGAGTCAAAGGTTAAAAAGGGAGGGAAAAAAGGGGAAAAAAATGTAGAAATAGACGCAGGGACTTTTTAGCGCTTTTTAAAAGTACTTTTTACATGAAATCCAGGCTCGTAATAAAAGCACAGAAAAAAGCAAATCTAGTTTAGAATTTAGAGTTCACTACGTTACAATCCCACTAAATGGTTTGGTGGCTATGTGTGTGTGTAATTCTGGCTATTTATATATTGGTAGAAGTGTGTGTGTATGTTTTATTCATGTGTAAATAAATGAAAGTGTGCGTGTGTGTGTGTGAGTGTGTGCAGATATTTGTGATCCTAGTCATTTAGCCTGTATCAATATCTAATCTGGTTTTACACACACACACACACACACACACACACACACACACACACACTTGCATTTGTATTTCAGTGTCAAATTTGATTGAATCCTCTTAAACAGGCCTTACAATGGGCGGGGCCTAACCGGTCCCCAATTTGTGCTAATTGTCTGCACACACATAGTCAAACCAGCAACAAGTGTGAGGTGTAAAGTACTTGAGTAAATTTTAGGAATTTGAGTACATTTTGTAAGTATTATAAATATTTTTTTACTTAGAATTTTTGGCTAAAAATATAAGCAACTTTTAAATTCACGCAGTCCTAATAAATTCACACAATCAGTAAAGTACAAGTACTAATACAAGTACAAATACTATTCTCAGTGTGTCAATGTCTAAACAGTTTTTTTCAGTTTCTTTATGCGTTCGTCGTACTTTTCGTTTTTTAGGATCAATTGTATTATGCCTTTGTATACATATTATATATTTACAAAATGTACAAAAATTCCCAACGCTTACTCAAGTACTTTACACCAACACACTCACAAAGTGATCCACCAAACAAAATCTAAATGAATGTGATCGTGTTTATATATACGTATATTTTTATGGAAATGAGTGAATGCAAAATACAACATTTCCACACTGAAAACTTGTCACGACACTGAGAACTTTGTCTTGATTTCAAACATCGGCTGTAAATCTGATGTTGCATGAATTATTGATTAAGAAAATTTTAGAACTGATATGTGGCTTCTGGGTAGTTACATCTCGAGGGAGAATGAAAAGAAATAGAAAGAGGGGGAGGGGTAGATAGATTGAAAAAAGAGAGAAATAGAGTTGTGAGGAAAGAATGAAAAAGAATGTAGGAAAAGGGAGATGTAGAGTGGGAAAGAGAGGGATAAAGGGAGAGATAGAGTGATTGTGGTGGGCGTGCGTCTACAGATGGAGTGAGTGAGTGTGTGGAGGAGAAGTCGGTTTGAAGTGCAAATTGTAATTTAAGACTCTCGCGAAGATTCTTCTTCATCCGCTCCATTCCATTAATTAGCTCTCGCGCGGAGGAGAGAAACTTCATTAAAGCGCAGACAGGAAGTGAGTGTTCCGCTCAAGGACGCGGTAAACGCAGAATTAAACCGCCGTACGCAAACAGCCTTCCATAAATCATGACGGTCACGTGACCTCATCCACGCCACGCAAACCTCACTCCTGAGATTACGCTTCAGGCCGGAAGAGAACTAAAATAGAAGAAACACTCAGTAATACACGTGATGGAATTCTAATGTCATTCGGTCACAATATTTGATTTGGAATCTGGAATTTTTTGTTCAATGAC
The DNA here is from genome assembly GCA_017309775.1 of Paedocypris sp. Pulau Singkep. Taxonomy (NCBI): domain Eukaryota; kingdom Metazoa; phylum Chordata; class Actinopteri; order Cypriniformes; genus Paedocypris; species Paedocypris sp. Pulau Singkep. The sequence goes on along the minus strand of MU204326.1, from coordinate 858,527 downwards.
ACTACATTTTTAGACACGGACAGTGTAAAGCTGCCCACTGCTCCGGGTTTGTGTGTGTGTGTGTGTGTGTCACTGGATGGTAAAATGTACAGCAGAATTTCTTTATTTCTTTATTGTCCCTTGTGGCAAAAATGGCTTTTTTCATTCTCACTCACTTACAATTTCATTTATCATTATTATAAATTTTTACATTTTCAAGAAAAATAATCCATAACTGATTCATCACTCTATTTATCACTCTGGCAAACCACATCAATCTTGGGTTGCCAGAAATATAGTTATAATTATATAATTATAATTATATAATATATAATTAAAAATTCTCAAATTGGCACTTTGAACTATGGCCAGTAATCTGAAAATATATAAGGTCGAGTCTGCTTAATTGGGCCAGAGATAGATGGAAATAGAAAGCCTTTATTGTCACCGTGCATTATGGATTAAACGTGCGTGAAATTAAGAATAAAATAAAATAAATCTTGGTTCAAATATGGTTAAAATAAGAAATATGGTTCAAAGTAGCAACAAAAGTAGTTGTATGATATTACATGGGTTTTTTTTTTGGCTTTTTTCGCTTTGCATAATATATGCTTATGGAATAGTATATACATTAAAGATCTATATGTACATACACTTGTGGATGGGTCCCAAAACAAATCGTATCTCAAAACGCAAATTTTACACACCATCTTAATTTAATAAAATAAAATTTGAGGGTGAATGAGAACACTTTGTGATTTATGATGTTGGTGTTGGAGAAATAAACGGTTTAAGACTATTTAAATGTCACTTGTTGTCAACAGTTGAAGCGGTGTAATTATTTATATAATTATTTTTTATATAATAATGTATTACGCCCCGCTTAATTGGGCCAAAATGGTGGTGTCCCCATGAAGCCGAGTGGATTACAGTATGTGTTTTTTTCCTTAAGGAGTCGATTACTGGTCCAGATTTCCAAGCGCTTTATAAAACACACCTACACTCGGAATGGAACGGGATTTTTACATCTATTTTTCCCCACGGATCGTTGTTTTTTTTTGCCTAATCGAGCCTTTGCAGCCGAGCTTTGGCATCATGTTCATTTTCAGTCGAACCCCCGGTGGAGCCCAGTAATTGAAAATTGTCTCAAAGCGGAATAATTTCCATGTTAAATAAATGATCTGACAACACCTGAGCCGTTGTGATGACGATGTAAATCCTGGCGCTGCAGTAATTGTCGGGTTTAGATGACGAGAGGTTTGTTTGGAGGACGTTATTGTGGAGGATGATGGGTAATTGTGCGAGCGGTGATTTGCATCTCGTGTTTCTGCGTCTGAGGACGTAAGGTTTATTTCTCCACCGTAGCTGGTTAGCGCAATCCGAATTTCCGTCTCTTTAGATTCGTTTTACGGTGTTTCACGTGAAAATTCATAGTAAAAATCGTGCGACTCTATTTTAAAGAGTGCACTAAGTTGGATCAGAAACGACAAAATGGCAGCACAAAAAATGTGTGATTGTGTTCAAAAACACTTGAGCATATACCAACACAGAGCAAATATGTGATAATTGACTGTTTTTTTTGTTTTTTGTTTTTTTATATTGTTGGGTTTTATCCTGTTGATTTTATGATTTTATTGTCTTTTGTCTCTTATTTGTGGTTTACACCTTGTAAAGCACTTTGTGATTCTGTCTGAGAGAAGTGCTATATAAATAAAATGTACTTACAAATGTCGAGGACAAAGCAGCCAATCAGTGTTAAGGGGAGGGTCTACTACTGAATGGTGCGTTGTGATTGATTGGTCAGTGATGTCAAATTAAAAGAAGCAACAATAATTGCGTTAATCTGTCGGACTGTGCTCGTTATAATTTGGTTTGCTCTGAACAAACGTACATTATTAATACGTAAATGGTCCAATTTCAGGGATAAATGTGTGTATGAAATACTTTTGTTCCTGGGTTAATCTTAGTGGTGTAAAGTACTTTGCTACTTTAGGGAAGTTTTTTTTTTGGCAACTTTGTAATTTTCAAAAATATTAGCAACTCTTTGTGATTGAGTATCTGTAAATTTACTCTTTACTTGTGCGTGACAAGTCTGTTTCTACCGCGGTTAATTTCTGAGATTTTTAATGAGAATTTCAACACACATACACACACACACACACACACACACAGGAACGAGGTGATATCGCCATCTGCAGGATGCTGAAGGTACTGGATGCTAATTATCAGCTAAATCAGGTGATTATGAATTAGCAGTTGCGCTTTTTTGCACATTTGACTTTGACTGAGACTGACTTTTTTTGTTCCGGCATTTTGAAACACCAAGATTTTAAATTTTAACCTTTTTAGGAGAGCTTTTTTAAGAGCGTTTTGAGTATAATTTAAGTGTATTTTCGGACTTTTATTACACTTTTACTGAATCTTATATTCTTTTTTTACTCATTGTTATCTTTCTGTAGCGCTCTGAGATTTGCTTGCAAGTGTAAATAAGTAAAAATATTTATTTTGATAAATAAGATGTATTATTATTTCATTTCATTGGGAAATAAAACCGTCATAATTAAACAATTTCGTGTTTTTCACATTTCCTGGTGTTTTTTGAGCCTCAATTCAGACAGAGTACGTACGCTTTTTTAAAATAGAATACTTTATGACCTTTACTCAAGTCTTCTTGGATTTGGTGAATTGTAGTGGAGTATTTTTGTACTGCAAGGAATCAGTACTCAACTTTTACTCAACTGTGGTTTTTAGGCTTCACACCTCGGCCTAATCTCACCGGGACTGGAAAACAATTAACAATTAACAACAATAATAGTAATAATAATAATGATATACAAAATATTATATTATTACATGAATTATTAAGGAGACGTTTCCCTTTGATTAAACTATCCCTTTAAGAGTAAACAAGTGTGTGTAATGTTACGCACACACACACACAGCGCGGAGACCCCGACAGTTACTTGTTGCCGAGCTTCATTAGGGCGCGGTGGCCCCGCCCGCTTCTCCTCTCTTCATTCTCATCAAACATTGCAGATGAGGTCCTGAGCCCAATTAATCACAGCACAGTCCTGCTTCACGGCCCGCCATTAATCAACCTCACCGCACACACACACACACACACACACACTTATCTCTCTTTAACACGTGCAAACATATCAGACGCTGTGAGGAAGGTGTGATGTGTGTCCGAGGGGTCACGCGCTCTGGTGAGAATGTGTCATGTGATACATAAATATGTGCGTTTATTAATTATTCCACCACTACTCGGAAAGCTTTCATCATTACATCCTTCCCTTCATCTATCCATTCGTCTCTCCATCTACTCTGTTGCCTCTCTGTTTCAATCCCTTCATCAATCCCATCAATCTATCCATCCATGCATCCATCCATTCATTTAGCATTCAATTCATCCATCCATCCCTCCATCCATTCCTCCATCTATCCATTTGTCCCTCCATTGAGCCATTCATCTCTCCAAGCAATCCATCCATCCATTCATCCAACCATCATTATATCCATCCATTCATCATTCAATTAATCGATCCATGCATCCATCATTCCATTCATCCCATCATTCCCTCCACCCATTCATTAATTGATTCATCCATTTATTCAATTCATCCGTCCATCCCTCCTTCCATCCATCCATTTGTTCCCTCCATCAAATCTATCCATCTCTGCAACCAATACATTCAACCATCTATCCATCCATCCGTTCCTCCTTCCATCCCCCACCACACATCAATCTGTCCATCCATCATTCTAGTCATCCATCCATCCATCCATTAATCTATCCATTCATCTCTTCATCCATCCACACATCCACCCACCCAGCCATCCATTCATCATACAATTAATCTACCCATCCCTCCTTCCATCCATCCATCCATCCTATTTCTAAGATGCAGGGAGATGCATCCAATCACAGCAGCTCTGGGCCTGAAGGTGTGTAGGTGAAGGTGAAGGCGGGGTCAGTGCTCAACCAATCACAGAGCGAGTATTTACCAGCATGTGATAAAAAGCGGAACTTGCGGCAGCACAGAAAATGATCAAATGCTTTGTTCTCTCCCTCTTTCGTGCCGCTTTTTGATTTTCCCAACGGATTCGCCGCTCTGCTTCCCAGCTTCACAAACGTGGAAAGAGAAATGGAATTTGGGCCAGTAACTAATTTCTGCAGAATTCCTGCTGAGGCATCTCGGGCTATAAACATCGGTCATTTCTCTGCAGTAATTTAAAATGAAATGAGAAAAAAAAAATGCAGTGCTGCGAGAAGGTCCATCCGTCTGCACAAACACTTCTGCCTTTCAATGTTGTTTTTTTTATATTTCAGCAAGTAAGGATGTCTTTATCATGCGGCACAACCGTGTTTCAGGTGAAACCCCAAAAATACGGCATAATAACAGAGTAATAACATTCATAATATGGCTTAAAAACAAAGCAAATATAAACAAAAAAGCGCGGTTGCGTTGGTCTGGGATTGAGAAAAGCGCTATTTAAATAAACTTGAACTTGAAAACAAACTTAAAAATAAAACAAAAAAAAGCTAATAGGCAAAAACAGCACAGAGAGTGATGGGATGTGAAGTTCACGTTACAGACAAATGCAAAATAGCAAAAAAAAAAAAAAACATACTTTAAGTGTTAATTGCAATTCCTGATTAGAATAAATCAAACCTAGTAATAAGATAAAATCATACTCTGGTTACGACAATTTTTACGACAACGGCATTTTTAGTACCAGATTAGTTGTCGTCCTTGCGTCGCTAAGTTCTGGGACAAGCGCTGGGATGTGAGGCACAAAAGACGCACAATATCAGAAGAATCACACAATATCTGCAAAACGTCTGGGAGTTTCATCCTGGAGCCCTTAAAATCTCCTCAGGATGGATCCAATTATGGAGCCGTGCAGCTGGTGGATGTCAATGTAATTGTGAGAGTGTGATTTCCCTCTGAATCCCGTCATTGACCGGCCTCGTCTGTCTTCCCAGCGCTGATGAAATGAGATCTCCATTCGGCTCAGAAGAAGTCCAGAGCTTTGAAAGAAGAAACCCATCTGCGAAAAAACGCCATTGTCGCTCCGCGTCCCCTTTGTTTGCCAATGAAACATTTAGGATTGTCTGTTCTGTTTAGCGTCGTCTGACTTTGTCTGTGCGTAAGAAAAAAGATTGCAGGTTTGTAAAAAAAAAAGCGACAAACCAATCTCGAATGAAGTGTTTTTTGTGTCTAACGACTAAAATATATGTATTTCAGTCATGGTTGATAATACAACATCCTCTTGTTGTTCCACGCGTGTCTGCATATTTATATCATTTAAACAAGACTCTTGTTCGCCAACATGGTCATCGTTTGGAATAACAAGAGCCAATCACATCCAGTGCACTACACACCCTGGATCAATGGCCAATCACAGAGCAGGACACACACATCTCACTCACTCACACTTAAGAGGAAATTCATTTCTCCTGAAGCTTTTCTCCAACAACATGGAGTTTTATTCCTGGTAAACTAGTTTGAGTCTTAAATGTCATCTTAGCCACTTATAAGGACCAATGCCAATATATTTTTCAGGCACAAAATAGAAATTTCCCCCCAAATTAGTTTTTTTTAATTAACACTTTTGGTTCAATTACGTTAATTGTCCTAAAGTATCTTTAAGTATATAGTAAATTAAAAATACTATATTTTCTTTATTTAACAAACCTAACTTGTGACTTGTATAATTTTGATATTTTACTTGAATAATAGACAACAAAAAGTCAATTTTAATGGCCAGGACTTCATTTCCCAAGATCCTTTGCTCTCCAGTCAGACTCCGCACATGCTCAGAGCAATAGTTTCAAGCTCAGGTCTGTTTCAAGCTCTCTGTTTATCTGACGCCGTGTGAAGAGGAAGGATTATTATCCCCTGTGCAGAGACCCAGCGTTTTGATTCTGTCTGTTCCTTTAATTTTTTTTACTCTTTGTCTTCATTTTCCGCTGTTTGACTCTCTGACACATTGGACTTGTTTGTAGCCGGTTGTGCTAAGCTAAGCTAAACTAACCCAGTCGTGGTTTGTAGTCTCTCACTTGAAATACGGAAATATGTGGGCTATTATCTACACACATATTTTGAAATCGGCGATTATGAGCAAACCTCAAGTTTTTCAGCATTGAAAAGTCAAAAAAGGGGGTGCTTATAGTCGCGTAAATACGGTATTTAATTATCAACTTATATTGCAGTGCTGATAATAATGAATTTAGCTGGAATCCAAACTAATTTACTTCTACAAACCTGTAAATTACGTGTGTGTTCCTGATGGAGATGGTGGGAGATCTTAGATGAGCGAAGTGGAGAAGGTTTCCATGTCAACAGCAGATGAACACGGGTAAGTCTGGCCTGAGTGATGGATGAACACCATTTAGAAAGGTGTAGTGATGGCTCCGTTGCCTCTGGTCGATTGAAAAAAAAAAAAAAGAAAAAAAAAAAACCTGGCTCAGATGGAGACAGGTGCTGAAAGACAAGCAGCATGATCATTTCGTTTCTTAAATTGTGGCTAACACTCGTTGAGTAATGACGTATTATACAATTTAGGTTTTGAATGATAACATGCTATTTAGAACAATTATTTACAAGTTTGAGGCTCAGTCAGGTTATTTGTGGGTTTTCTCAAAGTCTCAGATTTACCCACAATTTACAAGAAGCGTGGAAGAATTGGAGCCAAATAAATCGCTCATTGGTGTGAGTGTGAATGGCTGAGGTTGAGTGTCCCACTCCGTGATTGGCTAACATCAGTCTACAGTGTGTATCCGCCTCAAGACCTGGATTTGACCCCATGTGACCCTGACATAGAAAGTTTGCTCAGAATGGAGCTGTAAGAATGGATGTTTGGGAGTAATATTTAAATCAAGCCATTTAATAATTACCGTATTTACGTGAATATAAACACACACCCTGAAATTTCAGGCACAAAAATTCAGTTGTTTTTTTACATTTCGGGTTCAATTACGTTAATATTCTCCTAAACATACATTTTTTTCTTTATTTAACAAACCTAACTTGTGACTCGTATCATTTTTAATATCATTTTACTTACAAAAAGTTGATTTCTAGCGGTCAGAACTTCACCTCCCAAGAGTCTTTGCACTAGTCCACACATGCGCAAAGAAACTTCGTGCCGGTGGAGCTCTCTGTTTATCCGACGCTGTGTGAAGAGAATCGAAGCGAATGATTATTATCCCCTGTTTATCAGACCCAGCGTTTTGATTGTGTCTGTTCCTTAAATTATTTACTTCTTGCCCGTACTTCTTCTTAATTTTCTACTGTTTTGACTCTTCGAGGACACATTGGACTTGTTTGTTAGCGCTAAGCTAAGCTAACTGATAGTAGTTTGTAGTTTCTGTTTGTTGTAATATAAATTATTGTACAGTATTTAGTGTAATCTTACTTTCAGTGTTATTTAGTCTCTGTGGCGTGTCTAATGTGTCTTTATTTCTGTTGTTGAGCTAATAAAAGCTTCTACTGTAGCACGTCTGTCTACACACCAGTGTTTAACATTATATAGACGCACACGCGCCGCTGCATAAAGAACACGTGTTTCTGTTTATTAGTCATTGTTCCTGACCTGAAATACGGAAAAATGGAGGCTTATATTTATGCGCCAATTTGAAATCAGCGATTATAAGCACCCGCCAAGTTTTTGAGCGTCAAACATTCGGAATAAAAAAAAAGGCTTCTCATTTTCGCGTAAATAACGGTAATCGCCCCTTTCTAAATGTGCATGTTGAATCGTCTACGACACTAAGAGCCTGACGTGTGTTTAAAGAGTCTGGTTTAACCCATCGTGGTTAGCGCACCACGTTATTCAATCTGCATGAATTACGCTCCGTCCTCAGAGTCAAACACCCGCACACGCCTCCTGTGATCGCAAAACCCATTCAAGTCGCTCGAGAGAAAAAAAAATGTTAAAAAGCAGATCGCTGACTTCAGAAATGACCGCAGATTGCTGCAAATCCCCCGTCTTTGATCTAGGCAGCCGACACAGAGACACACACTGTAAAACAGAGCGCCTGTTCATCACACACACACACACACTCTTCCTCAGCCTCTAATCCCCCTTCACTTTCACACCCATCATCTCTGATGCCACGTACACGTCACATCACTGTGTTATCACCACTCGATCCAGTCGCCACTAACTGCCCACGCATCTTCTCACATGATGCGCGAGACTCTGTTTGGCATATTCGGCACTTGTGTTCATAAAACTGCAAATCTGCAGAACTGGATCATCCGTGTGGCAGATTACATTGTGAAAGTGCTTCGGGAAAAAGCGATTAGAGACGCGGTTTCTCTGGAGGAGACAAAGAGCAGCTCCTCCCCTGATGCCCAGATAGAGCAACCGCAATCAGGTGTGGACGGTGCCATGTGCCGCGCATGCCAACCTTGCCCGCTGGTAGGCCTGGCTTCACACTCTTTATTCAAATTCAAGTTCAAATTTAATTTGTCACATCCACAATTATTTTTCAACAACGTGCAGTGAAATGTATTTTGCATTCGTCCAACATGTTTACACGTGGAGGTGACAGAACAAAAAATGTAAAAAGGAGATAAAGAATAAAACGCAAAGCAAGAAAATACAAGAATACAAAAGCAATAAAATACAATCAACTAAAATAGAGAGATTCTTTTCTATTTCATTCGATGAAGAATTTACAGATTTGGAGGGAAAAAAAATAACAAAGGGGGTTAGTTTACCAATTTTGTTCATTATTGAAAGTCGAAAGAGGTTTGAAACGCCATTATTCGGGGACATTTATTTTGACAGTTTCCCAACTTGGCATATCTCACGTTTATGGAATCAGATTAGTGCCAAAAGTATCGAACGTAAATTTCGAAGTAACGAATGAAAATGCTTCACGTTTACGTTCGTTTTTTTTTGTGTTTTTCTTTACGTTTTTGTTCGAAACTTTTTTTTCGCTTCAGGTTTTTCGTTTGCATTTTTTTTGCGTTTGGGGTTTTGTCCCAAGGTTCACGTGGGGGCGGCCCTTCTCTGTTTGGCTGGTGAGAATGTGATTGACAGCTGCATTCACGGTGAGAATGTGAGTGACTGGAAGAGGGGGAGGAGTTTAGCGAGCGCTTAAACACATTCATGATCGGAACACCTTCATCGTATTTATAGTATTTATAAATGTGCGCACGTATACAGTGAGAATGTGATTGACAGTTTCTTGACCACGGAAAACTAAGAAAAGTAAATGTGAAAAATTTACGTTCGATATTTTTGGTACTAATCTGATTCCACACATGTTTCCTTCCCGCATGTTATCCTTTGATTATTTGGTTAAGTTTTTAGTTCTTTTGACTCTCATTGTGTCTTTTTCTATTCCTTAAAAGTTGTATATTTTCCACGTCTTTTTCTCTCATTTTTGAACACAGATAAATGATGGACATTTTTCTTTTTAAAGACCATTTATTTTCCCTAATTCGCATTGGTTGGTCTCGAACTAGGAAAAGCGCTATAAAAATAAAGTTTTGAGGAGTGATCGTCATTCTGGGTTTTTGACCCTTGTAGCAGGTTTCAGTTCCGTTTAGTATTTTATAATAAAAGTCTTGGTACTGTTTGGGTTCGGCCTCGGTGGCTTGAATCATTCTTGAAAAAAAATCAACTAAAAATTCTCAAAAAAAAAACCCCGAAAAGAAAGCAGTTTTGAAACGCTCCAAGTGTTTTTGACTTTTGTCAACTTCCCTTTCTTATTTCCTCACTGAATCCAGATTTCAAAAATAGCCTTATTCTCAAGATCTCTGCAGGGTCTTATCTGCAGTACATCTTATTATCTTATCAATTATATTTTATCATTTCGATTTTTTTCCACCCAGGCTGCTTTTTTTTTTTACAAGACAATCATGTGTGAATTATATCGCATCTTTGACCTGTCGCCATACATGTCGAGATGTTGTTGGTCTGCGTTTTACAACACCAGCTAATTCGTATGCCAGATTGAGAAGCGTGTAGCGAGTCCCAGCATCTACAAGGAAGCCTGGGCACAAATAATAGCTTTTAGCAGGAACCTTGCGTGTTTGCTGATTGGAATTCCACTCTCTGCAGCGAGAAGCACTTTCTCATGTCACTCTTAATAGCAGCGACTCCCAGCTATCTCTGCCAATCAATGACATTTTAATGAGAAGAAGGCCAACTCCTCGCCTCACTGTGACAGCCTAAATTGTCGGTTACCAATGTGAAGTTCAGCATAAACTTTGTAGTTGTTCTAATGGCCAAATCCCACCGACCCGGAAGGATTGATCAGATTTATTAAAACGCGACTCGGCATCATCGGCTTTGGAAGCGCTGTCTGCTGGGTAATCATACATGTGGACGGTCATCACTTACTTGTGTTATTGCCACAGATGGACTCAGTGATAAGACATCGGGAAATTGATTCGCGTGCTGACTCATTGGAATCGGATCTGACGCAACGGAAGCTGAGTCGTGCTAGTTGAGGTGTGATGTTTGTTGGTTTGTGTCGTAGCCTTTTGAGTTTAACCAGTAGAGTAGAGTAGAGTAGGAGTATTATTAGTATATGTATTTAAGTCGTCACCAGTTTCCATTTACAAAACTCCAACGATAAACAGACAGAAAACAACGATGACTTCCGTGACTATTGCTTTAACGACGACTACGATTACGAAAACATAAATTATGGCATTACGGAAAAGTTCTTAAAATTATCTGATTGGCTGACAAGACTCAGTATGAATTTTTTTTTCAGATTCATATCTAAATATTCATTCTATCCAGAGTAACATCTTTTTGGAAATAAGGCCACAATTGAGCAAACGGTATATTTTTTTCCTAAATGTGCCAGTGACCCTTCTAGACGTGTTTAGATTGGCTCCTCACACGGACAAGCGTTTAGAGGAAGTGCTTCTGAAGCTCTGTGATATGAATGCTAATGGATTAAGGAAGGAGCGATTCATTTATCTTATTATTAAGGGCTCTTCATGCCAGGCTGAGTTTGTGATATCTCAAAATATAGCTCATTTTTCTCTAATATTTAAAAAAATGGCCTTTCACTTCTGACGTCCTTCTTACATTTGCTTCATTGGAGTGTAGTTAATAGCAGTTAAAGCTTTTATCCTCTCGTGAAAGGGACGGCTCAACCATTTAGGCGAACATGATGCCTGTCACGGCTGAAGTTCACTGAGTTCCAGGTTGTTCGGCCACTTTGCGTGACCAACCCTTCAAAGACACTTCCAATCAGAAGTCTCCATTCGCAAATCACCAGCATTTAAAGTCAAGTTGAGGAAAAAAATTCAAACACTTTTGCAAAATGGCAACGTACGAAATGCTGGCGTTCGGTAAAAATGAACAACGCTTATTGATAAAAAAATGAAAGAATCCGAACGGTCAATACTTGTATTACAATATCTGGTAAAGAATGCACAGGAAATGTGTGAACTTCGACCCATTTCATATTTTGTTTGTCTAAATTTATCCCTGTTTCAAGCAAACACACATTGCTGGTGTGTGTGTGTGTGTGTGTGTGTGTGTGTGTGTTTTTTTTCCCCACACATTATTTCTTCTAGCAGCATTTCCTGAACTTTTTAGCTTTTTACTTCAAATTGGATTCTACGGTTGTTCGAGCTATTTAAAAAAAAAAAATGGTTCTACTGTGTGCTGTGAAATGAATCCCTTTGGTTTTTGCATTTTCAATTTGGAGTGTGGTTAACATGGCTCTTTTTCTGGAGATGTGTAGCAGATCGTGTTTGGATAATGGTCCTCTCGTAGCTACAGTAATGGTGGTGCATTGTCATGAAATATGAAACAAAAGACTTCTCATTAATATATAATTACCCTCTTTTCACAGCTTGTAATGCTTTTTTTTTTTTTTTTACTTTCCCTAGAAGAAGTTTCTTGAAATCAGATGTTTTCAGAAAAAGCTAAATGGGACAACATTCCCGCTCATTACACCTCAAACAAAACACGCGTCGGACGTGGAGACAAATTTCCAAACACGAGCCTCCGAGCCATTTTCCTTTTAGTCACACCAACACCACGGAACTCAGAATCCAGCGCTGCGTACAGAAAAAATCACGTCTGTTGGTGCTTCATCTCAGTTTTGTCATTTCCGCATCCGTCAGGTCCGAGTGGATGGAAGCGCTGGCTGATAATAGTGTGTAAATCATAACTGCTGCTAATTGGGACGGACAGGCCTCATTGAACATTATAGCACAACAAGCCTGATCCTTTTGACCTCGGTTCTGTCACTTAGCTCTACTTACTCCAGATTGGCATTAATATGCACACACTACTTAATTATGTGATGGATGAGTATACAGAAAATGGCCCGTAGGTGATAGTGTGAAGTGTTCAGTTTTGTGATTGGTTGGTCAGCAAAAGAGGGTGTGTCCTCTCCTCAAGCCCAGAGTTGCTGGAAATGGCTCCACCCCCCGTGACCCAGAAATGGCAAAGTGGTTGATGGATGAATTGTTTAAAGGGGGAAATTACCCATAGGTGAGAGTGTGAGAGTATGTGTCCTGATCAATGATTGGTTGGTCATCAATAAAGAGCTAGTGTCCTGTCTTCAAGACCGTAGCTGTTGGGATTGGCTCTTCGTATCCCAGAAGTGGAGTAAAGAGTCACAGAAGGTCATGTCATTTAGTAAATTGATGGCTTGTTCACACAGCATCATTTCAGCCTGCTAATCTTAGTTTGCTATTTCGTCATCCTACTTAGTTGTAACTCAAGAAACGGAAACAGTTGGAGAGAGACAGTCACAAACACTATGAACGATGAGAAAGTAGGGTTAGGTAAGGGTTGGGGTTTAGGGTTAGAGTTGGAATGAGGCTTTAGGGTTTTAGGGTTTTGGGGTTTAGGGTTTTGGGGTTGGGGTTAAGGGTTGGGATTAGGAGTTAGGGTTAATGGTTGGGTTTTGGGGTTAGGGTTAAGGGTTAGGGGTTAAAGGTTGGGATTAGGGTTAAGGGTTTTGGGATTGTGGTTAGGGTTTAGAGTGTGGGTTAGAGTGAGGGAGAGGTTTTCAGGCAGAAACGTTCTCGCAAGGTAGTGATTAATTGTCTCTTAATTAGACTGTCAAATGAAACCCTTTTCTCTTCTCTCGTGACAAGGCGATGTCAAACTGTGATGGGGACTTCAGGAGCGCCGCCTTGTTTCTCTCCAGATCACACGGACATGAGGAGGTGACATTCAATCCCACAATCCTCTGACTACTGAGGCTCCCGGCCTTCCGGAAAAGACCGGTTTGATCTGCCAGGCTTTGTGTTAATACACATAATCGTCGCTACTCATTGGCGCTTCTGTCCTATTGTGGACGATGCGAGACAATGGGCCAAAACCGAGCTAGTTTAGATAAGCCACGCAATTTCAATTCTTGACATGAATACGAATTAATCCCCTCTCCGAGGATTCGGCGCTACATTTGTTGTCAGAGTGAATTTCGGAATATCCGGGCAAAATATTGAATCATGGGATAAAACGGGTTTTGAAAAAGTATTTGTGGGATGGAGAGAGGGAAGAGAAATGTACACGCGTCTTATCTGCTGAGACCAGGATAAACATCATTACGTTTAGCGGCGGATGGTGATTACTGACAAGAGTAGATCTATTAGCGATTCTCATCACACCATCTTAAATCCCTGTTCGGCGCTACCCCTCCCCCGCCCCCCCCACGTTTAACAGGAACTTCGCCATGTTCCCACCTGTATCTGTCTAATAAGAATGCGATGAAATGGCCTCGTAAAGTGTTGTGTGAATCTCACAGGGCGGATATAAAAGCACCTTCAGGCGGTTGAAGCAGTTGGCATTGATGGTAATAAACTATGCATTGGCATTCCGAGCCGTACGTGTGCGATCGCTTATTAATGGGAGTTTGACGGAACACTCTTCAGATTCTACCTGCAGCCTTATACTTCATTAATCTGAATTAATTTTAGCAAAGTGACATTTTTTACAGCATTTTTTCATTGATTTAATACTTTTTGTGTTTTTTTTTAATGGCAATATTTTTGCCAAATGAGGATGCACACATTTTGGCATTAGAGAGTCTAATAGAGAGTTTTGATATTAATTGCCTTTTGTTTTTTATTTAAACAACTTTATGGGTGATTTTTGTGTAGTAAGACCAATTAAACTGGTCTCGAAATCTTTTCATATTTATCAGCTTTGTCTTAGTGTCATTACTTTGTTGAAAAAAATCTAAACATAATCATATTTTCTTTTTATTTAACTGTAATAATAGGTTTAGTGTCATAATTATATAATATTATTATTTTTTCGAATAACAGTAATCTTGTTTATGTCTTGGCTTTTTTTCCAACCGAGATCAAATCTAGAAAGTTTTTATCTAGAACATTTACCAATAAAACATATCCTTCATCAATGCATACTTTAATACTATACTTGTATACTATATTTGTATCTAAAGGTGTTTGATCCATTTCAGCAAAATGGATTAAAAATGCAAAAGGCAAAATAAGGTTTTTCTCCATATATTGCGTAGATTTTTCGGTGTGCTCATTGTAACTGGCTCCTCCGGTTTTAAGAAACACACCGTCATCGAGTGTGAACGTGTTTCCATGACAACTGAAGTGTCTGTCCAGAAAAGTGGTGAAAGACTCAGAAATTTGCACACCTCATTTCCACCACACAGAAAGAGGGAGTGAATGAAAGATAGACCAGACAGACCTCCGCCATTCACAACAATGACGGCAAGTGTACACTCCAAATGACTTCTCGCAGATGAAAAGCGCTTGAAGAAAAGCAATCATAGGCCTATTTGCCCCACAACTACTGCCGAGTTAAAAAAGAAAAAGAAAAGAAAAGCGGTTTTCCAACCACCACAACATTACGTCGCAGTTGGTTTGTTTATGGATGTATGTGTGTTTTGTGCATTATTATAAAATTTGTTTAATGTGTGTATAGCGCATAGAAAACATTCGACAAATTGTTCATAAACTGGATTGTTTATTTAAATGTTTTAGAGCATCTCTTGTCCTGAAGGCGGGACACACCCTGTTTGGGGGACAACCAATCACAGAGCGGCAATTTTTCAGACTCAAATTACCTCAGGTTAAACGTCACCTCGTTATTCATC
Source organism: Paedocypris sp. Pulau Singkep (assembly GCA_017309775.1). Taxonomy (NCBI): domain Eukaryota; kingdom Metazoa; phylum Chordata; class Actinopteri; order Cypriniformes; genus Paedocypris; species Paedocypris sp. Pulau Singkep. Next base: position 843,460 of record MU204326.1, on the reverse strand, counting down.
TTTCTCTCATAAAGACCACGGCGGTTTATCGTCCCGTTTCCCGACTCTCTGGGTTAATTTAATCAACCTCGTCATTAACATACGCGAAACATTTGGCCTTGTTTGTTTACAGACCGTTTCGTTTCACACGAGCGCAACTTTCCCTGAAAAAGCTCTTCACTATTGGCCCCTAATGGCCGTGCACCTGTGCAAAATTACCTAACGATTACTCTGATTGTGTTAGCGCTTACATTAGCACCACAAGAGTTAGCGCGGAATTAATGGGTAATGATGTCACAGGACATCTGGTTGGGAATTGGTCTAAAGTTAGCGATTAGCTGGCCAATGGGTGTCCTGGGGACGATCCGCCAATCCTTTAGCCTCCAACCTATTGAGGGCGAACCACAACGACAGCAACGTACAAACCGGAATGCGTAGAAATGCCACTATATCGGCATTCGGTGAGACCTCGACATGTTAATAATCCATGGCCTGATGCAGCTGGCCTGTGTGCAATCTGCCGCAACGCTTCGTAATCTGCAGACGTAACGAGGATAATTCGCCACATGCTCAAGTGAACATCGTGTTTTATGGTTCTTCAAGCTTTACAAAGGCGAGAGATACGTCTGAACGAACGTCTGCTCTCTCCTCGCAGACGGAAGAAAAGCCATCCTGTGTATTCACGGAGTGGAGAATAACAGAGTTTGTGCTTATAGCCATTAACTAATCCGTCCTGTGCTTATTAATCTGATTAAGAGGATTTTAATATATGATATAGAGCATACAGCAGATTTACGACTCGTACGAAAAAAAAACCTCCGATTCAGTAATTATACAAAACACAGATAAGATCTGTTTACTGACTGACCTAAAAATCCTTAAACCAAAATTGAGATTATGAAACTGATTATGAAACATGTTTTTTTTTTTTTTTTTTACCTATCATTAAAAAGAAATGCTTGGACGCTGTAGGGCCCAGCCAAATGCACTTTGGTATTTTGGACCCCAATTTGACCTAAAAGCACGGAGATGAAAATACGTGTAAACAAACCGATATGTGAAGAGAACAGCAGGGAGAAGTAGGTAAATGAAAATAATAGATAAAAAGAGGCAATAACTGCACAGACACACAAGAGTCGTTTCTGGGCCACATCTGCGTATCAGGGTAGATAGGACGAACCCTAAAAATAAAATCCAACATCAACAAAAAAGAATGAAAAACGGTTAAATATACTATGCTACATTAATGTAGTTTGATTAGTGTTTAGTTTTAAGTTTATTTAACTCGGACATCCCATCAGATCCCAGTTTCTGTTGTTCATCCCTTATAATAAAATAAGTCCCAACTGCTTTTCAGAGATCAAATACATCTCACAAGAAGAATTACTCTCATTCAAAATCATGTAATTTGTACGTCTAAAGAGACAGAAAAACTTCTTTTATTTGACAATTATGGAAGCAGGAATATTGTTGAGTGGCAAAATTGTAATGACTTGCAAGTGCGTCTAGGAGATTTGGAATGAGGGAAATCGTACACAGGTGTGTGTGTGTGTGTGTGTGTGTGTGTGTGTGTGTGTGTGTGTGTTCCGCTCTGTGATTGGCCATTCCAGGGTTTACAAAACAAATTGTTTCATAAAATTTGACAATGACATTGACTATGGATTTTGATCAAGCCGATGGGTGACAGTGGCTAGGAAAACAAAACTCTTTATAAACTTTTGTAATAAACTTTGTTACGATCCTGCTCCTCTACTCCCCCTGGAGGTCAAAGGAGGGAAGCTTACTTTCAATGATTTTAAATCAAAATGTCTCACACATCAAACATTGTGCAATACAAAAACAAAATTTCAATAAACATATTTGTATTTATTTCTTCAGTTTCATTTTATTAATGCTGTTTCTGTCAATTTGAAGGTAGGATCATTAGGGTAAAAAGAAAATCGTTTTCTGGAGAGAAAATCCGAGATTCTGTGTGGTTTTTTTTTTTTTTTTACCAAAGAACCATATGTGCGCACTACTAAGCATTGACGTGTAAAATATTACTACCACAATCAAGTTCACCGTTACCGGATGAGGCGATTTATCGGGATGTTGTTTTAGATCGACTCAACACGGAAATAAAACGAACCGAAATGAAATCGCAGTAACGGCTAGTTTTGAAAAAGTAACGAATAGAAAGTACAAATATTTGCTTAAAAAAATAAGAAGTAGAAGTAGAAAGTAAGCGGGAAAATAAATCCTCTAGTAAAGTAGAAGCCAAATTTCTATTTTATTATGGTAATACTACTTTGTTACTTGACACCGGTGGATCTCTATATATATCTTTCTAACACGCCAGTCTCGCCATCGGGTCTTTCTTATCATATTTGCTCGAGCACTCGATTTGTTCGCGATTTCAAACTCCAATCGTGGACTTTTGGTGAAGACGCCCGGAAAATATGGAGAAGCCGAGTGAAGGGTCTCCATCCGGGACGGTGTTTGCTAATGAATAAACCATAAAGCCCCACCATACATCATCTGGTATGACACGATCAATGCTGTCTTTTCCAGAGGCCTGGCTTGTGAATATTTTATACCTATCAAAGTAGCCTTGGAGGAAAAAAAAAGTGATGACCGAGAGGAAAATCAAAGTATCTGACATCACGGTAATTTACTGTACGGAATGAAATTGCGGTGATGAGAACAGCAGGGAAGGGAAAGACAGAGGCGTGTCATCACCAGCTCATCTGTAGCGATTGTGCTAAGCTAATTACTCAGGAGATGGAAGCGATGCCGCGTCTGATGAGTTAGCTCGAATGTTCCAGACAGAAATTATGCATTGCTGAGGCAAATTTAGTTTTCTGCTTAATCTATGCGGAAAATAATGAAGATTCTCAAAAAGCTACTTTTGAAATGTGTAGAGAGTATTTAACAAGCTTTTTAATTAAGTTTTCTGATTATAGCGAATATAAGCACTCGTTTGTTTCACAATTTTAGCGGCTCAAAAACTTGCGGAGTGCTTATAATCAGAGGTGTAAAGTACTTGAGTAAATGGACTTCATTACATTAGTTAAGTATGCTTTTTTGCCACTTTGTACTTGTACTGAGTATCAAAAATAGAAGCAACTTTTACTCTCTACTCGAGTACATTTGTGATTGAGTAACTGTACTCTTTACTCCACTACATTGGAATGGACACTTACTCGTTACATTGTGATTTCTACCGTGGTAAATATAGGATGCTGAAGATTCACTTAATCGCTTAATCACGTGAATTCCACGTGAATTAGAGGCATGAATGTATTTTAATCATTTTATTTTATCATATATAATTTACTAGTGGGATTTTACTATTCTTTTATTATTGCACACTTTAAACACACTTTTGTTTTATCTACTTTGTTCTACAAACTTTGGTTCTGTATTAGAAAACAAAACCTCATCAATAGTTTATTTCACATTTCTTGGTGGGTTTTTTTTTTTGGCCTAAATTCAGTACAGAGTAAAATACTCAAGTTATTTTAATATTTGCTACGTTGCTACATTTACTCAAGTCTAGTTGAAATTGGTGGCTTGTCACTTGTAATTTAGTAATTTTTACAATAAATAATTATCTGCACTTTTACTAAAGTATGGTTGTCTATTACTCTTTACACCTCTGCTTATAGTCGCTGATTTTAAATATGCAAGTAAACATAATCATGGTAAATATGGACGTACAAGCATAATTTAAGCATGTACATTTAAACATGGACAAAAATCCCATTAAAAATATATAAATATGCTGTGAATAAATGTTTTTATGTATTTGTATTTTTTGCTTCCCTAGTCATTGTCGCCAGTTTGCTTGCTCACGAGTCAAAGTCATAATTAACTTGTACTTTTTTAACAGTTTTTCAGAGACAGTCTATGACTGGAAAAATGGTTTAACACTATGAATACGTGAATAAAACTGATTTGATTGGTTATTTTGAAAGAAATCTTCAAATAAATTATGACTTCAGTCCATGTTTAATTATTTTAAAAACATCATTTTTTCCCCACTAGCACTTCACACGACACAACAGCTCAAAATAGGATCCGAGAACGAATCCATTTGCATGTCACATTAGTTTTTACAGCAAAAGGCTGGAAACGACAAGACGGGACGTATAGCTAATAAATCAAATCACGCCTCTGTTTGCCTCTCAAAAGCGACAGATCCGGGTGTGAGGAATTGTTTGCTGAGCCTAATAAAATCCCCCATTAGAAAGGAAAATCTCCATCCGCGGGGAAATCACTTCTGGAGCGATGATGCTTTTAACAATATCGACGTGTCAGCGGAGGCTGTTAGCGGCACAATTAGCATCAGATCGTGTTCACGTCTTAACGTCATTACCAGAAGCCAGGGGAGTAAGGTACTTGAGTGAATGTACTTCACTACTTTACTTAAGTATGTTTTTGGCTACTTCGTACTTGCACTGAGTATAAAAAAATAGAAGCAACTTTTACTCTCTACTCCACTGCATTAGTGATTGAGTAGCTGTACTTTTCACTCCACTACATTTGAATTTACACTTACTGTTACTCGTTACATTGTGATTGTGATTTACACCGCGGTTAATTTCTTGGGCGGACGAGGTGAATATCGCCATCTTTAGGCTGCTGAAGGTAATGGAGGCTATTTGTGAATTAGAAACCACAAGAATGCAAATTAGTGGTGTAAAAATGTGTTTTACTAATGTTATTATATAAAATATAATTTTAAATAATACATATAATATATAATTTACTAATCAGATTAATCATTTTACTTTATATCTACTTGCAAATTGAAGTGATTGAGACTGACTTTTTGTTCTTTTTATCTACTTTGTTCTACCAGTTTTCAAACACTGAGGTTAAATTCTGTTTTTGTCTTGGAAAACAATAGTTTGTTTTCACATTTCTTTTTTTTGGGTCTATATTGAGCACAAATAAAAATACTTCTTAATACTTGAGTTCTTTTCGAATTGGATACTTTGCTACTTTGACTCAAGTCTTTTTGAAATTGGTGACTTGTTACTTGTATTGGAGTAATTTTGACAGTAAGTATCTGTACTTCTACTCAAGTACGGCTGTCTGGTACTCTCTACACCTCTGATAGCAGCAGATCAGAAGCTGGGTGATGACGTCTCGCTGTCCTTCTCAAGGTCGTTCCTTGCCGAGGCCGAGGGAGATTGAAAGCATTAGGAAGCGATTCCTCTCAGGGCTCAGATTGACGTCTGGGTTTCTTCTGGAATGGAACAGGACTGAGGTTATCACACAGAATCCATTTAGTGCTTCCACGGCCTCCGTCTGCTCTTAAACGGCTTCACCGAGCAATGTTTGTCCAGATCTGGAGTGTCAAACTCATCTTCACCGAGGGCCACATCAGCATAATGTCTGGATGTGACTTATAAATGTAACTACATGTAATCAAATGTAATGTAAAATAAATGTACTTTTAATGTTAAACAACTTTATTGTTAAACCGCGATCGCTGTCCCTGGTCCTGAAGTGGCCAGGTGTCCCACACAACTCATTATTTATCATAACTTATTCAAGTGACAATTCTAGTTGCGTAGAAAACCTTTGTTTGCTTGTTGCTCTGACATAAATCTTTTTACATTTTGTAAAAAAAAAATGTGTAGCTTATGAAAACACACAAAATTCCATTAATGACGGATCAAACTGTTCAAGTGAATAAAGAAAAATAACATAAAACTGGAAACACTGCTGTGGCTACCGTAGTGGAAAGGCATTGTGGGAAATGTAGTTTTTGATCATCAAAACATCTGGCCCACGGGCCTTGAGTTTGACACATGTGGTCCAGAGCAACGTGGTGGAACATGAGTGTGATTGGCCTGAAGAGCTGAGACACGCCCGCTTAGTTCCGCGCTTCAAAATCGCTTTATGGCTGGTGCACGTGAACTTGGTTAAGTCACTTATTCAGTAATTACGTTACTTTTCAGACACAGTAATTAGTAAAGTAATTTAATCACAAAATTGTAAAGTAATAAGTAATTAGTAATTAGTTATTTTTTTAAAGTAACTTACCCAACCCTGAGTGAGAGTGTAACCGTCTCTATACGTGTCATCGTGTGATTGGCTGAATCAGAGAGCCAAATATAAACAGCCATTTCAAATAAATGTGTGGAATACTAAGATTATCACATTAATATTCACCGAGGTCTGTTTTCGTCTTGTTTGACTGGTAAAGACTGGTGGTGTCAGTTTGGTGTTGGTGAGGTTCAGTCGTCTCCAGCTCTATTAACCGCTTCTCTTTGACTTAATGAATTCCATTAGTATGCGCTAAGGAAGAAAACAACACGGCAATGTTTAATCAATTATAATCGCTTCATCACGCCAGGCCTGTGTGTGTGTGTGTGTGTGTGTGTGTGTGTGTGCGCGCGCGTTTATCCATTAACACACTGTGTAGTTTCTCACATGCACAGTTTGCAACTTTCCCTGCTCTTCTGTGCTTCAGTGGCCATGATGAATAGACTCGTGAAATTACAGCGCAGGAATAAACCGGATTATCTACACGGTTTGTGCGCACGTGCACGAGTTGTATAACTTCCACGTACGACAACATACGAACCAATCAGGTCGAAGCCGACTCAAGCAAATTGTGACCAAATCCACACGTGTCAAAATACTAACATTATCTATATGTGTGTGTGTGTGTGTGTGTGTGTGTGTGTGTGTGTGTGTGTGTGTGTGTGTGTGTGCATATATAATGTAAACACTTATTTTTAATCAAACTATATATATATTAATAATTATATATTAATCATTTTAAACCAAAATGTCGCATTAATCAAACATTAAGTGATACAAAAACTTGAGTTGAAAACTATATTTGTTTCATTTTATTAGTTTGATATGTCTGTCATTGTGATCTATTAACTAGTATATAATAATAATAATAATAATAATAATAATAATAATAATAATAATACATTACATACAACACATTGATTCTCAAACAATTAGTTAATTAATTGCAAAGCAATCGTTTAGTTTTTTGATATATATTTTTTACATCAATCACAAAACTGTCCTTTCTGTCTCTCTCTCTCCCTAATTTATATATATAATTCTGAACAATTGTGAAACAAACTTTAAAATTTCCGAAACGTTCCTACTATTGAAATGTTATTTTAAATGTTATTTTTGTCCATTATTGTTATTTTGTATTTATTATTTTAAATGTTAATTTGGTATTAAAACGTAAAAATTTGTTTTACATCATTCTTTTTTTCCAAGTCCTTTCAAATCAACAGTGAAAGAATTAAAACAGTGCCATCATTTTTCATTTTTTATTGTTCATTGTTCATTTCTCTTTACTATTCAATAACACCTGCGTGTAACTCTTCACTGGCGTTGCGTACCACCGACTTTAACGATTTGCTTATTTAGCAGCAGAAGGTAGAACAAGAGCGAGACGACACCGAGCATCTCAAGCCATTTCCTTAAAATTATACACGCTTCTCTGCAACTAAAGGGATTTGCTTCACAATGGCAGAGATAAAAAGCAACCATTAAAGATTTTCTTTCCTCCGCTAAGTTAATTAAAATCCAAAGGATTAAGCACAAGAAACACTGGTTGCGCCACAAACACGAATCAGGCTCCGTCATGACGAGATCTTCAAGTCTGAAGGTTTTAATAAATATTCACGCCAGGGTTTGGGGTTGAGAGTAGGTGAAGATTGATTTTACAGATTTTCCTTTCAAACATAAAGCCAGATCACACACGGTGGATGATGTTCACATAATTGCCGTTTCAAAGGCTCTGGCATTGATCTGCTCTTTTGTGAAAGACGTGAGTGGTGGAGGAGGTGGAGGAGGTGGAGGAGGTCTGGGTGACGTCATCCTCATCATCCTCGGCTTGACCTCGAGAGGGCAGAAGCACGTGGGCGTGGCCTTGCGTAACTACACCAGGGTGCTGAGAAGACCTCGGCTCTTCTGGGCCTGACATGTGTTCTCGTGGAATCATTCGCACAGATGGAGAAGCGTCTACCTGGAACAGATTTTCCTCAGAATGTTTCTGCGACTAAGGAATTTGTGGGTTTCTAGCTCTACAATGTAAAAGAAACTGGACAAGCTCTCATGAAGTCGACTTGTCTTGATAAGAAGGGGATGCTCATGGGAGTTCCGTGGTGTTTTGTTGGATACATCTTTCCAAGCGAAATATTGATTTGCATACTGAATAAATTTGTATATATAATGACGAACTTTGAAGGATTGTCTTCATAGGAAAGTATGAGCGATCTATATTCTGCTATTCATTCTTTATATATCGGGCGAAAGGATGGTGAGTTTGGTGATGTACAGTCTTTGAGAAGAGCCTGCGGACTTATAAAGTCCCAAAAAAAATCGAATTAAATATTATTATTATTATTATTATATTTGTAAAAGCGTGTAGTTTGAATGCTCTTCGTGTGCTTGCGTGGGATTCCTTCAGGTCTCAACCCACAATCAGAGTTGGAACTTGAAAAATTGACTAAAGGTGAAAGTGTGTGTCTGTGTGACCTGCTCTATGATTGGTCGACCAACACTCTAGGATACGTGTCCCGCCTCCAAGTCCAGAGTGGCTACATACTGCGAGTATATAAGCCGAAAAAAGCCTAGCTGGTATTTAGCCGATTAGGTCAAACCTCCTCTCCATCTCCTCAGATCAATTTGAATTCAACTCGAGTGTTCTCTGAGTGGAGCACGAGCCTCCAAACTTCATCTCTCATGTTTATTTTAAAGTTCCGTGCTGAGTCGAACGTTACAACCGTTCTTTTGTAACAGGATTTAATGCTACACTCTTGTCAGAGCACGTTTGTGTCTCTCTGGTGGTAGAACATCATTCAGATGGCATCTCCCACCTGGCATGAGGCTGGCACATCTGCCCGGGAACATTAGCTAAAAACCCCAGGGTTAACAACCGCTGGTGCGCAACTCCACCTGCTTCTGCTGGCTGAGGCGTTTAATGGAATTAGCACCGACTAGCATAACACAACAGGTCCATTTGAAACGGTCTGCAAACAGTCTCACCATTACTGTGAAATGTCGAGAGTTTCCGGAAAAGACGTCGAGACACTTGAGAATTTCATCTGAAAACTGTAAAATGTCCTTGAATATTTTGCTGTTGAATGGAATTAGCATCAACTAGCGTAACAAAACAGGTCCATTTGATATGGTCTGCAAACTATCTCATTAAGACTGTAAAATGTCGAGAGTTTCTGGAAAAGGAGTCGAGACACTTGAGAGTTTCGTTTGGAAGCTGTAAAACGTCCTGGAACGCGACGAATGACGCAGACGTGCGCTACGAGACGAATGCTGGGAATTAGAGTCGTTCCTCCGAACTAATTGCAAGTCGGTGAAGGACAAAAGAAGCATCTGTAGAACTTCTGGCGAATGATGGAGTTCTCGATGAGACAATGGGAAGAAGAAAGCAGATTATTAATGGTGTTTTGCATGGCCGCTCCTGAAGGCAGGATATTTAGCAGATTGTTATTTCACAGATGGATTTTTTTCAATTGCCTCTATGAGACTCGCAATTGTGTTAAATTCACATGGTTTGTAGGCTGTGGTCTTATGGGTAGGTGCAGGAATATATTAGCGCCGCAACAAAGACGAGTTCATCATTATTCCTCCATCCCTCGTTACTTCCCAGTCAATGCTGGTTGCGTAAGCCAAAGGAACATCTAGTAATATTACACAGCCCTTTCTAAGACTTGAGCGTTCACCTGTGGTTCAGGGGTCTCGGATTTAGCAGAATTCCAGCTTTTGGTCTCGGAACACACTAGTCTAGAAGGTGTTTCTCTCCAAAACTGATTGCAGATCAGAAGGACTTTGCTTAAAACAAAAAACAAAAATCAATGTCACCACGAACAAAAATTCCAACTTGTGTTTGACGTGGTCTGTTCTCGCCGAAATTTTTATTCCACGAATGCCTCAACCTGACATGGAATTAACTCCAGAGAGTGTGAATAAAGTTCAATGTTCTGTAGGACACACTTGCTTCAATTCTAGTTTAAGTGCCACATAACATCTCGTGAACACAAAAGCAAAATACCTTCATCTGAATTCATGTCTGTCCCCACTTAGTGTTGAATAAACACCTCCTCTATATCTGTCTTTCTTTATCTTTATCCACCCCCTGCTCTATCTTGCTTTCTCTCTCTTTATCTGCCCCATCTATCTCTTGCCTTCTCTCTATCAACAGCCTCTATCTCTTGCTTTCTCTCTTTATCTATCACTCTTCTTTCTTGCTTTCTCTTTGTCAAAGCCCACTATCTCTTCCTTTCTATCCCTTTATCTCTTTAAAGGGATATTATACCTTATACCTTCTATCTCTTGCTTTCTTTATCTACCCCTACTATATCTTGCTTTCTCTCTATCTATCTCTCTTCTTTCTTGCTTTCTCTTTGTCAAACCCCACTTTCTCTCCCTTTATCTCCCCCCTCTATCTCTTGTCTCTCTATCTACCCCACCATCTCTTAGTTTCTCTCTCTTTATCTACACCTCTACCTCCTGCCTTCTCTCTATACAACCACCTCTATCTTTTGCTTTCTTTATTTGCCCCATCTATCTCTTGCTTTCTCTACCTTTATCTATCACTCTTCTTTCTTGCTTTCTCTTTGTCAAACCCAACTTTCTCTCCCTTTATCTCCCCCCTCTATCTACCCCACTATCTCTTAGTTTCTCTCTCTTTATCTACACCTCTATCTCATGCCTTCTCTCTATACAACCACATCTATCTTTTGCTTTCTTTATCTACTCCTACTCTACTATATCTTGCTTTCTCTCTCTTTATCTATCCCTCTTCTTTCTTGCTTTCTCTTTGTCAACTCTTGCTTTCTCTTTTTTTCTCTCTCTTTATCTACCCCCTTCTATCTCTTGATGTCTCACTCTCTTTATAATAATAATAATAATAATAGCACCAAAAACTAGCACGATTCGAGACTCAGAAACAGTTAAAAGTTTGCTTAAAACTAGACTCCATTTTAAATACTAGAAGCATTTATTCACCTGTAATTATAACATATCTAATAACTGATTATATCCGTATAGAAAGGCTGCATAGTCTAGTGCCCGGAACCGAATCACAACTGGACCTGAATATGTCAAAATCTTAAATGATGGCACAATTATGGTAAGCAAGTTGTAACTGTGAAAATTGCTTTACAAATGCGCTGAACTTGAACTTTCACTTCCTCTTTTTATACTTACGTATTTCTTCCTCTCTTGTTCTCTCTCTCTTTCTCTCTATTATATCTTTCTGCCTGAGTTGCTCTACGCTAGATCCAAAAGCATTGTCATGTGAGTAGCACTTAAGATTTTGAGATTTAAAGAGAGCGTAAGACAACGCACAACCCTATTATGCGTAACATGTGTGAATCATTTAATTTACTTTCTCAGGTTATTGGAAACCAAGGACACTTGATAAATGAACATTGTTCCACAGAAAGGGACTAATGCCATTACTTTTATGTCAAACAAATCCATCCATATTATGCATTTATTACATAGTGGTGCCATAAGACCATTGACTTACAACCAAACAATACACCCCCATCACATTAACCAACCAACTCCCCATTCATGGCCTTTTTTTACGCAAAGAGTTGGAAAATGTCTAAATGATAAAGGTTTGTCTTAAAGGCCCAATAAAACTAAAGGTCATGTGTAAAAGGGAAAGAGTAAATGCAGACGACAGCTCGCTCTTATATATGGCGTGTGTAGGCTGAGCTTGATGAGCATATGTAAGTAATTGCAATGAAGAGATGATGACGCTTCAATCTTTATATTGACTCAAAGCTTCAGTGACAGGATGAAATCTTCTCGAGTAGCCTATAGCATTTCAGTCACAGACTACTGGATTGATTTATCGTTTGTCAGTCTGGTGGAAGTCGAAGTGCTATCTATATAACACACACACACACACACACACACACACAACACGCTTGCATTTTTATCATAGTGAGGTCCCACCATTGACTTACATGCAAAACAATACGTTCTCTCTCTGAAACTCCGTTATTAGCTCGGCCTTGAAATGACATCTTGACTCTACATTTACATCTAACCCTCAAAAAGTTGTGGGGCCCTAGACAAAGACCCCACAAGTACACAACGTGGCCCCATTTTGTGCTAAAAACTCGTATTCTGGGCCAAATTTTGTGCTAAACACAGAAGTGCGCGCACACACACACACACACACACACATTAGATTTTACTATTTACTATATTAGTTCTACTTAATATATTAATATATAGAATAACGAAAATGATGAGCAACTTTTGAGATTTAAACATATAAAAATGTATACAATTTTAAATATATAAATAAAATATATATAATATTTATATATAAAATATAATATTTAGATCATTGAAACTTGTTCTGCCATTGTCCTTTGAAATGCAATACGGAAAGTTTAATAATTCAATTCTGATATGCAATTTTGTCCGAGTTCAAAGTTCATCTTCTGTTCTTATTTATTTATGCGCACAATTTTTGAAGAGGGAATTCACAGTGTTTTGTACGCTATGTATTTCTACTGATTGCGAGGTTTTTTGCTTGTGCGTGACAGCAGTGGAACCACATCCTGACTCTTCTGATGACGAAACTACAGGAAGAGCTTCAGGAGACGGACGGTATAAACCCAGTCCAGTCTGATCTCATCCATAAAAGCCAGGAGAAATGACTTGGCTGTGACTAACTGCCTGTAGAAAGTTGTTAAACAGATCATTGCTTTTTAAAACCTTAAATGGATAATGGAGGTAATTATGCAGAAATATATTCCATGTCGTCAAACTTCGCACAGTCTGTCCATAATTGTATTATAAAATTAAGTGAGATAATAAGGCAGTGGGATAAAGATTACCTGTGGCTGACAGAGACATTTCATCCATCCATCCATCCATCCATCCTCTCCATTGCTGAGTCATGGGGAGCTCAAAATTTTGGCTTCCTGTGGCCCAGAAATGGAAAAAAGGAGAAAGAAAAACGTATAGATTGACAGGGATCTGGAAAAGATGGAGGCTGGTCTGGTCAGGGTGTTCTACATTCTACAAGAAAGATATAATATATGTATTATGGTTGATGCGCGGAGGTCTTGGGATGAAGAGGCTTGAGGACGCAGCAGGTGTCTTCACTGGGCCAGTGCCATTAATAAAACAGTCATTACTCTCTAACACAAGGAGATGGATTCGTGAAGCTGCGGAGTTGTTTAAAGGACTGATCGTCCTGCTCTCAAGTTCACTTTCACCTCTCCACTTCTTCACGATGACAGGATCCTGGCGTGTCCTTTTATGAATAGAAGTCAAGTACTTTCGAATAAACTGACATTCCAGACATGAGGTGGAAAAAAACGAAGGAGAAAGAAAAAAAATCCTCATCAGTGGCATCAAGGATGAAAATAAAGCCATCAGAGAAATTGCTGAAAGAGTTGAACGGATGCTCTTGAATTTCCCTGGGGAGTGATTGAGCAACTGGACGTCTGTGGGAATCGCTATCGGCTGGTTTCTGGAGAGTGTGTGGGACAGGAAATAATATTGATTGAATCTCCTCGACATGGAGCTTTGCTGGCGACGTTTCTTTGTCTGTGATCACGGCGTGTTGATGTTTGATGAACTCTTACTACACGTCTATGTTCTGTACCGTCTTCTGTGGTCAGTTTATGTCTTCATGTCTACACTGAAGAATGCAAATGATGCCAATAAAGGTTACTCCGTCTGATAGTTAGAAAACCCGATGTTCTGTGGTTGAGCCATCTATTTCCTCAACGGTTTGTCACTGCCGAGCCGCAAAGACCTCACATTTCAGATTTGTTCCCAACCAATCACAGAGCAGGACACAGACATTCAGAATCACAATCCACAATGCCAAAAATGCACATGAGAAAACTAGAAAACAAAAAACTAAATAAGTAAAAAAAACATCAAGCCAAATGATCTTCCAACGGGGTGAGAAAGCTTTACTTGGTTTGACGACTTATAACAAGACCAATTTTCTCGAAACAAGCAAATTCATCTTTCTCTCTTAATTCTAAGATTTATCGTGTCATTTCAAGATCTTTTGGCTTGTAAGGAAAGTATTTTTTCCAGTAGAAAAGAATTGGACTTTTGTCCGAGAAGTTCGAATTTCGTTGGTTCTCACAAAGTGTCAAAATTTCAATTTGTTACCGACTGACCATATTGACATTTGTTTGTTCTTTTCTGTAACTTTTTCAGTCTTCAACTTCTCAAATCCTCCAGTAAAAAAAAAAACTTTACTTTGTAGAGTTTGACAGTGATTCTACGTAGTTTTTGTGTCATTGATCCCGAACTGATCTTTTATTCAGTCTGTAAAATCCTGTTTTCCTGGTCCAACTCAACTGGTCCAGTTAAAGATTTTATCGGAAACCTCCAGGTCGAATCACTATCCAATCGCTCTTTTTGTTTATTTGAATGAAACCCTGGAGCATCAGACGTTCCTTCGGAGAGAAAGGCTGGAGAAACTGCAGAACCTTCTGACATTCGCTCTCGCTTGAGAAGAATCAGTCCTCGTGTCGGAGATTGTGCGCGACTGTATTAAAATCAATCGTGTCAGACTGTTGATTCCTAAACATATCCAATTACGCTTGTAATTGCTTGAATTAATTCAATATAAATGAACAGGTAAAATTAGGCAGATGAAGAGACGAATGCTTTTGCTTGCTGTTGTTTGTCTAGAGCAGGAATTCTTTTTACATAATTAAGTTTCTCTACTTTCTGACTGAACGGGAAATAGAGAGAATGGTTTTCTGTAATTCCATCAGGTTTCTGAACCACATTTCTACTTCTAAGTCATGAAATGCTGGAGCAAGACACACCAACTCACTGTTTTAATCATTTTCTAAGTATGAACATTCATTTTTGAACCCTCGTATTGTGCTAGGGAGCAGAATTAAAAAATGAGAAGTGAATTTCTGTGATTATTAGTGTGATTAACTGACAACCAGCTCCTCATTCCATCATGTGGTGTGTTTACCTACATAGCCCAAAAAAAAACACACACAATAAACAAAGAAAAGTGGGAATGTTGAGACCATAACATCAACACAATAGTGGTGTGTGTCTTATATCTTTGCACAATTTTAAGCAAAAGTGAGGAAAAAATTTCCCACAACAAAAAATATATTTGCAATAAACATTTTGCAGCTTATTTGTAAAAGTTTCGTAGCTGTTTTTTACATGTTGTAAAAAATATATTTTGTAGTTCTGGATCAAAAGTGACTCTAACACCATCATATATTTATATACGGTATATATTGCTATAATAATAAATAAAAACAATTGAAGCAAAATAATTAAAATGTGTGTTGTAGTGTCCCTCAGTACTAGTAAGATGACACAGCAACTTTTTATTTTGTGAAATGAATTTTTAAGGAACATTTTACCCAAGTTCATATTTAGGGGTATGTTTTAAAAAAAACGCTTTGAAAATCATAAACTTCTGGAAATCTAACCAGATAATCCAAAGGTGGGGGAAAACTATTTGGGCAAATAAATAACGGCTTAGAGTATTTTATACCGTGTGTGTATAGTGTATATAGTGTATTATATATCTTAACCTTGAATCCAGCAGTGACTGAAATGAAGTAAAACCGCGTTTTTACGATATTTTCCGTCAGATCCACCAGAACATCCAAGATCATTCGCAGCCGTAACCGCTGAATCAACTGTGAATAGCTGAGAATGAAGAAAGCGTTTTCTCGGGTTGTGGTGGGAAATAAATGTGCAGAGATGAGACAATCTGAGTGGTTTCCTTGAGTGAGGTAAACTCGTAATGCGTGTGACCGTATCCAGCTCTCGTCTTCATGGACTCTGATTTGCCTTTGGACAAACACTGTCACTAAATGCATAATCTTGCTGTGATAAGATGATCATTTGTGGTTTTTACACTGATCCATATCCAGATTTGTGCCAGATGTGGAGCGATTATGAGCCACGTCTGGCACAAATAAGAATCAGTTCTGCGCTACATCTGGGTAAAAAACACAAGTTGCAAAAGAAAAGCGCATTTGAGTTCGGAAATCTGTCCACAGGTGTGAGTGAGAGTGTGAGTGTGTGTGTGCTGCTCTGTCATTGGTTGGCCACTACATAAGGCTACATAAGAAAAGCGGTGAATAAAATGGAGGGATAAATTGAATGATTGTATATACAACGGTTTGTTTGGATGGTTTCGCTTATGTGCTTGAAAAAAAAAAAACAACACATGATGATGCTTTATGGATTTTATCTCCAAATTTCGACACTATTATTGTGACATTACAACTCCGTAAACATGAAGTTTAATGATTCTTATAATTACCGTATTTACGAGAATATAAGCACCCCGGTTTTTCAGGCACATAAAAAAACTACTTTTTTTTTTTTCTTCTGCAATACAATTTTTTCTGTATTTAACAAACCTACTGTAACTTGTGACTTGTATATTTTCTATATAATTAGAATAATAGATCAAAAAGTCGATTCTAGTGGTCAGGACTTCATTTCCCAAGATCCTTTGCTCTCCAGTCAGACTCCGCACATGCTCAGAGCAATAGTTTCAAGCTCTCTGTTTATCGGATGCCGTGCGTTTTGCGTTTTGAGTGTGTCTGTGCCTTAGATTATTTTGACTTCTTTCCCGTGTTTTACAATTTCGACAGTTTCGACTCTTTCTGCGATGACGCATTAGACTTGTTAGTAGCCGGTTGTGCTAAGCTAAGCTAACCCGATAGTGGTTTGTAGTCTCTGTTTATTGTAATATTTATTATAGTACAGTGTTTAGTTTAATCCCACTTCTTCCAGTTCACGTAAACACAGCATATAATATATTGCAGAAATTGAACCGCAGATGCTGGAATCTTTCTAATTTGCTCGCCTGGATTAATAAGGCGAATCTTACGGTTCCATTTCCACCGCATGGTTTTGTCTCCCGTCATAAATGATGCACCGCCGTTCTCCTAATGCGCATCTGTGCCACTTAAAAACTTTTGGCCAGCTCACCGTGTTGGAATGGGAAATAACAACCTTGTTCCTGTCAAAGCAACAGAAAGGAGTTTTAATTGTCCATCACTGTTTAGAATTCCGCAAATAGTCCGACAGTCGGAAACCTCGGCGATTCCCTCAATCTGAACACTGACGCTGCCAGAAGCCTGAACGGACTCTCCAGACGCGCCTGAAATACAGGAAAAACTCGGACAAAACGGTTAACAAGGTCGAAATGTTCCCGTTCTGTTTCGGCCCCGAGTAATAATAGCCTGAAGGAAGAGAAATGTAAATTCCCAATCGCTGTCTCCCAGTAGTTAACAATGTTCTCCAGCCTTCTGCCGCCTTCCGCTCGGACTGAAGGCTTATTAGTTCCCGTCTCGTGGACTGCACTTTCCAATAAGACTGTATCAGCAAATCCACTTCATTATCCTCTTTAATTGGCTAAATAATCCTTCCTCGCTCCCCGCTGAACTCTCCTGTTGGTGGGCAGACCAGATCTGTCACGGTTTTTTCTTTTCGCAAACTCACCCGTGTGGTCGTCTTCGGGGAGTAAAGCGTTGTTGTCCAATCAGCTCCAGTGGAAACTCGCCTCAATCGCCCAATCGCGTTCCTTCATTTAATGACAAAGCTGTCGATGTCGATCTGATCGCGTGATGACGTGTTGGTGTTTTTAGCCGCTTGAGTGGCACGATTGTTTCGAATTGTCAGGGACTTTTATGTTGAACTGTTTCCTGCACTTCCTGTTTTGATTCAGCTTTGATTCGTAATTATCGATGAATCGATGAATTCTGGACTGTGTTTGATTATTGCTTCATCATTTAATGCCTTGGTTTCTGTGTTCAGTAGTGGTGGGCCGTACGGCAAAATGATTTACCCATCCAATACCAAGTAAATACAGGATACAGTATCGATATTTTTAGCACACGATATAAACTTACTTTCTTGCATGTGGAAAAAAAGCCAATTCATCTTTTACTCTTCATTCTAAGCTAGTTGTGTAAGCGAAAAAAAATATTTCGAACAAAAACATAAAGAAAAATTAAAAAAACACTGTAAATGTGAAGCATTTTCGTTGGTTTCTTCGAAATTCACGTTCGATATTTTTGTCACTAATCTAATTCCATAGTTGTGTACTGTAATTGTGTCATTTCAAGATCTTTTGGCTCGTCAAGGATTCATTTTTTGCACTGCATAATATCGATATTTTGGCTTTTGGATCGATCGGTTTCGATAAAGCCTCAATATCGACAATCGACAGTTTTCTGATGTCAGGTTTGGAATCCGCGGTCTGTCAATATCCAAGCTCTGTGTCCTGAGGTTGTGGTTTGTTCGCCTCAGTTGTGTTTTTGATCCCTCGTGACTCGCTTCAGTCATTTACTTAACACCAACAATCCAGACGATCAAATGAATAAAATCAACACTTCCTTACGTATTTACACGTGCGCTCTGAGACTGTGAAAAGTGTGAAAAGCGCCCTACAAATACTCTTATTATTATTATTATTATTATTATTATTATTATTATTATTATTATTATTATTTTACAATTAAAAAGCGTCCTGTGCGTTTGAGCTCCAGTTCCTCTCGAGCCGTGACGCTTGTGTCCGTCAGAGCTTGGGTTAGCTTGAGAGGCTCTCGGCGTGTTCTTCTGCTGATAGATGTCTTTCTCCAGCCACTGTTGTGCTTGCTTATGCTAATGTGTCCGATGACCTGATGCTCCTCAATCTCACTGAGGGAAATGGCACTTGAAGCGCCGGGGTGTGATCCTTTGATTGTTATTCAATGCGTCCTTCACCACAAAGACCCGCCAGCATTAAATATACAAGATGAATGAACACACACGCGTGAGGTGTTTGCCTGGCTTCAGACGAGTGTGTGCGGCGTGTGTGTTTCCTACCGCTCACTTTCTCTGTGTTGTTTTACACGCAGTCGTCTGTGGATTGACATATATTAATCCTCCTATTATGTTTGGGTCAAATAGACCCGTGTAAAAAAAGGAATACTTAAGTAAAAAAATACTTAAGTATTTTTTCACTTGAAACTTCTCCTGCTTCTCTTAGTTAGTGTAATCTACATATAAACAAAAAATGTTTCAGTTGACTTATTGTAACAATCGCTACATGTTTTTGTTACAATGATAATATTCGGGTGAATTTGACCCTTCAGACAAAATGCAAAATAAAAAGAGTCAGAAAAGTCGAATAACATTTGATTTTATTTATCTATTTCTGTATCTCAGACACGATCGTGTAAAGTCCTTGCAAACCTTCTTACGTTTCGACGTTACTTCCGTCGTCTTCAGAGGTGTCCAAACTTTTCTACACAATCGTGTCTGAGATACAGAAATAGATAAATAAACTATAAGATAAGAGACACTAGATTCATGTTTGAAAAAAATAAATAAATACAAAATTGGAGTTTAATATGGCCACCCAATGCTAGAACTACAACAGCACAGATTCGACTCGAGCAGCAGATCTCCACAATCCATAAGGAACCTAGACAATCCATCATGTTCCAAGATGCCACCACAGTCCTAAAACATTCTCTAGGTGTGCGGGAACATTATTTTGTTTTGATTTTTAACGTGGATTCGTGATCAAACCTCTTCTGAAGCTTCCGGAGCTTCCGAATGACTCATACATGTGCTGATCTCCATCACCACCTCATTGATTCTGTTGGATCTTGAGGAACAAAATTGAGGAATTGATGGAACAAAATTGCTGTACTTTTTGCTCTAGATTGTTCCATCAAGCTCGTACAATTCTGGTTTTGTTGGCTCTGAATTATAATCCAGGTACTGCTCGATTAAGATTGTCGGGCAAGAATAATACAAGCTTCTGGACATATTTTTGGTCCTTGAATGTAGTTTGGCGAGAAAAGAAATTAACCGCGAGAGTCGTTCGAACAGGATCTATCAGTCTGACCATTCAGAGTAATTGATTATACCCAGCGTGTAATTAAAGACAATCTGTCTTCAAACACTCATTTCTTTGCCCTTCATTTGCCTCAACATTTCCTCTAATGGACAATTTCTCCGTTTCTCCCACCTACACGCGTCTCTACCTCCGGATTGTTTTTGCGCTGTGGAGTAAATACCACAAGCACTAACGGAGAGACGAGTCTTTGTTAAAGAGCCTGAAAGCCTGTGGACGAGGCTCAGCACGGAAGCCCACTCGCAACCCACCGGATCGATCAGCCCAGCTATCGGCAAGCCGCCTTTGAATAAAACACCACACTATTGAGTTCACAATCCCCACCGGGCCCAAGAATGGGGAGACGTAACCTTTCGCATCTCGACATTGTGCACCGCGATTCAAGCCGCCAGCCCCAGCGCCCTCGCCCTCCCCCGTCGAGAAGAAAGAAAAGACGCGGAAATGTCAAAGTGGAACGCAGAGACTATAAAACCTGTCTTTTTTCATCCCGTCCGTCAAACCAATGGCTCCGCACTACGGGTGGGATCGTCGTACGCTTTGCTGAAGTCTAAAGTCATTCACTCAGGGATCGTGTGTATTTGAGCTGCACGATCATGGACGTTTTTTTTGTTTTAAGTATTTAACCCTGGACAACTGGTTGTCAAACAGCACTATAACACGTATTACTCTTTAAACTTAAATAAACGGAATGAAAAATAATTCACTGTAGTGTAAAAGTAATGTCGTAAAGAAAAACAAAAAAGCACTTATTAAACGTGATAAAATACAAATACAGAGGTACAGTATTATGCACAGTTGAGGACAAAATGAAAAGCACTTTTGAAATACTTATCAAACACGAATTATTTTGTAGGCGGGGCTAATAATTTTGTCCTCAACTGTAGATGTTTGCTGTGTGTGGTTTGCTGAGTGTCGTCTTCTGGTTTAAAACTGCAGTAAACACACACACACACACACACACACACTTCAGAATAAAATACTTTTTCAGGCACTTTTTCAGGCAGACTTACTTTAACGTTGTGTTTAATCACTGTCTCACCGTTTACTTTAGGGTTGTTATACGACAGAAATGCAATATCGTCTATCCTTTATATTACTTAAATAATAACGCACGGCCGGTCTGACAGACATCAGAGAGTTTGACACAATCGTATAAATGCTGGATTAAGATGGGGAGGGGGGTAGAATCGAGATGGCGATCTTTTAACGATGAATCGTGCAGCTGTAGTGTGTGTGAGTCTTTCATTCATTGGCGAATCCCGATGCACCCAAGTACCTTTTACAAAAGTGAAAGGAGAACAACACCTCAGCACTTTTTGGTCAAGTCATAAAAGAGCTAGCGGCACTCGTCGGTTTTTCCCATAGATAATTTATTTAGTAACTCGTCTCTTGTGTATAATCTATTACCTATGTATGAATATTAAATAATATACAGTTCTTTATAATACGGTAAGGGTTGGTGTATATTTGAAGCCTCCTGACTGGTTTTCTCAGAGCTCCTTGTTTTTCTGCTTGGCTGGAACGTAGGGCAGTACAGTCTGAGTGCTTTTGTCCGACACGGTTTGCGTGCTGCTGTTTCGCAACAGTTTTTTCCGGCAGCTGGGGTTGAGAAGACTTTTTTTGGGTAGAGTGTGAGAGCCCACGACCGAGAGCTTGACCGGCGAGGAGCCCGCAGACGCCGTCCCCCGGCAGTTGTACAGGTCCGAGGACAGAGGAGGTGTTGGACTGGCCTCACTGTCCGTGTCGGGCGTCCCACAGTCCACCTTATAGTCCTCCTCTCTGCAGTCCTCTTCCTCATCGTCGTCATCGTCGTCATCACAGCACAGGGCGTGGTAGAGGATCTTATCGCTGAAGCGGACGCGCTCCCTGGTCCCAGAAGCTCTGGAGGTTTTGTGGCTGTGGGTGGAGCTGGAGGCTTCTTCGCTGGACGAGTCGGGGGTGATGATCAGTGGTCCGTTCGGGACGGGAAGACCTCCGTTCATCTGCGAGTAGACGCTGGCCGTGGCTGGTGGAGGCTTGTCCAGCTCCTCCGTTCCATGTGCTTTCCGTTTCGAGGCCTCCAAAAAGTTGCAGAACTCCCAGCTGTCCGACAGCATGTCCTGGCTGAGGAAGTCCAATCGAAAAGCCTCGCACAGGCCTCGCTCGCTGCTGGACGTGCTGCTCGCCGTGGCCACCGTCCAGTCGTCTGGCTCCAGGTCAAAGTCAAAGTCGGATGTAAGTTTGTCAATCTGACCCACCACCTGAAAAGGAAGAGAACACAAGGAATCAATTTATATTTCTATTAAAAAATTTTATAAATGAAAAAAAAAAAGTATTATCATTTTAAATGTTATTTTAAACGTATCACCAGAAGATACATTGTGTAATAAAGGAAAGGGTTACAATTTCAATCACAAAAATTAACCACGCTACATTCAAGCAACCCACCAGACAAACCTTCTCTTAGAAATTTGAGCAAAAAAGTTACTGTTCTCCCGCCTAGACCTCAACGAGCTGACAGAGAGAGCGCTTTTCGGAAACCAGAATTTGGCAGAATCGTGTAAATGTGGATTAAGCGCGGGAGGCTGAATCGATTTTTGCTTGGTCCAGTTTTTCCACTCATTTTTATCACCTTCTTACTTTCTTTTTTCGCCATTTTTTCCAACGCCACGCGGTCTACCCACAATGCCTTTGCGATCAACATTAAGGTGTAAGGCCAGTGCAATTGTATGGAATAACTCAGGAAATCCAATTAATTTACATGGAAACAAATTTGATAAATGAAGAATTGAAGTACTACGTATGATTGCAGATTAATTTTCAGAAACTGCTTATGGTGAAATACATTTGTAAAGTAGAGCTGGTAATTAAAATGTTTGTTTTATTACTGCAACAGCACAACCAGGTTCGTCAACTTACAAGATTCACTTACAAGGCCTGCGTTTTCTTTTTGCTATTAAAATGACTTAACACCGTAAAACCTTGTACGTTTTCCATAAATACCAATTTCACATTTCCCAAGTTTGAAGAAAGTGGATTGCAGAATGGTTGTAGTTTTGAGCACTTATGATGAAACCACTTTGATAGGCAATGCATTTTTATGTGGTGTTTTCATTTTTTCTTTTTTTTTAGCTATGCGTATGAATCATGTATATTTTTCTTAGTATTCTGCCATAAACAAAAAAAAGGATCAAATGAATGTGCTCTGCTGGTGTGAGGGATTAAAAATCTAATTCATTTATCCAGCACAATGACTCCAAAGGAGCAATTAGGAGCTTTAAATCCCTGATTACACTGCAGTGAAAGCCAGAGGAGGCCTGCGATTCCGTGATCTGTTCGCTGATTTAACAGATGAAGTGCTGGAGACACATTTTCCCATCTCTATTTGTTATGTCTGACTGAGGAGCTGATACTATATTTAACCGTGCTGCATACGTAGGTTGTTGAGTTTACTCATCGCATAATTCTTCAGACTTTTAGTGACTAGCCTCCAAGTATCAAATCAATTTAACACGTTCTGTCATGTCCCAGCCTCGCTTGTGATAATGAGAAAATAAGATATTTCCATTTTTCCAACTACTTTTCCAATACAGGTTTACTTTAACGATCTAAATATAGGATAGACACTGTGAATTAGTGGCCAACCAATCACAGGCCCTTAGACACAATCACATCCTAGACAATCAAGATTTCTCCACATTTTCTTGAAGTTATGTCCGAGGTTTAAAAGTGAAAAAGGTGTCGCACACAAGAGACACAATTGCAACAAACGGACAGACTGATCGCACCTCAAACTACTTACACTCAGAGGTGTAAAGTACTTGAGTATGTCATTTTACTTAAGTATGTATGTCGCTACTTTGTACTTGTACTGAGTATCAAACAATAAAAGCAATTTTTACTCTCAACTCCACTACATTTGTGATTGAGTATCTGTACTATTTACTCCACTACTTTCGAACGGACCTTACCGTTCTTTACATTGTTATTATGCGCGACAAGCCGGCATCTATTTATATTTCGGTAAATTTCTTGGGTGAATGAGGTGATATCGCCATCTGCAGGATGCTGAAGATATAGATGCTGTTTATCAGCTAAATCATGTGAATGTATTTTACTAATGTATTGTATTATGTCATATTTAATTACTAACCTAACTAATCGGAATTTTATTTTTCTACTATTTTTCTTTGCACACTTCAGTTTGACTGAGACTGACTTTTTGTTCTTTTTATCTACTTTGTTCAACCATTTTTAAAACATTGAGGTGTTCAATTTAGTTTTTGTATTAGAAAACGAAACCTCATGAATAGTTTGTTTTCACGTTTCTTTGTGCGTTTTATTTTTTGCCTAAATTCAGTGCGAGTAAAACCATCAAGTTCTTTTAAAATGGGTTACTTTGCCACTTTGACTAAAGTCTTCCTGAAATCGGTAGAAACTTGTAATGGAGTAATTTCTACAATAAGCATCTGTACTTTTACTCAAGTATTGCTGTCTGGTACTCTTCACACCTCTGCTTACACTTCAAATAAAAAAAACACACACACACGTTGTAATCGCAAGTGAAACCTACGGGAGATTCGTTGGAGGCGACACTTGAAAAAAAATTGCAAAAATTAAACGGACCCACTCGAGGTTTCGTGTGGAGAAACGCAAACGGAAACGAAAAAACGAAAGCAGCTAATTTGTCTGCTAATGCCCGTCGCGCGGCGTAATCATCTACACAGCCGCCGTCGTTCCCGCCGCGTATCTCACCTCGGCTGGCGCTAAGAATGGAACAGGCATTCCTTGGGGTAAACAAAATCATTCAAATGAGCTGGCCTAGGCCACGCCCCCAGCATAGCAGTGCGAGAAGGGTCTGCGGAAGCTTTCTAGGTCACAGATGGACTCCACGAACACTCCTCCTCTGCGAGAGAGGGAGTAAATGATTGGGTAAACAGATTGCAAAGTGTAAAGGATGAATGAACACATCAGGACCGAGTCGTTAGCATCGGCACACGGCGCGCTTTAACTGGATGGAGCACAACGAGAACCTGCTGTGGTAATTACAACCTATAGAGTCAAAATCACATCCTTTTGTCGGCCTCGGCCCTCGTGAGGACAAAGATTGCAGATGGATTATTCAACTCTGAAAAGAGACGCTTCTTCCCACGCCGATGCCTCCACATAACACTTGTGGTAGTGTCGGTGAAGTGTAGTCAAGCAGATCTCCAGACAGACAGACAGACAGACACACGCAGGAAGTGGCTGGTGTTGATTGTGTGCTTGTCTAGGCAGATGCTAGTAAATTGCGCAGAAAATGTTGGAATACAGTTCCTCTTAGGTGCGCAATTTATCCCTTATAGAGATGAAATGGTTTCGAATTTTCTTGCTTGTGGCTTTGAGGTGACACTGCTGGAGTCAAGGTGCGAAAGGCTTCCAGTGATAAGAAGAAAAATCGAAGAAAGTGAGTGATATGGTCAAGATGGTCACCAGGAACCAGAGGTGTAGAGAGTAGCAGACAACCATACTTGAGTAAAAGTACAGATACGTGCTGTATAAGTTACTGCAATACAAGGAAAAAGTCACCACTATAAAAAAGACTTGAGTCAAAGTAGCAAAGTATTGAATTTTAAAAGAACTTAATTAAAAAAAAAATTTCGTACTAAATTTTGGCCAAAAAAAAAATACAAAGAAATGTGAAAAATGTGAAGAAAGTTTTATTTTCTAATACAGAAACAAATCCATGTTTCAAAAATGGTAAAACTAATTAAATAAAGAATAAATGGTCAGTCTCAATCAAACTCAAATGTGCAAAATAAATCCTATACAATAAAATCCTGGTAAATATTCACGTCTCTAAGTCGCGTTCATGTGGTTTCTAATTCACAATCTGCTTCCAGTATCTTCAGCAGACGACAGATGGCAAAATCACCTCGTTCGCACAAGAAATTAACAAAAAAAATTGATTATGGTTTGTCGTGCACAATCAAAATGTAACGAGTAACAGTAAGTGTCAATTCAAATGTAGTGGAGTGAAAAGTACAGTTACTCAGAAATGCAGTGGAGTAGAGAGTAAAAGTTGCTTATATTTTTGATAATCAGTGCAAGTACGAAGTAGCCAAAAACATACTTAAGTAAAGTAACGAAGTACATGTACTCAAGTACTTCACAGTGCTGATCAAGTCCTAGTGAACAGATGTTCTCGGATGGTTTCTCCGAAAATGTTGGCAGTTTTGGGAGCGGTTGAGCTTTGAGACTCAAGAACAGTAAAAAGCTCCTCACAAATGCTCAGAACTTGAACTTGAACTCAAGATTTCATTGACAATGTAGTGAAATGAAAGCTTTTGGTGAGTGGCGGCAAAGTTCAGGTAGCAATTGGTGGTGACTGGTCTAAAATACGCACCTTTCTGTTAAGTTAAAGCGATTAAAAACTATTAAAGCGACAGGCTATGGTAGTGTAAGTCAACGACGCGTTTAATTATACAACAAAAAACAAATACGTTGAGCTGCAGATCTATTGTGATCTACTAACACAGAGTATTAACCTATAGTATCATATATATATATACTACATATAAAGTATCATATATATACACTACTAACCTATAGTATCACCATTGAGCAATGACAATAAAGATGATCTTATCTTAATTGATTCCCTCTTATTTGATTGTGTGTTGTTGACTTTGCATCGCACCACATCTTGACTAGAAATAACAAGTGTGGTGTGACATCATTTCTTCACGTCATGACATTTGCCGAGATCAATGGTTGGTACGGAGGAGTGTTTGCTTTAGCGTTCAGCTCCTCATTGGTTTTACAGTTTGCTCTGCTCCGCCTCCTCCACCCGACACGCCTCCCCTCTACCTGGGAGAAACCTGTGGGGCGGGGCAGGGTTGCTGCTGGAGCTCCATCTGCACTGATTTGGCGGGGTAATTGCAGCTGGGCTTATTGGAGGAAGTGTAGGAAGCCGGAGCCAGAGCGAGGTGAGGATTCCTGAGAGTGACGGGCGACTCTGTGCCAAAGCCTCCTGCTAAATGTCATGTGCGCTGGTGATGCGTGAAGAACACACACACTGGAGAGGAAGAGAACGTCCTGCCGACACGTGTGCTTCAGCTGCTGGGGTCAGTGGCGTTCGGAACAAACGTATTACACGGATTGAGTCGCTCGCTCACTTTGCCGACTAAGAGTAGTGCGCATCTCTCTCTCTCTCTCTCTCTCTCTCTGTGTTTTATAAGTGTAAGGCCGATTCTACAAGCTTCCCCGGTGACATTTGGCTCCAGCGTGAAGTGCTCATCGTGTTCGTTTCACTTGAGCCAGATGATGTTGCTATAAGAAACTCTCGTCTTGATAGCGCCGAATCAAATGTAAAAGATTATTGAATTAATAATGGTGATGATGTAATAACAAATTAAGTCAATAATTGATTTAATAAATGTGATTACCGTATTTACGCGAATATAAGCACCCCTTTGAATCTGTGGCGCTCAAAAACTTGGCGGGCGCTTATAATCGCCGATTTCAAATATGAGCGTAAAATAAACACCCCGTTTTCCGTATTTTTAAGTCAGGAACAATCACATATAAACGAGTGAAGTTCGTTCTCGTCTTGAAGAAACTCTCGTCTTGATAGCGCTGACAAAAATAAATAAAAATATTCATTTAATAATGCTACATGTGATTACCGTGTTTACACGAATGTAAGCACCCCTTTGAGTTTTTGACGCTCACAAACTTGGCGGGTGCTTATAATTGCCGATTTCAAATATGCCCGTAAAATAAACACCGTATTCCGTATTTTCAAGTCAGGAACATAAACGAGTGAAGTTCTGACCACTAGAATCGACTTTTTGTTATCGATTATTCAAGCAAAACAATATCAAAATGATACGAGTCACAAGTCAGGTTTTCTCAAAATAAGAGAATATTAACGTAATTGAACCAGAAATGTTAATTAAAAACTTTTTTTTGTTCCTGAAAAATCAGGATGGTGCTTATATTCGCGTAAATATGGTAATTGGTCAAATTGGTCAAAATAATCCCTCCTGACAATATATTTGTTGATTACATACAGTGCTGTTTAAACATTCCATTTCGACCAATCACAGCTCAGGACGGACACACACACACACACACACACACACACACAGGCTCACTCACTCACTACTACAGACATTTTCGTAGACGGCAATTCTGCCAAATGCACACTTTTGTAATCTGAGACCTGGAGGAAAGGCAGGTCAGCACTAGATAGGCTTCCAACCTTGAGTCTGGATTGGTTTCTTCTTGCTACGAGGCAACAGCTTTACCAACAGCACCATCGTGATAACCACGTTACCTCACGCAACCACAGAATATCGAATACAGGATTTCCTTCATTGGCCTTGTTTCTTGTGGCCGTTTCTTTGAACGATTTCTTGGCGTTTAACTCTGCAGCAACACGACTGAGGTTCAGTTTAAACTGCTGAGTGATTACATGCTTGAGTACAAGTGAACAAATATAAGAAGAGTTTATATTGTCCAATGTTTGACAATTATTTACGCTGAAAATATGATTTTTTTAATCTCTGAAGTCAGTCGATAATTCTGAAGAAATACTTTTAGAGCGACATATTATGACGAACAAATCACATGGACATCAAATGATGAATTAAATTCAGACTTCACACGTCCAAATCTAACTTGTGACTCGTATCATTTTGATGTCGTTTTACTTGAATAATCGATAAGGAAAAGTCGATCCTAGTGGTCAGAACTTCATTGGTTTATATGTGATTGTTCCTGACAGAGTCGGTCCATTAATGTCACAATTCTGAGCTCGAAACACTTCACAAACTGACTATACACTAAAACACCAATATAACGATGCGGAAAACTCCAATTCGATATTTGCGCTTGAACAAAACCATCAAACACAATAGAAACTCTGCATTATTAATCAACAACAACGGCACAGCTATGAACTGGGCGTCCTGGGGAAGTCTGAGGTTCTTCAGCAAAGCTCTACAAAAAACCTGTTTGTTTGCTCTGTTAGCATTGCAAGCTTCCATCGTGCTCTGCAAGGAAAAAGCTCTGAAGCTCCTCAGCCATGGCTGGTTTGGTGTGGGTCACGTAGGGCTGATTGGTTAGACGTGTCACTCATCCACAAGCTTCTGAAGAACTTCCCCCCCGACCGTTAGCATCTCATTACGCTGTCATGCCCGCCGTTCATTAAGCGCACGACACCCTTCGTTTCATCTCGACTTGGGGATTGCACTTCAAGCAGACCTCAGCACACGCCGCACACTCCCAGCCAGCGTGATGAGGCTCTCAACAGCTGGAGAATAATGGCTGTCAGTCAAGTCCTACCAGAGGTTCCTCGCCTGCTAATTGCGACTGAATTGTCAAGAACAGTTATTACGCTCCGGCTCATCTTCTGCTGAGAGGTTTGGCCGGGTTCCTGGCTGGTTCCTGTCATTCTGAACTCCCCGTGTAGAGCTGCGTGAGATATGTGGGCCGGAGCTAAAGATACGCCGGGGCTATCTAGGGATAGAGGCTCGTCTAACTTTGGATGTGGGTTTGTTGGCTATTAATGGTGCTGTGATAGTGACCGAGCCGTTCCCCGGAGTCTTTTTACGTAACTCGCTGACTTTTCTTACCTGAAACCTACAGTACAGGCTTCTTGGATTTTGTGATGCTAGTCGAGAGGTGTAAAGAGTAGCAGACAACCATACTTGAGTAAAAGTACAGATACGTACTGTATAAGTTACTCCAATACAAGTAAAAAGTCACCACTATAAAAAACATTTGAGTCAAAGTAGCAAAGTATCGAATTTTAAAAGAACTTAAGTATTTTACTCTGAGAAGCCTGTGTGATTTAGTGTCTTGAGGCGGCGTAGATTACACAGAAGCTTTGTGATAAAATGCATTCATTTTCAATGTAATTACAACAATGTAATAGAACAATATAGTTGTATAATGCAATTTTTTCCCCTTCCATTACTTTTACTTTTATACTTAAAAGTAGTTTTTCAGTATTATTAACGCTACTTTTACTTTAGTAAAATATTGGGCCTTTTACTTTTACTTTCACAAAAGTACTTTTCACCTCTAGTATCTCTACTTCTCTAGTGAAGTAACGGAAGTGACTACTCTTGACAGCGCTGTTAATAAGCCAGTGTGACTGAAGGTCTGTAGATGCTTCTGGACATGTTTGGAGTTTCCTCAGCCTGATGCCTCCTCATAAAGCTTTACAACCAGATATTAGATTGAGATACGGGCCTCGATAAAATCACTTCCAGCACAGTGTCCGCCACAGTTAAAGACTGAATCCTGCACTTTACGCAATTTATTAATGAATCAGAGAATATGCACCGTGAATCTCACCTCGAAAGCAGTCGTCTCAAACCCATTCGGCTTGAACGATGATGACAAGGAGGCCACAAAAGAAATAGCTTTTTCTTTACGACATCTTTCTTTTTTCCTCGACTCTGCCCCGCGTCTGAGCAGTTGGAGAGATTTTAATACCGACTGTGCTTGCATTGAACCTCATTATTACATAATGGAGTCATTCCGTCTCAGAGATGTGCGTTGCTGAATGGATTGCGAGCACGCCGAGTATCTCCTGATGCATTCGCCCGTGCCAAGGTCCTCTGAGAAGCCGAGCTATACAGATGTAGTTATAATCGTGCTGTACTCACTCCAAAGCATTTACTTTTACTTCTGATTTATTCCAGCACGCTTCCTGAGACCAGGGGTGTAGAGAGTACCGGACAGCCATACTTGAGTAAAAGTACAGATAATTACTGTAAAAATTACTCCAATACAAGTAACAAGTCACCCATCTCAAAAAGACTCGAGTCAATGTAGCAAAGTATCCAATTTGAAAAGAACTTAAGTATTAAGAAGTGTTTTTATTCCTGCTCAATATAGACCCCAAAAAAAAAAGAAACGTGAAAACAAATTATTGTTTCCCAAGACAGAAACAGAATTTAACCTCAATGCTTGAAAACTGGTAGAACAAAGTAGATAAAAAGAACAAAAAGTCAGTCTCAACCACTTCAATTGCAAATAGATATAAAATAAAATGATTAATCTGATCAGTAAATTATATATTATATGCATTATATATTATATAATGTCATTTGTAAAACACATTTTTACGCCACTAATTCGCGCTCTTGTGGTTTCTAATTGACAAAAAGCCTCCATTACCTTCAGCAGCCTAAAGATGGCGATATTCACCTCGTCCGCCCAAGAAATTAACCGCGGTATAAATCACAATCACAATGTAACGAGTAACAGTAAGTGTCCGTTCAAATGTAGTGGAGTGAAAAGTACAGCTACTCAATCACTAATGCAGTGGAGTAGAGAGTAAAAGTTGCTTCTATTTTTCATACTCAGTGCAAGTACGAAGTAGCCAAAAACATACTTAAGTAAAGTAACAAAGTACATTTACTCAAGTACCTTACTCCCCTGCCTGAGATCACTTTTCATCTGCGGCTTTCTCCCTCTGTTTGAAGAAACACTCACTTAGACGACGTGGTGGTGACTTAAAGAGAGTAATTTGTACATAATAACGTTGAGATCTACTGCCTGCTCGCCGCCTGACAGTGTAATTGGAAGTAAGACGTTTGAAAAGACATATTAGTCTGTAATTAAGTCACGTGCGTTTTTCTCTTTCCTGACACGCTCATCCTCCTCGCGTGTTTATGCGTGTGCGAGAAGCGCGGTAAAGTCCACGTGGCTCGTCATTAATTCTCCGCAAATGCAACATGGATGACAAGCTGAAAATGGCCAGCAGAACTCCAGCTGAGCTACAGAAGATCCGCTCTTTTATTCCACGGGGTTAATTATGGAAGTGTCAGGAATGTGACGTTTTTTGGACTGATTTTAAGAGGTTCTTTGATTTGTAGCAAACTTCTCGTGTGTCATTGTGTTGGCGACAGTCGGAGTTAACGCGGTGGAGTATCGTACAGTACCGTTTTTATTCTAGAGCTTCACTTTTCTCTTGTTTATCCACCAAAACACATTTAAAACTGGTAAATTTGGTGACAATATTGCTGAGGATAAAGCCTAGCTATTCATTCGTTTTTCGCTTTTTCATTTCGGGGCTGTGGGGAGGAGCCAATGCTGGAGACACACCCACTGCAAAAAAATGCACATGAAGCATAATAAAAAAAATAAGTGAAAAAGGACTTAAATCAAGTAAAATATGACCAATGGGGTGAGGAAATGTTTACTTGGTAAGACGGCTTGAAACGGGCCCAATTTTCTTGAAACAAGCAAATGAATCTTTCACTCTTAATTCTAAGATTTAAAAAAAAACGAGAATTATTGTGTAATTCCAAGATTTTTTTTTTAAGAATTTATTTTTTTGCCGTATTGATGGTCAGCCAATCACAGTCACGCTGCCAAAAATAAAGTCTTGACAAGCCAAAAAAACCTTGAAATGACACAAACCTTGACATAGTTTTTTTCCCTCTATCTTAGAATTAAGAGTGAAAGATGAATTAGCTTGTTTCAAGAAAATGGGACTTGTTTCAAACCGTCTCACCATGACCCTGAAATGGAAAAGCCGTTCAGGAAATGGATGAAATAACAGACACACAAACACAATTGTTGTAACTTTTTAGAGAACAGTTGGCACTTTGCTCTCGGGACTGTTACTGTTTAAAAAGTGAAATCGATTTTCAGACTGCAGATGTAGCAGTCCAAATGTGCAAGAGATAATTGAAAGTCAATTTTAAGGTAATTACTCATTTGAAGACGAAATGAACCAAGAACGAGGATCTAATGATCACTCTGCACAACAAAGGTGTTCCTCTTAAACAAGAGATACGACAGACGATGCATATTAAAACATTGTCGAACAAGTCAATGTTCAGAATTATGTGATAATTTATCAAGACAAAATCATGAATAATCTTTTTAGAATCTAGACTCTCCCATTCACATTCATTCACACACTGGCAATTTGCTGCAATTCTCACAAATTCAAACATATTATATATATGTAATATGAAGGCACTCAAGCCTATATTTAAATACAAATATAACATAAGGCACTGGAGCTAAAAAATCTTGAAATGAGATTAATTCTTGTAATTTCTAATCTAAGTTAACTATGTTAGGATTAAGAGTGAGAGAGGACTTTGCTTATTTCAAGAAAATAGGACTTGAACTTTCTTGATTGGAAAAAAATGCTAATTTTGATGATAATTTACACTAAATCGAGACGTTTTTCAAAGTCGACATTGTTTAAACACACAAACAAACTTCCCGAACCAAGAAGTGTCAAGTGAAATGTTCTTATTTTAAGAACACAATGTTTCTCAATAAAAAAAAAAAAACGTGCTACTTTCTTATATTAAAGCCAGTGAGAACAAGAACTGAAACGCAGAAACAAATCAAGATTTTTCCGTCTTGTTTTAATCTGTTTTACCAAGTAAAATTGGCAGATCATTTTACTTGATAAAATGTTATTTTTTTTTAATCATTTTGTTTTTTTTATCTTCTTCTCTCTTCACGTGGATTTTTTTCGCGTGTACGTTTATTTTATTTTGAGTTGACCGTGTAACATTGTGACATCAGCCCGACATTATTAGTATCTGTATTGAAATGTAGTGCCACATTAAAGCGTTTTGTGAAAGTGTTGCGTTTGAAAGGCAAAGTCGTCCACGAGATAAAGCGGCGGCGGCGGCGATCAAGAAAACACACTCTCTGCTCGGGTCCTTGCCTCATTTTTTTGGTACAAGCCTGTCGAGTCAATAGAGAGTCAATAACGTGCCTCACCGGGCTGGATTCAGATCAGTCGCAGCAGAAAATCATTTAAAGTCTATTAGACTTCACAAAGTACAAACAGTACAGTTCCAAACATTTACACTTGAAACGTGTTCAAGGCTCCGGAAGGATCTCTGAAGCGGGAAAAGGCGGGAAACATCTCAGGAGCCACAGCTGCTCTCAAACCTTCAGAGGGCAAAGGTCACGAGGGAAAGACTGAACCCGTCAGACGTGATTTCCATCCCTTCTTCTCAGCAGCTCGAAATAAAGTGGCGCTAAAATACCCACTTTAAAATATTTACGCAACTATAAGCACATTTTTTCCAAAATTTTCAGCTTATCATCACTGACAAAAGCAGCCTTAATATAATATAATATAATACAATATAATATAAGAAGCCTTTTTTTTTTCCGAATTTTCGACACTCAAAAACTTGGCGGGTGAATATATAAGCCCACATTTGTCCGTATTTCAGGTCAGGAACAATGACTAATAAACAGAAACACGTGTTCTTTATGCAGCGGCGCGTGTGCGTCTATATAATGTTAAACACTGGTGTGTAGACAGACGTGCTACAGTAGAAGCTTTTATTAGCTCAATAACAGAAATAAAGACACATTAGACACGCCCCCGACACACTTAACACTGACTAAATAACACTGGAAGAAGTAAGATTACACTAAATACTCTACAATAATTTATATTACAACACACAGAGACTACAAATCATGACCGGTTATCATAGCTTAGCTTAGCAAAACTGGCTACAAACGAGTCCAATGAGTCATTGTAGAAACAGTGGAAAAATGTAGAACACGAGCAACACAAGTAAAAAATAATACAAGGAACAGACAGAATCAAAACGCTGGGTCTGCTGACCAGGGGATAATAATCCTTCCTCTTCACACACGTCAGATAAACAGACCTGAGCTTGAAACTATTGCTCTGAGCATGTGCGGAGTCTGACTGGAGCGCAAAGGATCTTGGGAAATGAAGTCCTGACCAATAAAATCGACTTTTTGTTATCTATTATTCAAGTAAAACGATATAAAAATGATACGAGTCACAAGTTAGGTTTGTTAAATAAAGAAAAATTGTATTTGTTTGAGAACATTAACGTAATTGAAACAGAAACGTTAATGAAAAAAAAAAAAAATATATATATATATATATATATATGTATATAGGGGGGTGCTTATACTGGCATAAATACGGTAAGATCCTGCTGAAGCTCCACAGCTGATTCTTTATTCTGCTATCACCACCCAAAAATCTCCATCGGTTTCGACTCATTACTGTTATTAACACGACGCGTCTGAACTGCAGCTTCGCATCTCCACCGCCTTGGTAAATCCCGACTGTTACAGCTCCTGTACGTTTAATATTTGTATTTTCCCCGTAATTACGGTAATTTTCTGCGCGGCTGAATCACAGAGGAGAGAAGCCGCAAATGAACAAGTGAAGCGGATATGAGATATGCTAATATGACATGCACACCAGCGAAGAGACAGAAAGAACACGTGGTTGAGGAGCTGAAGATGCTGCTTCTCTTCGGGAGTGACACGGATGGATGGGATCAAGAATGAGCAGCTGGAAAACTCACGCTGGGTTATTTTGCAGAATAAAATGTAATAGAGAGCCAATGGAAGTGGTTTGGACATGTGGAGAGGTGAGATTGAGGATATTTTGGTAGAAGAATGCTGAGGTTGGAATGATGAGAGCAGGGGTCAGGAACCTGTGGC
Organism: Paedocypris sp. Pulau Singkep; assembly: GCA_017309775.1. Taxonomy (NCBI): domain Eukaryota; kingdom Metazoa; phylum Chordata; class Actinopteri; order Cypriniformes; genus Paedocypris; species Paedocypris sp. Pulau Singkep. The sequence continues at coordinate 808,107 of MU204326.1, read as the reverse complement.
CCACGGGCCGGATGAGGCTCTTGTGATGATTTGATCTGGCTCCTGGAAAATTCTGTGTTGAGATCTTCACACAAGTAATGGATCGTTTATTACTCAAATCAGTGGTAAAATAAGAGTCTCGTGCATTTTATAGGCTTCCGACAAATTATTTTTCACCTCACAGCTGGAGCCGGTCACATCTGTGTTGCAGTCACAAAGGTTCAAGACTTTACACGAGTCATTGTCAAGAGAGAAATCTCGTTCAATATAATATTATTACAATGTAGAGAGTGTGTTTCTGATTAGATTAATGTTATTTTCATCGACAAAATCTTTCAAATCTTTGAAAAACAAGGAAAAATTTCAAAGTGACCCCAAACTTTTCAACGGTAGTGTAAATCTAAAACAGTGTATGCCAATTTATTTTAATTACCGTATTTTCTGGACCATAAGCCGCTACTTTTTTCACAGGTTTTATCATGCGGCTTATACAAAGGTGCGACTATTCTGCAGATTTTTTTCTCGCTCTAAACCGGAATTAGAATCAAAACGAAGACAAAATAAATGCAAAGAAGAATACGCTACTTCCTCTTTAGCAGTTATAATTTGTGTCAGATTTAATCAGCAAAGTTTCCGCCGTGTTGAAATACAGGTTAGGAAAGGATCTATTTAGTTACATACATGTACATTTACAATTCAAAATCCTTCTGTTCCTGTAGTAAATATCTAATCCAAAAACACACTTATCTGTGGCTTGCAAAACTTTTTTTAATAGAGTGGATGCGGCTTGTATACAGGTGCGGCTTATTTATCTTTTTTGTATTTTTTATTTTTTAAATAGAGCGCATGCGGCTTATATACAGGTGCGGCTTATAGTCCAGAAAACACGGTAATAAGTATTTTTTTGCCCCTTTTAGTCAAAACCTCTCTGGTCTAGAGGAAGACCAATGAAGAGGTCAAGAGATTTTTTTTTGTAGTATCAAAGGCCAAAAAAACTACGAGAAAATCCACAACGTCTGCGGTGTGACGCGTCCTATCGTTTGCGGATGAAATGAAAGCGTAGACGCCGGTGAATGAATCCGTGCGTCTCGGAACAGGCTCGGGATGATACTGAAATGACTTGATGAATAATGAATGCTCTGTGTGTGTGTGTGTGTGTGTGTGTGTGTGTGTGTGTGTGTGTGTCAGACGGAGAAAGACAAAGCGAGGAGAGGAGAGATCTGTTCTTCCGCTGAGACACAGATAAGTGAGTAGTTGTTGATGAGTGGATGGTGACAGAGAGGAGACGGAGGAGAAGATCTAGACGAGATGGAGGACATGTTCAAATGCAACGGCTTCTGTTTGTTTATTACACTCTTTTTTGTGTGTGTTTCTTCAAGAGAAAGGTATGTGAGGATTAAACAAGATGATCTGAAACTGAAACAAACGAAGTAAAAAGTAAACAAACAAACAGAATGACAAGAGGCTAATACAACGCTACTATAACATCTAAACGCAAACAACTATTATGTAACACATTATGTCGATACACAGACTCAACGCATGTTTTGTTTGTTTTCCCCTTTTACTCTCTCTGTTTCTCTCCTCTCTCTGTCTCTCTCTCTCTCTCTGTCTCTCTCTCTCTCTCTCTCTCTCTCTCTCTTTCTCTCTCTGGCATTTGCTCTCTGGCCCCTAAAGTCCTTGTCTCTTCTCCTCTATGTCCACATGTGAAAAGCCCACCGGATCTCACAAGGTTTATTGTCACCCATCCCCCACTCCCTCCCTCTCTCTCGCTCTCTCTCTCTCTCTCTCTCTCTCTCTCTCTCTCTCT